>CM076575.1:560081275-560322680 GCA_034641835.2 Pinus albicaulis | reverse complement strand
ATAGTTCGGCCAAACTGTTTTAGTACGTTCGGCCGAACTTTTGAGTCCGTTTATATTGACGGCACAGTGACGGCCCAGCAAACAGAATTTTTGCCGGAGGTTTGGAAAACCGGCAATGGTAGTTCGGCCGAACTCAGTTGAAAGTTCGGCCGAACTACGTTTTTATAAATAAATCGCCCGTGAAGGGTCTCAGTTTACTGTTTTCATTGTTTTCGCGCGACTTTTTCTGTTCTGTCGTTGATTGCGCTGGGCGATTTCCGCGCGACTTTTTATGTTCTATCGTTGATTGCTGGTCGAGGTTCTGCTGGCGAGGTTCTGCTGGTCGAGGTTCTGCTGGCGAGGTTCTGCTGGCGAGGTTCTGCCGGTCGAGGTTCTGGCGGTCGAGGTTCTGGCGGTCGAGGTTCTGCTGGCGAGTTGCTGGTCGAGGTATGTTCTGTTTCTATTGCAAACGTTGCCGTTCTTCTATCTCATGTCTGTACATCTGTTGATGGCTTTTATATTTACGGGTTCGGTTCTTGTTACAGGTTCTTGGGCGAGTTGCTGGTCGAGGTTCTGCTGGTTGAGTTTCTGCTGGTTTGATTGCCGCATCTGGTCGAGGTTCTGCTCGTCGTTGTTAGGGGCGCCACCGTTAAAATCTGCCGGGTACGTTCTGTTACCCACGCCATAGTATCCCTTCAGAAAACAGCTAAAGAAAACAGCTAAGTTGTCTATCCACTTTTCTCTTCTATTTTAATTACAAGGTTGCCCACAATGTTCTTGTTGGGTTTCACTATTTTCCTGACTCCAATACTCACTGATTTGGAAGTCTTTTTCACTGTTCTTGAGAGGATATTTCCTCACAGACAATGCCTAGGCGTAAATTCTGAAATGTGAAATGAAATTTCCATATTTTCTACCTATTCCAATTTTATTTTAAATAGGGTGTTGTTGAATTTCGGAATTTGTCTATGTTTTCATTTTATCACCGCATTTTCTGAACCCCTGGTGAATGGTGGAACAATCCTCAGACTTCTGCTATTGCATTTTTGGAGCTTTGGTATTCTACAGGTGATTTATTTCTATCGTTGGCTTCTCTTAAGACTATTAGCATACATAACTGACTTAGTTTGTTTTTAAGTATGTTATTCCCTATTTTTCCCTTTTCGTTTGGGTTTGTTGCGTCATGGTTCCTGGATTTCAACACATCCATGTGGTTGAAGTCCCAAGCCCTTTTTCTCTCTGGTTACTTTATCGTTTGCTAGAATATTATTACTTTTTGACAACTATGTAAACGAATAAGTTTTCCCCTTGTAGGCAATATATGTGTATATATATCTCCACCATATGTGTACTTCTTAGGCTCTGCGATGTTGTTGTAACGTTTTCACTGATTTCCAGTAATCTGTCATATACTGCTTCTGCACCAATTTGCTACATAAATTTTTATATTTAATCATGTTTATTTCAAACCCTTCTATATCAGAATTTGATTTTGTTGATTTCAGGTAAAATTTCAATATTATTCCCATTGGGATTGGTACACGTTTTATATCTTTATTTCGTCCCTCAAAATACAGGGCTATTTCTTTTCAGAGGTTGGTTGGACACCTACTGGTTTTCTTACATGTAGTTCTGCGTAGAATTTCTAAGAACTATTACAAATTTGTGAAAAGGAGACAAAGTGTTTCATTGTAATTTTATTTATTATAAACAGATTATATGTAATCCTATAACTCTTAGGGCTGGACAGTTTACAAATATGTTTCTAGCTTCTAAATATAAGGCTCTATTTGGTTTAAATGAAGATATTTTATATTTTCTATACCATGACTTATTTATAGTCAGTGTTATGTCCACAGTAACATGTCCTGAATGCATCTTGAAATTATGCACATACTATTTCCTGCATATATTTTAGATCATAATTTGTTACATCCAAATATACGACAGTATATGAATATTTCTTAACTATGTGATACCTTTATTTATCCGTCAGACATCTCTATTATGGACTAGTAACTATTTACAATACTGTACTTTTTATTTTCATTCATGTATAACTAACTGTTGCTCAGATGTAATTCAGTATCAAATATTAGAATGTTTTCTCTCTGCAAAGATGCTTTGAATTTCTACTTTTAGCATAAATATACATTTTAGAGATATGTCTGTCTACCTTAGTTTCAGTTCTGAATTATTTGTCTATAGTTAGTATAGAATGTGTAACCGTACAATACAACATATCTATGGCTATAAAGTATCTACTTATTCCATATCTTAATATTAATTTCTATTTCAGAATTTGTTTCTCTATGAGCTATACAGTTTGATAGCAGAATTCTAAACCAACTAAAATATCAGAAGCTTAGTTTGTTGTGAGGTAACTAACCTCATATCTAGACCCATCAATGGGTTTTAGACATTCTGAGAGTTGATCCTCTACAGAATATTTCTATGCAACCATACAAATTTTACTATTTCTTCTATAGTGATTTTTGTTAAATGTACATACCAGCATAAGATAACTGTAAATCATAAATTTCCCTATTTCTACACACAGATTTAAACTTCGCAAATTCATATTAACATGGCTACTTTATCACTTTCAATAGTTCATCACAGTATTAAAATTTAAGTAAAAATCATTCCAAATTAAATGTGCATACCACTTAGGTTTGACTAGTTGCCTCCCAACCTTAGAGCTTTTTCTCCACTGCTCACCCCCGAGCAGAGATCTTTTCCTCCAGTGATAGACAACCTCTTTTCTATCCGAGTATGCTTATATAAGCTTGCTTTCCCTCAGCCTGTTTCTCTTAACTGCGTCCAATTGATTTAGAATGCTTCTTTCTTGTGTGCCTAGGATTTTCCTTTTTTTCTTCCACAAAGGTACTTTTAAAGCCAACTTTTTTGCTTTCTAGCTTTAATCCACCTTTTCCCAGCAATTTCCTCTTTACTGGGGAAACTTTTTAGATTTTTATCTGCAATATAAATTTAGTATTTATTTTATTTCTTCCAAGGATTTTTGGAATTTTTTGGGAAAGTCTCACAACTTTATCCATCCTCATGGATTTGGTTTCCAGATCTCTAATCATAATCTACTCATTGCACATTAATTTCCTATTTTATTTTATTAATTCCAAATAATAAAATAAATCCACATAATTGTTTTCCATTGAGACCCACTGTACCCTTTTGGACTTGTTCAAATGTCTACTAAAAGCATAGTAAACTGGGGATATTACATATTCCCCCTCTAAAACTGAACACCGTCCTTGGTGTTACCAATTTTGATGTTGATTTCTCAACTCATGATGAAGATTCCTCCTTCATCCTTCTTCTATCTCCCAACCATTTTCTTCAGAGCGCAATTATCTTTCTCTACCTTTACTCTGCTTACTGCTATACTCTAGAGTTAATGTTCTTCCTGCTTCTGTATACGAAGTCTATTTAGAAAAATATTTTGTTCCTGGTTCCTCCTGTCCACAGTTCATACCAAATCATATATATATTGATTAGAAATAATCATAACAATATTCTGTACTTTATTATTTTTTAATAAAATCACTTATTAGCAAAAACCCTTCAGGGTTCACAGTACTACTTAGCATTCCATACATTTCGGCGGGACTCCCTCTTCTCGCACACATGTTTTCATTTGAATTTCTTGGTGATTTCTCTGCACATCTTCTCACCTTGACTCCTTTGATCGGATTTGTGAAATTCCTGTTACACTTTGTACACACTTCACCAAACAAACACCTCTTCATGAGAAGTTCATAGATAAATAAAAAATTAACTTTATCGTATACAAAGGTTTTTCTTCAGGTACTATACCCCCTTTTCCAGCTCATACATGTACTACATATAGTTAATACTTAATTGAGTTCTTAATCAATTTAGATTGACTTAGATGGTGATAACCACGCTCACTTTCAACTCAATTTCCAATTTCTACTGGAACTTTGCTTTATCAAGTATATTAGTTATTTCCTTAAATCTCGAAACTTTATATCAATTTATAGTTTTGGTCTTGGACACATTGAATACTTTTTATTAATGTCGGTTTCTACTTCAACCTGTTGCTAAGCTAACCAATATCACGTTCTTTATTCAACCAACTTCCTATTTCCTTTCCGAAAGAGAAATTATGATCCATATTTTTGTATGATACTTAGGTTTCATTGTCTCTTAACAACATTATCCACATAGGATTTTCTCATTACTCTTTCCTCATACCAGGTCAATCGAGTTCTGGTTTAATTTTTTTTTAATTTGAGTCACCAGTATATCCTATCTAAGGACATTTATGGTATTTTTTGAGTTTTCTGCTATACTAGGGTCACCTTAATAATATACCCTCTGTTTTTGAAGGTATTAGTTTCCCCTGATTTGAAATATCTATCAATTTTTCAGTATCTTGCAGTTTTTTTTCTTAGAGGTTTATCCTATTTTACTGATGTACTCATTCTATTTTCCTCAGTTATTCCCAATAAAAGTTTTTATTACTCAATTATTCTTTAACATTTTGGAGACACTCCTCTCTTGACCCATTGAGACTCTCCTTTTTGGGAATTTCATTACATTATTCCATCCAAATTCCCGAGTAATTGTATGTGAATCAGAAATATTTTTTATTTATGTCTAAAGATTTGCAGTTAATGTAAACTTCTTTCCTTTTTTTTTTTTTTTAATTTTCTACATAATAGTATTACAGTATTCCGCATTTATTCTACTATACTGTATTTACTTGTTTCACTGCATACTCTATAATTCTTTCCTTTCAGTCAGAATACTGTGGGAATTCCAATTGGATATGCTCTTTCCAATTATAATTTCACTTTCAACTCTAGTATAAGAATACCTTTTACACACACACACACACACACACACACACACACACACACACACACACACATATATATATATATATTCTTCTGCCCAAGCCTTCGTACCTCTTGCCAATTCTTGGATTGGGTTAGGATCCTAAAACATGAATCGCTATTTGTTTAACTCTTTTAACTGTTCAAACTATTTTGACCTTATTTTGTCTATGTCGTATTCATCTCCTTATTGCTGCGGAGAGATTTTTGTATAGTTATGGTTAACATTTCTTTACTCATCTCTTCTATTATTTTTCAATATCCACAATAATTTTTATAGTGAAAGTATCAGGACAACAATTCAGTTCATGCTCATTTGAGCCTTTCCTCAATCCACTACTCATCTTCCATTTGACTTTACATGACTTAAGCATTGATATTTTTACAAAATTCCTTTTTGCTAAGTCTTTCCTGTCGTTTATATCCTCTATGTTTTTCAAAATTTTAAGACAACTTGGAACTGTTCCTTATATTTTTTTTTTCTTAACACATAAAGGGATGAAACGTGACCAAGCTAATCCTTCATAATTCCTGTATTTTGTTCTTTATAAATTTCATCTTTAATTCTTATGATAATTTGTTGATCCTTTATTCTAAGTAGAGAATCTTCCTTCTTGACCATCAGTCTATTCAGTTTTCCATAGACTATACTTACTTTGAGGATTCCAACTTTCATTTTGACCAGCATTACTGATGCTCCTAGCAGGGATATGCTCGGCCTTACATAGTTTCTATTCAGCAAATGGTTATCACTGTAGTTTTAATTCTTTCCATATTAGGTTAGTCAACCTGTATACTCTACGGATTGGTGTAACACATGGTTTAATTCTTCATTTAATAATCATCTTCCTCTTTAGAGGAAAATATATGAGGATTTTCATTTCAAAACTATATCCTTATTCTTTCTATTGACTGGTAATTTTCCTATCAGTGTTTTTTGTCAGTTTCTTGTCTTAATCTTACAACATAAATTTTTCAGCCTTTTCTTACTGGGCTTTCTAATATCACTGATTTTTCATCACCACAGATACCCTGTAGTATTTTCTCTCAACTATTTGGTAGATCCTTACTGTGATTCTACCCAGTTTATTCCTATTATTACCGCATAGGAGTTGATAAATCGAACATTTAACTCATACTAAGGTTCTTTTTATCTCTTGGAAATTTTAGGAAACCTTATATGTCAGTTCTGCACATTATTCCAGATTGTTGGAATCTTCCTTTCTTTTGCTAGACCACATCTAAGTTATCAACCAAAACGGAATAGTTGGTTCATTAGGCACATCTAATTTTTTTTTTTCCAATTGTCTTTAGTCTCTCTTGTCCTACTCAAAATTTTATATTTCTAATGATAGAATATAGAAATTTTTTCAGCTATATGTACTTTTCTTGATCAAATTCTATTTCCAAAATATTTAATCCACGATAGGTGGTTCAATATTCTTACCTTGGAATTTTTTGAGGGGGTTTTCTTCTCAGTTTGTGGTTCTTCAACTCCACATCATTGCTAATCATAGTTAATTTTGCAATTAGTAGCTATTAGTATTACCAGTTCCCGAATTTCAAGAAACCGAATCCCTCATTTTCAACCAGTAGGTAGACAATTTCTCTCACTTGTTTTTATACCTTCATACTTTAATACTTAAAATTTTCTTTACTATCTCTAGAAGTCAAAATTTTGTGGGATCCTCTCTATCTTAATTATAGAAGGAAGACTTTATAATATTTTGAAATTCATCCTGAATTTCATTATCCATCCTATACTATTGTCTCGAGACTTAATTTTTTTTCTCAGACTCTTCTGAGGGATTACCGTTCTCTTTCTCTTTCTTCCCGAACCTTCACTTTTGTGACTTTCCTGAGAGGGCAATTCTTCTGATTAACCTCTCAAAATATTTACTGGCTAAAGCTAGCCCTTCATTGGGGTTTTCAGTGGCATCAACTCTCTTTTCATTTTATGTAGCATAGCCATTAGCGGAGTATTTGGATCTGCTAAGTTTTCTTCACCTTCGAGATCCAAATACAGTTCCCCATCTCCACTCTTGGTTTTGCAGTTGTATGCCTTCGCACGGTTTTTCTGTACCTAAACATTGAACATTAGTGACAAGTAAATTTAATGAAATTTTACAGCAACAAAAATTCCTTGATGTGAACACACATTATTGCCCAGTGTTTTAACATGGGCTCTGATACCATTTGTAACACACCTCATTTTGATTTGCCCAGTGTTTCCCACCACACCAACACAACTATTGGAGATTCAAACGACCTCACCACTTAGAAAATGATAAGAAATTATTTCACCCACTTGTACTTGAACAATACATAGAAAGAATAACATAATTAATACAAGAGATAAAAATATGAATTAGAGAAAGGCATGGATCACATATTAAAGGAAATGTAAGCCAACCTAGGAAGAAACCAACTCTTCGCTCCCACTTCAAATAATTTCTAAGAGTAAACAATGAAAACAACAAATTGATCTGTGTACCAGATGTACAACATTCAACCATACCTATATAAAGAGTGTACAATGAAATTAATGTTGGTTTACTTCAACACTTGGAAAATATCTTGTTTCTATCCCATTTTTGGAAGTTATGCAAATATGAAATAAAGATATGAGGTTAAGAAGTTCTTAAAATTTGATGAAGTAGATGACCCTACTTTTGAGGATTATCCTATATAGTTATAAAAGATGAATCAAGGGAATAAAAATGTAATTCATAAACATTTTCATATATTCCTATTTATAAATAAAATATTATTACACAACTATATGCTAGATTTAGGAGAAACAACTGATGTAATTCCTTTGAAAGTGATGAAATAATTAGGCCTTACAACAACTAGGGTGCATATAGAAATGTATGTGCTATGGATCCTATGAAAATCGGGATGGGTAGAGTAATAAATACACATGTTTTGAAATTTTTGAGGAGTAACTCAAAGCATGCATATATACAAAATGAAGTGGCTACTTTCTTCATATTCCATGAGGGACTATTGTTCTTCCTAAATACTATTCATATCATGTACCCCTGAATTATTTCTAGTGAAATTAAATGACTTGAAATTAAATTTCCTAAAGCCTATTGAAATTTCTCCTTCAAAATAAGGATGCACTCCCATTTGATTCTCACATATAGGTTGTAATCATGAGGCTCTCGCTCAAGAGTGGACCTTCGCAAAATCTTGTGACGTCTTGTCACAAACAAAACCATCAAACTAAAAACACATCATTTTCTCCTTCAAAGAAAAAAAAATTCACATCATGTGAATATGTCCATGTACTCTTACATATTGGTGTACAAAACCATCAACCAAACAAGTTGACAAAACATGCCTCTTCAAACAACTGACTCTGAAGACAAATAATAGAGCTCATGTACTTTCAACATCTTGCTTCATGCAACATGTACTGGATACTTTGAATTTGCAAAGAAATTAATGAAACATCAAAATACATGCTAGGCCTTAATTGGATAAGAAATCTAACCATTTGTCAGCAAACCATTTCAATGGCGCTTCTTTTTCTTTCAACTATGTTGAATTTAGTTTTTAGTTATTTTTTTAATTTTGAAGAAAATAACTATTTATTTCATGTGTAATTAGATTAGTGATTTCATGTGTTAGGGTTGTGGATTCAGGCATTCAAACAACACCATTATATTTCAAATTTAAAAATGATGGTTTGAGTCGTAGGTAGCTTAGAATCCTATTTGTTTTCAAAATAAGGATGCACTCCCATTTGATTCTCACGGATAGGTTGTAATCATGAGGCTCTCGCTAAAGAGTGGACCTACGCAAAATCTTGTGACGTCTTGTCACAAGCAAAACCATCAAACTGAAAACACGTCAATTTTCTCCTTCAAAGAAAAAAAAAATTCACATCATGTGAATATGTCCGTGTACTCTTACATATTGGTGTACAAAACCATCAACCAAACACAAGTTGACAAAACATGCCTAAATTCAAACAACTGACTCTTAAGTCAAATAATAGAGCTCATGTACAAATTTCCATATTTGTTGCATTTATGTGTGTCTAACATAACTCTACTATCAACATCTTGCTTCATGCAACATGCACCATACTTTGAATTTGCAAAGACCCAGGAATTCTCCACCCCCCATTAAAATGACCCTACAAGTTGATTCTTTTAGTTTTTTCACTCTATAAGCATCGACATACGATTATGCATGATGGAGAATCTCTAGCGCTTTCCCTTGTTAATATATTTAACAAGGGAAAGCGCTAGATATTCTCCATCATGCATAATTGTACGTTGGATTTGGTGATAATTGTCTCCATATTTTGGCTTTCTGACCCGCAAAACATAATTATTTTAGAAGGGAGGGAAGGAGGGATGATCATATTGACTTGCTTGATGACCTGTCTATGAAGATTAACTACCTCAAGAATTATTTTTTTGCGTAGGGAAAGAGACACATTCCCATGTCTAGTTCTTTGATATTTTTAATGCCTCTAGTGTTTACTTCTACACGTTCTATAGGCAGAGTCTGTAAAGGGCCAGGTAGCCTCTGGATCTCATCTTTTATGAAAGGTGACATATCTAGTAAATGCCCCTCCAGTCAATCTCTGGAATGGATCTAAATAGAAGTTCTTCATTTTTTAATATTCGTAAAACAAAAAAACTTTAAGGTAAACTATGTACATGTTCCATTCATCATGAACACAAACCTCACAAGCCTCCTTGGCTTTGGAGCATTTTCCATGTTTTCCATAACCAAGACCCAAATAATTAGGCCCTTCTTGAAGAACATTTGGCTCAACTATGCCTTGTACATGCTTGCCTTTAAAGCCCTTTACTTTCATAGCACATTTTCATCAAAAATTTGGACCTTGTTCCTCTAATGTCTCTAATGTCTCTCAAAAGCACGTACACATTCATTTTTAGAGGAAATTGAAGGTAGAAACCAATAGCTAATTCTTCTAACTAACCTTGACTAAAATGAGCTAAATTGTACTTTGATACGAACTTGATTTAAATTGTCCACCCCACATTAGGCACCAATGATTATAACCTTTAATGGGCTAGCATTATTTTGTAATCATCATCTCAAAATGGCCTAGTAGATGAAAAATTATCATGTTTGTAATCATCGTTTCACACCATCTACATATGACCCTTCTACACATTATATGATTGAATTTATGGTAGGTCATCCCTTCTATCTAGACCACGATTGATTGTGACATTAGGTGAATAAAGGAAATTTGATAAGGAAATGACCAGTATAAGTTTGTCCTCCTCCACGCACTCCATATCTAATGATTGCCTATTTTTCTCTTCCAACATTTTATTTTGGAAATTCATTTTGGTAGTTAATTCTACTATTTAGTCACAACACACTTGGAAGTCAAAGAAATTGTTATATACACTACTAAACTCAATTAAAATTGTTTGTTATTGGACTTTACAATAACAAACAATGTAGAGTTCATTAATGTAGTAGTGTATAATATGATAATTATATGTATAGTGGTGTGGCTATCGATAAAATTAGCTGCTAATGAATTTCGAGAATAGAAAGTTGGAAGTGGAAAATTGATAAATCACTAGCTATGGGGTGGATGGAGGAGGACAAGCTAGAAACTATCTTCTGCTTATAAATTGTATTTTATTCACCTGTTGTCACAATCCATTCATGGGATAGGTAGAGAGGATGACATTTCAAAAATTCATGCATATAATATGTAGAAGGGGTCATGTATGAGATGGTGTGAAGTGATGATGATGGACATGGTAAATTTTCATGTGCCAAGTCATTTTTAGATGATGATGACAAACCAATATTAGCCCTTTTAAGGTTATAATCATTAACAAGAAATTTGGGTAAGGAAATTCAAAGTGCCAAATTCTAAGGAAAAAGCCATATTTTCTTCTCAAAAACTTTATTTGATATATTCTTAAAAAACCAAGTACAAATTTTAGTAATCCTAGAATCATGCTTTACATAAGGTAAAAGTGGGGAACTCATGACTTGTACTATAGATAAAAAAAAACATTTACACTTACCAAAAAATATATGATAAAAATTGACAAACTACATACCCTTAAGCTCAAGGGGATATAATCATTCTTGCCTTCCATATAGATAATAAAAATGATTGTTCTAAGTCTCATGTTGCTTCTCATGTTATTTTATAAACCTTGGTTGGAAAGAAAAATAGGAGGGCAGAAATGTAAGAAATATATAGAACATATTGGATTTAACAACCCCAAACTGGATTTTACTTCGAGGTATTGATTTTTTGAAATCTATTTTGTGAATGTTGACCAATAGATATATATCATGGAGGATGAAAGACGAAGATCGGCTGAATCCCATATGGAGGGTCAGGGATTGGAGGATGTTCACGGTATTTAAATATAATCTTAAATCTCCATACATGTTTGTACATATGGAATTGATTTTTTTATTAACTTTGTGAGTGAAATTAGTTGTTAATAAGTTTCATATCTTAATTTTTAGGAGGCAAGAGGAGAAGGCTTTCTACTCCATCAATGGAGCATGGCCAAGGTTCAACCGGTCGAGGTAGCAGGGTGCCGGAAGGGGGTGATATTTATTCCCCCGAAGGCCAGCAATCAACGGCTGCTGGTTCTCAACAGGGTCACTATGGGTCTGGTTCTCAGCAGCATCATTCTGGGGCTGGTTTTCAGCAGGGTCATGTTGGAGATGATGTTAACCAACAACATCAAGGTTGCCATCAATTTCAATATTTTTTCATTAAATTTTTACAACTTTTTTTACACGTGTTTTTTCTAATATATGAAATTTTATATATATTGATGCAGAGGCTGAAAATGTTCGAGCCAGTGGTCAAAAAAGACGCAGGGCAGCGCGCTACATTGAAGAAGAAGGCTGTCAACCTAGCACAACTTATCCGGCTGAGATTACTGATATACCATGGGAAACGAACATGGCGGAATGCACCCTACAAAGGTGTCAAAGCCTTTATGCAAAATTGCAGAGAGATCTCCAGGATTTGACTCTACCTGTTGAGAGTAGACAAAGCCTACAGATAGTTACACATTCATTGAGTGAAATGGTAAAAGTGTACAAACATTTGGGGCCAACCACTGATTCGTTTGTAGAAGTGATGAGAAAGAGAATAGAAACAGTGATAGGTCCCGATAAATGGCAGGACATAAAAAAACAAGTTTCAAGAGCGCAGGCTAAGTCAATGTTTAATTATAAGGAAGGGCCAAAAAGAAAGATGTTGAAGGTGCAGTATTTCAAGCACCCATACATAGCAAAATATTTGTATAGTCGACATCTTGCGGCCTTTGGAAAGCTTCCATGGAACGATGAGGTTCCTCTTTATTTTGCACAAATGTTTTATGCAGAATTTTTTTTGGGTATGAAACCCGACTACAATGATCTTCCTTCAGATTTTTTTGGCCCGGGGAGAGGTCGATTATGTCAACATAAGGGCGCAAAGCGAGATGTGGAGTTGCCTCGCCCTGAGCCGCCATTGGTGAGTCGACCGTCTCGAGTCGAAACCTTGCGATCAGAGATGGATGCGACTTCTCAAATAAGTTGTGAAGCAAGAGATGTTATGATCGAAAATGTTCATAGCGGATTGAGTGGAGTCGATCTTGGCTTAAATCGACAAAGAGCACGTGAATATGCACGTGCCCATTTTGTTTATCATACAGATGAGGAGATTTACAACATGAATGTTGAAGATCTCCGAACATACGCAATAAATTGTCGCAATGGTCTGCAAGACCTAATTTTTTGTGAGGAAGAGGGCACCGGAACGGTATGTGTTAGTGACCTTAGGATTTGAAATTATATTTACATATACATGTGCACAATTTGTAATAAATACATGTGTATGTACACATGTATACATTTATTTGTATGTGTACATTAATCTAACAAAAAGGTATGATTATATGTTAAAACACCATTTGCGGTTCTCAGGCATGATGCGTGATGAAAATGTTAATATTACGTTCGGGACCTCTGGCTCAAACGATGCAGATGGGTCTGCCCATCATGATATGTTGGCACATGTATGTTAGTGTTTTTTAAGTGACTCTAAAATAAATAATTGTTGCCACACATGTACATGTATGTATATATATAATTCGATAAAATGTTTTAACATGTACCGATTCCGTCTGATGTTTTTGGGATCCCGGTACCTTCTTCTTCTTTAGGAGATATACCTTCTACTTCATTGGGAGATGACCAAGTATGGACAATTTTTCACAAGTTCAAAATTTATGTTACCTCAAAAAGTTCCATAAAAAATTGAGATATATAGAGAGAGATCTATATTTTGAGTTATTTAATTTTTTTTGAATTTAGGTTTGTATAGAAGATTTTTTTAATCCGAGGACTTTAGCGACGGAGATAGGGACATCCACAGCATTTGAAGAAGTTGTCTTTAGTTCTTTTTTTTAATATTATTGTTCAAATAAGTTTATATATATGGACACACGTGCATTTTCATTTGAAAGTTTTTAATTTATATAAATTATTTCTGTATATATATATATATATTTATATTTAACTGTACATGTATATTGTACAGGTTACCACTAGAGATGTTTCTATGGCAGATCCTGTTCATCAAATGGAGAGGCAACCTTACGAGGTATTGCGCGATTTTTTTGTTATATTTTGTTTTTTACATGAAGCTCTAGATATATATATTCTCGTTCATTTTTAAAACTTCAAATTTTAATGTTCAAGTACATGTACATTGTGTATGTAGGTTTTCCCTTTACAAGATAGCGAGCCAACCGAGACCGAGAGGCTAGATCTTCCATTTGATGGACAAGATATACAGTAGATTTGATTTTATTTCAAAATTTAGATGGTTTTAAAATTTGTTAAACTTGATACAGTTTGATACTTGAGTGAGATTTACAATTTTTGGACATATTTTATTACAATATGTTTTTTGGACACATTTTTGGACATATGTTAAATGTTTTTGTTGGATAGTTGAATTATAATTGGCATGGCATGTGATATTTAATGTTAAATGTTTTTGTTAGATAGTTGAATTATAATTGGCATGGCATTTGAAGTTTTTAAAACTACATGAATGATGGAATGTGAACCTACATTTGCACATGTGGTAAATTGAAATGTTACTTGTAACAAGACAATCCCCATTGATTTCATTACATTATATGTTGATTTATGATTTGATATAATTGCATACATATGATGGTACATTACTTGTAAAGTCATTGGATTAATAACTTGTTCATTGATTTCAGTGTTCTTTGGATGGTTTTAGTACTTTTGGCATGTGAATGTGAAGTAATGTTGTCATTGAATTACATTTGAAATTTGATATTTAATGTTAAATATTTTTGTTGGATAGTTGAATTATAATTGGCATGGCATGTGATATTTATTGTTAAATGTTTTTGTTGGATAGTTGAGTTATAATTCTAATGGTATTTGAAGTTTTTAAAACTACATGAATGATAGAATGTGAACCTACATTTGCACGTGGTAAATTGAAATGTTACTTGTAACAAAACAATCCGCATTGATTTCATTATGTAGTATATGTTGATTTCTGATTTGATATAATTTCATGTATGATGGTACATTACTTGTAAAGTCATTGGATTAATAGTGTTCATTGATTTCAGTGTAACATGAATGATAGAATGTGAACCTACATTTGCACATGTGGTAAATTGAAATGTTACTTGTAACAAAACAATCGGCATTGATTTCATTATGTAGTATATGTTGATTTCTGATTTGATATAATTGCATGTATGATGGTACATTACTTGTAAAGTCATTGGATTAATAGTGTTCATTGATTTCAGTGTAAGCGCAAAAAATTATTGACAATGTAGAATGATTTTTGTGGTATAATAACTAAACCTAATAATATTGGAGAGCAAGAGAGACTTGAGGTATGGTGTTTACTACAAGAGTTTGAGCTAAATATTTAAATGGTTTATCTATCTTTCATAAAATAGTTTAAGATTGATCACAAGAATTAAGAGAATGTCTCGGTCCATCATTGGTATGGTCCATCATAGAATGATCATCCATGTCAATGACTCTTAATTCTATCTTTCCAAACCATGACCCTACTCTCACATGTGTGCTTTTCATGACACCGGTCGTGCTACTTTTATCCTTGAGTTGACTGCCTTGAAAGCACTCAACTCTTTCTCGATGCTAGCCTTCCTCTTTCTAAGAGATGAAGCTGCCTTTCAACTTAGGAAGCTATGGGTAGCCCCGTGTCTATCAAAGCAGAGAAATTTTTCCCATGTACGGTTGTAGACATGAATCTCAAGTCCAAGGAACTTTCATCATCATTCCTCCTTGTCTTGTGCCTTACTTTCGCAATCTTCTTCAACATTTCCTCTTCCAATATGTTTTTCGAACTAGCCCTTGGCTTAACGGTGCTTTTCACATATCTCTTCTCATGAAGCTCCATATAACAATTTGATCCTGGGCTTGCTTGAATTGGTTCAAGCTCTTTCTTTTTCGAATTCTGTCTAATTGCTCCAATACGACATATATTGACTCCTTCCAAACGAAGTGCACCAATCCTCTTAGTGTGGTCGTCTTCTTTTCCAAGTGTGCCAAAACATGGATTTTCTTTCTTCAAACCAATAGGTTTCGGATCAAGAAAGTCCCTCGATCTTATCTTCCATGTTCTTGACTTTACCCTGCAACGTGGTGCTTATTTCCTTCAAGTGAGCCCTTTCCATAAAGAGTTCTTGAAGTCTTTGTTCACCTTGTCGTATCTCCATGTCAAGCTTTTCAATTTCAGCAGTTTGTCTAGAAAGTCCATCCTTGGAATTTCTTGCGTGAAAAACCAAGTAGGTTGAACCAACGTTGGCCTAGTGCATTGGAATTCATTAAAGAATTGGTCATTGGCGCTGCTTCAAGCTAGGAGTGAGCATCGTCACCAACCTACATTGAATATTTTACACTCCTTATGGTGAATGATACTTTAAATTGATTGACAGTCTAAGACTTTCAAATTTTTCCGAATGCCAAATGATCTTACAAAGTTAGTATTTATAATATTCTAGTAGGTCATTCGGCGACAACTTTTACCAAAAACTTGAAACGACTTTGGCATGTGATATTTACCAAAGGTAAGAAGAGTACCTTGGAATTTCTTGGGTGAAAAACCAAGTGGGTCACCAACTTTGGTCTACTGCATTGGAATTCATTAAAGAATTGGTCATTGGAGTTGCTTCAAGCTAGGAGTGAGCATCGTCACCAACCTACATTGAATATTTTACACTCCCTAGGGTGAATTATACTTTAAATTGATTGACAGTCTAAGGCTTTCGAATTTTTCCGAATGCCAAATGATTTTACAAAGCTAGTATTTATAATATCCTAGTAGGTCATTCGGTGACAAGTTTTACCGGAAACTTGAAACAAAGAGAATCTATCCTTGGCTAGGACATCATGTAAGATGCCTGCCATAAAAAGTAAAATTGTACTTAAAAGTTGAGATTCGGGCAAGTGGGGACAACCACTTGTTATCTCGTCCCTTGGAGGCTAGGCCATATGGGGACCGAATCTGACCTTACAAAATAAAGTGAAATAATTTGTACCATACGGTTGGAAAACATATACAAGAACAATTAATTTCATTCTAGAATATATATATATATATATATATATAACATTTTTCATCAATGCACATGTATAGAAAAACTACTTTCAGTTGATACTAGAGCACGTGCTTGTACCCAAACAATTTGTAACATGTGCAAACCACAAATAACATAAGCAACTCAATTTTTAGTTGAGTACTAGAAGTTCTAAAACATATTTAATCCAAAGATAATAAATTGTTGGACACTTCACTCAAAAAAATTCTAATGGAATTCCATCTTCAATAATCCGTTCATGATCGGATTTTGACATTTTCCATTTCTTAATTTTCGATTTTTTCTTTGATTGAACTTCTATCAACTTTATGTGTGCTGCACACACCAAGTGACTATATTGACAACTTATGGAATCAAGTTCATAGTCTTCAAAGTAAACAAAGTCTCCACTTTGATGAGTTTGTCTGAAAAAATAACCTTTCAGTATAATAGACCCTCTGTCGTACTGAAATCCATGATCATTATAGTCTTGTAATAATTTCATTTTTTGTTCAGTGCAACACATCCAATAATACTTCACATTTTCATCATTGTCAATAGGTGCTATTACAACAAAAGCATCTCTTGCACAATAAAATAAATTCAACATTTAATTATGCATATTTAAATTTATTTCTAGATCTTTAAATCATTAGAAAGTAATTCAAATGTTACCTTCTCTAACAAGATCAGAAACTCGATCACCATCGGATGATATTGTAGTTTCCTCTGATTGCATTTCTTCAAACATTGCAACAAAGATTTTTCCCTTTGTATTTAGCTCTGTATGTTTCCAATCATTCACGTACATTTTTTTTTCACAAACGTCATTGGATTTTGTGTTATCTATGCAAACATCACAAAAACAAGAATATTTTCTTTTATCCAATGCAAACACATTTGTGGACAACTTTGTTTGAATTGAATGCAATTTTCGAGTCCCTTTTATTGTTTCAACGTCATTTCCAATTGATCTATCTACGTCTCCGATTCCAATATGCCAGAAAAACCTTTATATGGAAAATTAGAAAAAGAATTTGTAAATATGATATCAAAATACAATTAAATATAATCATTGCATGATAAATGTACAATGTTTAAAATTAGATTTCCAATATAAATTAAATTGAATGTACCTTCGCACTTCTCTTGATGGGTTAATTTCATGGCTTAGAGCATTTTTGCACCATTGAACAACTTCTTCAGCGTTCACAAGTCAGCGTGCAAAGTGGTTCATTTGATATCTTCAAAGTACTCGTTTTATGCATGCTCCTGCACCGTCATGTTCTCCTTTTCCATGGCCAGTCTCAAAGAAATTCCAACAATGTTTAATGCATGTTTTCTTATGAAGACAACACAACCAAAAGAATGATCGTGCAGATTTGAATTGACCCGCGCATCCGTCTGACCATATCCAATGTTCATTGAATGTTATTCCACGATTTTTCAATGAATCATAAATTCTTCCAAAACAATGTTGTACAAAACATGTATCATGTGTACGATCGTCACTGATATAAAAATGATATTCTTTAATGATATGTCGATTTTCACTTGTGCTTTCTATATGATCGAAATTTTGTTCAGCATGTCTATATAGAATATGGACGAGCATGGAGACTTGGTCAGAATGATAGTATTCACTCTGAATTTCTTTTTGTGGAACAAATGTGTAGTTTTCTGCAAAATCAATCACTGACAAAATGGTCCCCGGTGGAAAAAATTCACGAGATTTTTTGAATTGCAAGTCTTGCCATCGAGCTCTATGGGAATGCTTGGTGTATTTGTAAATTTCTGCCTCAAACTTTCTCAAAAAGTCTATCAGAAAAATTTCGTCTTCTAGTAATTCAATTCTTTTAACACTATTTCCACCTTGAATCGATGTATCGATATATTCATATCTCTTCCATTTCACTTTCATGTTGGACAATGATTGATCATTTATATCAATACGATATTTGTTTTTAAATTTAGTCAAATTTCCACAATCATTGCATTTTTTACCACCAACACATCTCTTTTTGTAAAATAGTTCATCACTTTCTCTTTCACATAGAATTTGAGATATGAATTCATGGATAGTGGAAGGAGGAGGTGAATCCTTCCATAATGTTCTACCGAAATCAAGGAATGTGTCATAATATAACTCAAATTCCACATGATAATGGCAACAACAAGTGTCGCGTACGATGATAGGTTTTACATACCATGGTTTTTGTTGAACAAAAGCACTGAGTGAAACATGAATTTGACGATTCTCTTCTTTGAACTTGTTGAATAACTCTATCTGAGTGGTTTCCAAGAGATTTTTTTCATGTTCTTCATATTGATTTCGTGCTATTCTTCTTTGCATCACATGTCTTGCAGTTGGTGAAACACGCGAATTGTTCTTCCAATATTCATATATTATTTTTTTAACATCTTCTCCAAGTATATCTTTGTATGGTTGCCTACAAATAGCTCTCCAACAAGCGAGTTCATCATTTACATCTATTTGCAGTCGAAATTTTTGATGTTTGTGCAGAGTTTTTCGCGAGGTTCCCAGTGCTCGTGCCATAGATGTTATAAAACGATTTTCTTGAGTACTTGGTGAAACCATTGCCATCTTTATCTCTAGACCTCTTAATTGAATTTATAGCACTACTCACATTTTTTATCACCTCTTCCTTCATTTTTTTTATCTTTGGTTGATTTTCGAATACCCAATAGTGTCGTCGCTTCTTTTAATTTCTTTGATGATAGGAGACCTTTCAACATTTGAGCTTGAACTGTCACTTGCTCATTTAAGAAATAATCTTTAAAAATGCAGTTGACACGATATCGTATAACATGGTCAGGTTTTTTATCTCCATATGTGTGAGTGTCAACATTTTCTAACGTCTCATTATCGATAGTGATTTCATCTGTACATATTCGAAAAAATAGTACATATTCAATAAATCACTAAATTAATAAATATGTCAATAAATATTAGGAAAATTTTAAATATATCAATAGATTATAATATTTACATTTACAGACCCGCTTCAATTTCTGCTTGAGGTTGATTTTCTTCTTCAATATTTTGAGGAGTATCTCTGTCTGTTTACATTAAACAAAATATTTTTCAAATTAGTTCATCAAATAAAAATTAAGTTTCACCTTTTACATTAGAAAATTTTTAAATATATCAATAGATCATAATATTTACATTTACATACCTGCATTAATTTCTGCTTGAGGTTGATTTTCTTCTTCAATATTTTGAGGAATATCTCTATCTGTTTACATTAAACAAAATATTTTTCAAACTAGTTCATCAAATAAAAATTAAGCTTCACATTTTACATTAGGAAAATTTTAAATATATATCAATAGATCATAATATTTACATTTACATACCCGCTTCAATTTCTGCTTGAGGTTGATTTTCCTCTTGAGGTTTATTTTCCTCCTCAATATTTGAGAGGGCTTCTAACTTTCTTTTGCGAGATTGTCTTGTTTCTTCTCTACGTGTCTCAGGGTCTCTTTTTCGATCATATTTCCTTGCACAAGTTCTTCGATTTCCCATGATAATAGGGTATGAAGTTCAAAAAATTTCCTTCAAAAAATTAGACAATAACTCAATTACAAAAAATATCACAAAATATTTAATTTAAAAAAATTCAGTGTAATTTTTTTGTAAAAAATACATACTCCAATCCAAAACACAGACTTTAAAAAATTCGAGAGAAAAATGTCTTATAAAAATGAAACGAAATTCAAAAGATTTACTTTAACTCAAAACACGTACATACCTCCAAGAAATGTCTTTTGAATGTACGTCCAAGAAATTTTTTACAATTTTTGCCAAAATCACGTCGCCTCCAAGAAATGTCCTCCAAAAAAATTCTGTAAACCCAAAATTGTAAAATCAATTTGCTTCCAAGAAATGCTCTTAAACTCAAACCTTGAAGAAAAGCTTTTGAACCCAAACCAAGATTTTGTAAAATCAATTTGCTTCCAAGAAATTCTCTTTAACCCAAACCTTGAAGAAAAGCTTTTGAACCTCCAAGAAATGCTCTTTAACCCAAACCTTGAAGAAAAGCTTTTGAACCCAAACCAAGATCTTTGTAAAATGAGATGAAGTGTGCGAAATGTGCGAAAATTGTGAATCATTTCGCGGCAATTTATATTGACGCGAAATGTGTTTTTAGTAGGGGGCTCCACAAAACTTTCCGGCCGACGGAGAGTTATACAATAGTTCGGCCGAACTTTTGTTAAAAACTTCGGCCGAACTATTAAGACGTTAGAGTTAACGACTCTTAAGCAGAAAACATAGTTCGGCCGAACTTGGACTAAAAGTTCAGCCGAACTAACGCGTCACTAATTACGCAAAAGCAGGCTCTGAAAACGGTTCTGCAACTTTGGACTGATTAAACTCCATGAAAGGTTGTTAATTAACTGTCGGAACCAAGACAAGAATTTTCAGAATTGAATCTACTTTCAAGAAATATAACTTTTATGGAATTTCATAAACGTTTATTAATTTTAATTATTTTTCTAATAAAATAGGTGCAAACAATTTCTGAGGGTTGTCGTGATTCAGTGAAATCAAAATTTTGTATCTCCCAAAATATATTGTAAAAAAAATTGAAAAAATTATGGGGCATTACATTGGTCCGTCGTCTCTAATGGGTAGCTTTTAGATTTTTAGTTTATAGCTTATATGTTAAGAAATTTCTTGTGACGCGAAACATATCCAAAATACGCAGTTTTTCGTATTGGACTAGTTCAAAAAATTCTAGTAATTATGATATGCATCCATTAGCTTTGTAAATATGACAAAAACAAAATAGACTCTGTCTAGATTGTTGTAACACATTTTGTTTTTTCAAAAACACAAATTTTCAATGAATACAACATTGCGTCATAAAATGACTTCTTATGAATCCTTTGATTGTTAAGAAACACACACTCAAAGAAACGCTAAGTTGACATATCAAATCTGCATAAAAAAATTTCAAAAAATAAGTAATAGAAAGCTAAAAAAATTTCTCACAACTTTTATTTTTATCGCAAAATGAAATTCTACACAGAAAAATTGTTATAGTTTGCAGAAAGTTGAAGAACCGAAAAAAATGAAAAATTTTTCTCAAAAAAGGGCAAAAAGTGTAACCCAGTTTCACATTTTCACCCAACTATAACAAATCATATATATATATATATATATATTTCAACAATACATCATTGATAGATAAATTAAATCCATATAACATAACATGTAACTAAAACTATATAGTTCATAACATAATTATATAACTATTTATCATAACATAAAGTTATTTGACATAATATACATATAACACACACACACACACACACACATATATCGTATAACATAACACATCATAGTGTAACATGTACATTGTGCATAACTATAACTATAGCATTTATTATAGCATACTTATTTAACATAACATTATATATATATATATATATATATATATACAGCTTGAGTGTGTCTAATGGTTAAGAGCATGTGTTTCCTCCTAAGAGGTCAAAGGTTCAAAACTAGAGGGTGGTAAAGTATGTATGCCTTTGTAGACTTGGCAGCTACATCGTTGTGCGGAGGTGAGTCCCTTGTCCCACAAACAAGGTGGTCTCATACACCAATTTGGTGTATGGCTTGGTCGTGACCTTAAAATTGGATATATATATATATATATATATACATATAGTTAGTTAGTTATTTAGTTAGAAATAATTTGTAAAAGAGTTTAATTGGAATGAGTACTTTTATATTTCTGTTAGTTAAATTTTTTGTTTAAATATGATATTATAAATAATATTTTGAAAGTATAATGCATGTTAGCAATTTTTTTTTTACAATTTTTAATATGTTCTAGGGCGAAAGAATGGAGCTAAGTTACACTTTTTTGCGAAAGCATGGAGCTGGGTTACACTTTTTGGCGAAAGAGGGTGCATTTGGGTGGAAAAAACAATGGCTCGATTGAGCCATTTAAGCACTCGATCAAGCCTTTTTTGAGCGCTCGATCGAGCTCCTTGGGAACTAAAATAGAAGCTTGATCAAAGGTTAAAAACTAACCCTTGATCAATCCATAGCGCTTAATCGAGCTTCAGGGCTCAATTGAGCATTAATGCTCGATCGAGCCCTTTTTATATACATATATACCGCTCCCGCAGTTTGCGCACACCATTTGCACAAACTGCAGGATCTTGATCGAGAGTTTGACAATATTTCAACCAAGATTATTAGAGCTCAATCGAGCAATTGAGCCTTCAAACCAATCTCGCCAACCACCTCCCCAACATCGCAGAAGCTCAAACAAAGGTAGGTACTCTATTATTTGTCTTTCTTATTTTATTTTATTTTGCAAAATGTAACAAATTAATTTAAAAAACAAAAACAAAAAATACAAAAACCACAAAAAAAACCCTTCAAAAAAGCTTATAAAATCACAAAAACAACCAAGAAAACCATTAAAAAAAAATCAACAACAACAACATGGATTAAAACCACAAAACCAACCTAAAAAACCATAAAAAACCCTTCAAAACAACCTAGAAAACGCTTCAAAACCACTAAAAATATATATAATTTAGGTTTTGAATTTATTTTTTACTTGCAATGTTTTGTGTATTAAATGCATATTTTCTGATTTTGAATGGTAAATTTTTTCTTTTTGTTCTAATTATTTTAGGTTTTAAATTTTTTCTTTAGGATTTTGTGAAACAAAAAAAAAAATCATTTTTTTTTGTTATTTAAAATGCATTTTAAATTTGTAGCAAATTTGACCGAAAATATACCCTAAAAAACTCCAAACAGAAAACAACAAAACAATAACCAATAAATAGGTAAATTAGGAGCTTGAGATTAACATGAAGAATATTGTTGCTCATAGTGAACCTCTATTTGTATCAACCCAGGGTTCGTACAAACTTGGAGGTGACAGTGCTATATACACAGCATATGCAATATGTTCATGTCATCCTCTTCTGCTTTACGAAAGGGTGTTATTTTTCAAACTGTGATAAGAATTGGAAAGTAAATTGTTGGAAGGAAATGACATAAAGGAAACTAAACTAAATTGCTGAAAAGAAATGACAAGAATGAAACTAATTTAAATTGTAGAAAAGGAAATGACTGAAAAGAAACTAAACTATATTTCTGAAAAGAAGTGGCAAAAAGGAAACTAATTCTAAACCACACTTAACTTGGCCAAACGGCTAAATTCACTCTATTTATCCTATGGTCTATCTACCATGCTTCTACCCATGCAACTAAGCTATCCATGACTTAATCCTAATTGAAAAAGTGTTGCTTTGCAGCTTGGAGGAAAGAAAAGGGCTAAAGTGGCTAATGGAGGGCTTAACGCATGAGACAAGGCTTAGAAGTGGAAAGAGCAGGGTCAAACCTTATAAAACCTAATACTATAGCGTAAATATGGCTTTGGAGCGAAATGAATTGAAAAGTGTGATGGCGGAGATGCGATGGAGGCAAAAGCAGCGACAATAATATCGCAATCGGCAGGAAAAGAGCGGTAAGTATTAACAAAACCTAACTAAACAATGCGAAGTGCGGAATGTGATGGGCGACGTGGCGGTGGTACCGGTGGTGAAGCGCGAATGCAATATCGCAATCGGCGTTTGGAAGCGGTAAGTCTTAAAGGAAACGGGAAACGACGCGATCCATGATGAGGAGCGATGGTAAGTCGAAAGGGAAAAAAATGTGGTTTCTAATGTTTTTGACTGTTTTTAATAAAAGAGCAATGAAGGGAAGTAGAAATGGATATCGCATTCGGGCTTGCAATGAGAGAGCGTTAACAAAGATGACAAGTGATTTGTGATGGAGCGAGGTACGACGAGCGTGAGTTTCGAGGAGAAAGGGGCAGAGGTATAATCCTAATGGTTTTCAAGTGTTTTGTGTTAGAAAGGGTAAGGAAACCGTGATTGATAAGTCTTGAAGGAAAGAGGGAGCTGGTGCGACGTACGAAAAGGTTGAGATCTGCGATATGAGATATCGCAATATCACAATCGGCGAAAGAGAGGTAAGTCCTAAAAAGAACTGAATGAAAACTGCGATCGGCGATCAGCGAAGTACGATAGTGGAGATTTCGAGGAGGAAAAGCGACCGTACCAATAGAAACGAAGGAATAAGGCAACTAAAGGTTTTAAGTGCTTTTAGGGGGGAAATGTGGGTGCAACAGTTAAAATAAGCGGAAAACAAGAGGGAATGGAGGCGTAAAATCAAGGTTTAGAGGCGTAACGCAGAGATGGAAATAGTGAATAGAAATCAATGTTTTTGGTCTGTGGGAAGACTTACCCTCCTCGAGCTCTATCGACAGAGATGAGAAGGGAAGTCTAGATCCACAACTTTTAGATTTTTATCCTCTATTCTACTACTCACAAGCAAATGAAAAACAACAATGACAAACTGAAAGCAAAGACTAAGCAGCAATGAAACTATCAAAAGCAGATCTAACTAAATGGCAAAAGAAAAACTAGTTAAATGACATAAAGGAAAAGATAGTAACAACATAGAAGTTGAGGCACATGGATTGGGCCCTAACCCATGAGCCTAGCTCTCTAAAACTTAAATTGGTCAAATGAAATCAATCTTCTCATTTCATAAAAGAATAACCTCATACATCCCTGAAAGTTTGATTACTGAGTAAAATAATAAAAATCCCAATAGCTTGCACCAAAGTTTCAACTAGAATCAACTAACTCTTCCTAGCTCTAGCTCTGCTCTATTTATTCTACAGGGAAGCTACCAACAGATCCCTCAAAAATAGTGACTGAGTCCACTTCACTCCAAGTAAACAAAGATTGAGTGCTTGGCTGCCTCTGGAATTCGAATTGTTGGAGAGAATCCTTAGGGATCCTTTGGCTGCCTTTGGAATTCGAATTGCTGGAGAGAATCTTTGGGATCCTTTGGCTGCCTCTGAGAGTTAAGGAGGGTGGAAAATCCTCCTATAATTTCTCCTTGTTATGAGTAGACGATTTCATTCGACTGATTTAAGTTTCAGAGAGCTAGGCTCGTGGGTTAGGGCCCAATTCATGTGCCTCATCTTCTCTACTGTTACGATCTTTTCCTTTCTGTTATTTAGCTAGTTTTATTTCTGATATGTTCATTGTTGTTATAGTTTGTTGTTGTAGATTTAATCTGCTTATCTGCGCTGTATAATAGTTGATGAACTCCATAAAACTGTGAGGCAACCCTCCCCTCTCATCTCTATCGATAGAGCTCGAGGAAGGTATACCTTCCCGCAGACCAAAAATGCTTTCTGGGTTATGATTCTTTGTTTCTAGGACTAGGCTAGAAATATTTTTTTGTCTTTAGCATGCACTGTCCATCTTTCTTGCATAACTCGACAGTTTAATTGTAGGCATAGGTAGCCACGAAGAAGTTCATTGGCGCCTTCCCGCTTCATTTTCCATCTCTGTCTTCACGGCCTAAACACTGTTGTTACGCCTCCATTCCCATCCTTTCTCTTCTTATCAGTTGTCGTACCTTTTTTTAATTCACAAAACACTTCAAAACTCTGAAAGTTTGACCTCCGCCCTCGCTCCTCGAAATTCTTGCTACCATACATCGCAATCACTCTGCGCAACCTTTTTCCCCTTTTCCCTTAAGATTTATCGCAATCCCTTTTTTCAATCGCACATCGCAATCACAACCGTTTCCCTTTTTCCTTTAAGAACTTACCGCTCTCGACGCCGATTGTGATATTCCCTTTTTCCTTTAAGAACTTACCGCTCCCGACGCCGATTGTGATATTCGCCACATCACAACCTTTTCCCTTTTCTTTAACACTTATCGCTCTTTTCTTCCAATTGCGATATTGTTATCGCACTCTGGCGCCGGTATATTTTCGATCAAATTTGCTAGAAATTTAAAATGCATTTTAAATATTTAAAAAAAAAAACAAAACCTTGAGATTGACATGAAGAATATCTTTACTCATAGTGAACCTCTATTTATAAGATACAAAATTTTATTTTATTTTATTATTATAAATTTAGATTAATTTATATTTTAAATATTTTTTTAATAATAAATATAGTAGGATTCTAGTTTTAAAAATAAAATATTAATCTTTAAAGTTAAAAATCTAAAACAATAAAATATATATATATATATATATATATATATATATATATATATATATATATATATATATATATATATATATAATCATGTCACTATATAACATTTTACATAACATATATATAACTATACAACATAACATATAACTGTATTTAACTATAACATCACATAGCTATATATTATAGTTCTATGTATAAAATATGTAACATAACATAGTTTTACAACTATTTAACATAACATTATATATATAACATAACTATAACTATTTCATAATTATTTAACTATATAATTATTTAAATATAACTATATATATTTAACTAGATTATAAAGTTATAACATATCATGTAGCTAGATATATTATAATTCTACATAAAATTTTCTATAATTATTTAACATAACTTGTTATTTAACATTTAACATAACATGATAAAATAATTATATAACTATTTATCATAACATAAAATTATTTGACACGATTGTTGAGAAATTAGGCTAGGGCATTTGCATTAGGTGATTTCACTTCATTAGTGACTGCTTGTGAATGCATTTTTACTTATTTAGACTAGGATTTTCTTCATTTTAGATTATTAGTGTTCTTCTTCATCAAATAGTAATCAATACATGAACATAAAAAATAGACAAGAGACACAACATGTAGGCTATGAGCCAAGGCCAAAACCACTCACTCTTTGAGAGGAAAACCTACACAAATTCTTCTTATAGAGATTCCAACTGACGAATACCAAGACCAAGACCCTTGACCTATTAGCCACTCCAAGACCAAGACACAATCATTCTTCTTCCTTGATTCTCTTCCACTTCTTCGATCTTCCTTAAACTAAGATCATCTCTTCATGGTACCAAATCATGGCCATTGTACCAACATCCAAACACAGTGATACATCACTGTAAGATAGCTCCTTCATAGCACTGTATTGTGTCCTCCATATACCATCCTCATTGTAGCACCAAGACATTACTGCCTTCATGTATATCTACATCAATCTGAGTAATTACATTACTGCAATTCACTATCACAATGTGTCACTGCAATTCGACCCTGTCACCATATTGCCTTGCTATCCTATTACCTGAGAATTACAGAGGTATCTGAACTGCAATCTTATCCAAGAATTATAGAGGTATCTGAACTTCAATCTTATCCGAGTATTACAGAGGTAACCGAGCCCTTGATTGTGTTATCCAAACTATGATTTCCCGTCGAAAATCTCAGAGAGGATCCGAACTTTTTCATTGTGGAAATGCAAAGTGTATACGCTCCTATATATAGTAATTCATCCATACATTTGAGCCGACATGACCATCCAAATGGGTGTGTCTCCACATGTGAGAAAACATGACATTTATGTATATATCTTGAGGCCGACCATGATGAGGATGATTGTGCTTGTCTTTTGGAGGGCTTCTAGGCAACTTATAGACTTACATACATTCTTTATATGCTGCGGAAGGGTCATACATGACATTGGCTATAAAACGATAATCCCTTTCTCATAAAATCCATGAAGCAAACCAATAATAATTTATTACATCATTTACAAGAGTCACAATTTCATGTTGTTATGAAGACCAAACCTAATACACTTTTCAACAATAATATACATGTAACACACATACGCATAGTATAACATAACATAACATAACATAGTGTAACATGTACACTATGCATAATTATACCATAATATAACTATAACACACACACGCATATATATATTTCAACAATACATCTAAATTAAATCCATGTAACTATAACTAGAATATATATATATATATATATATATATATATATATATATATATATTTCAACTATGCATTATTGATATTAAATATATTTTATTTTATTTTATTATTTTAAATTTAACTTAATTTATATTCTAAGTATTTTTTTAATTATATTTATAATACAATTCTAATTAAAAAAAAATATTAATCTTTAAAGTTATATATATATATATATATATATATAACATAACATGTTATGACATCACATCACATAGTTATGTATCATAGTCATATATATAACATAATATAATTTTACAACTATCTAACATAACATAAAATTATATATATATAAAATAGTTTTATAACTATTAAGTTTATAACATAAAGTTATTTAACATAACGCATATAACATAGCATGTAACATAAGTATAATGATTTCATAACCATATAACTATATACTTATTTAAATATAACCATATATATTTAACTAGATTATAAAGTTATAACATATCACATAGCTAAATATAGTATAATTATAATTATATATATTATTTATAACATAACATAAAATTTTCTATAACTTTGAACATAACATAACTTGTTATTTAACATTTAACATAACATAAAAAATTAAATTAAATTAAAAAAAAAATATATATATATATATATATATATATATATATATATATATATATATATATATATATATATATATATGTTATGGGACATGTTAAATTATATATATAGATAGTTTATAACATAACGTAACATAGTGTAACATGTATATTGTACATAACTATAACATAATATAATTATAAATATATCATTTAACATAACATTATATATATATATATATATATATATATATATATATATATATATATATATATATATATATCAACAATGCATCATTGATAGATCAATTAAATCCATCACAAAAAGTGCATTTGGTCTAGTGAATAAAAGCATTTAGACTCTTTTTTAATTTGTACTATATTGTTACATTATATAGTGTGTTGTACAAGAAACATTGTCCTTATGTGCTAGCACCTAATACATGTCATGTGTCAAAGTCAAACATTAAGAACGTAAAGTCTATTGTAGTACTTGGTTGGCATGAAATTTTATTAGTTTTTTAAATAGGTTTATTTCATTTTTTTACATATAGTTGTGTTATAAATAAAATGCATTATTTAGAAACAAGAAAAAGTGTGAGAGTAGATTGATCAATTTTTTCGAGTGTGTTTACATGGAATGCAATGTATTTTGGTTGATAAATTATCAAAAAATGGACTCTAAAGTTTAGGACTTCAGGCTAGATTATTCTTTTTGAGCTTAGAAATGGTTTTTTTGTCAACATTTTTTTCTTGGATTAGTTTATATGTATTATAGTATATGTCATATGCTGAGGCATCCAATATAGTGCCCCAACTGCATGCCATCATAGTGAGAGGGGGTTTGTTATACGTGGTCGGTCTCGCGATAGATCACGTAGCCCACCAAGAGTTCATGTTCCTCCAGTAGATTTTGCCTCTTACTGCAGTTGGAGTGTCAGAGGCAGTGTTTTGGTCTCTATTGATGACCATGCTTGTACATCAAGTGGACCGTCTTCGCCCATTTCAAGTACACCTCCTGCATTTTTAAATCCTCTTTAAACTTTGTGTTTATGTCTTGAAATTGTCTTTAATTTTTAAATTGTCTTCAGCTAATGTGTTTGCATTTAATGTATATGGTATTATGTTTCTAGTTTTTTAATTATATATATGTTAAATCATGTTTATGATTTATAGGTCCCTAGCAGGTCGAAGCTGAGGATTAGAGTGCAACATCGATCTCTCCGTGGGATGATGCTATAACTCTGATTACATTAGATGATGTTACGACCCGTTATACATAGATCACAGTAGATATAAAGAATATCCATGTCATTTCACCTACCCACCTTCCATTGTCTTTGATGTTGGATAGCATGACTAGGTTAATCGAGACATACCAGAGGTCGAGCCCACATAGCCACATATTACAATTCATACACAGGGTCAGGAGGCATGAGATTAGCGGCTCAAATTCTTGGGAGGTGGTGAAAGGGGCCACCAAGGACATTGATGTTCATGGGGAGTTGTTTGACATCACTCTCGGTCACCCTGCGAAACATAAAGGTCCAATCCCACTGAAATATTTTAGTAATTTTCATGCAGCCCCTTTCGTGTATGATAGATTCATTGGAGCTTGGGGAAATTTCCCCAACCATGACTAGGTCACAGTTTATTTTTTTAAGCATTTATATGTTAAGCTTGTGTTGTATATCAGGTTGGATTACATTGATACTAGATCTCATTTTTATGGTACTGATAGGGGACATACCTATGAGCGCGAAGGGGCTTGTAGGGACCCTGGGCATGTACCACCACCTTTGATATTCTTGCCACTACTGTCTCGGAGCATGGTATTACCTGGAGAGCTAGAGGAGATGTCGCAACTTGGTGGTGAGACGCGGGAGCCTATTGCAAACAACATGTGGGCGTCATTGGCTAGTGTGCATGTTGCAATGCATGGATAGATACAAATGACCACCACTACCTTGTGACCCACCAGTGCCCTTATATGATGATGAATTTCTTGCGAGTTTACCCTTTAATCAAATTTTGACACATACATGTATATATTGTGATGCCATTCGTGAGACTTGGAGTGTGCATGGCCTGTGTGATAAAGACTAGGTACATATTTCTACGAAATTTTTTACTCTTATTGTCAAATTATGCATAATTATTTATATCAAAATTTCTAGTTCTTATTATATTACATAATTTATATTAATAAGTTCATGATAATATGTAGACACATCCTAGCTACATGGATGAGCTTATGAGGTCATCCGAGGGGGCAGTTGATCAGCCAGGGCAGCCTCGACCAGAGCACGTTTCCATGGATTCTCCTCCACCTCCACCTCCACATTATATGTTCACTAATGTGGAGGAGAGTGAATATGTACAACCATATGGACCAACAGTTGAGGTAAACTTATTTATTCCTTAATATTTCAACATTTATTTTTTTAAGTTACATAAATATGCTAATTAATTTGTAGACTAATTATAATTTGTCTTTTCCATTGTTTACAGAGGCCCATATGCAGAGTGACGTTGATGCCACTATTATGTGGAGACATGAGTGGGATGTTGGGTTTAGAGAAAATAATGATGCAGGTCCATCGATGCAGGCCTCGATCATCGAGCCACGGGTAGGGGAGCACCAAACCCATATTCGTGATCAAACCCCCATCCTATTGGACTTGCATTTGGACTCGAATGAGGTTAGTAGATTCATGTATATATTTTTACAATTAAAAATGTGGTTCGATATAATTTATTTCCATATTGTTTATTTTGTACAAATAATGACCTAATTAGTTTGAATTTGAATCTGTTATATTGCATTACCAACTTATGGACACTTAACTTGCGCAACATAACTCACATATGAGTTTTGGTGGTACTTAGAGTGTCATAGTTTGTACATTTTCAGGCTCATTTCATAGAGCATATTCACATGTGTGATACAGACTTCGTATATTTTCATACTGTTATCACTATAATTTTTATTTTATTTTTTCAAACATGGCATGTCAACTCTGTTTTGATCATGATCTAAATAGTTTTGAAATTCATTTTAGCGTGGTTAAGGGTATGTCATAGTTTTGGAGGTTTAGTGTTCACCATCAAAATTCAAAAAAGGTCTTTTTAGGTCCATTCAATAGTTAAAAAGTTCACATTTTTCATTTAAGGGTCATCTAAGTAGGTTTTAGGTCGATTTTTTGCAATTAGCCACAAATCCACAGTTTCGTAGCACCGTTAGTTCAAAAAGTGAGTTTTGCGCTACAAAAGCGCTGCTACTTTCGTTGCGCAAATTGCAAAATTTACACTATGAGCGCTACGAAAGCGCGGTTTCGTAGCTATCGTGTCAAATAAGCTGGGATTTGTTAGTTTCAGTTGGGGAATGACATGATAGGAGTATGGTGAGTCAGTTAATTACCAGATTCGTTGTACCCACTTGTCCTACAATCATCATATTCATGATAAGTTATTAATCAAACATCATTTGGTCATGAGGTGACATCTCTAATTCGAATTTTTGCTTAATTGAGTCATTCTTGTTTCATTCACCTTCACATATGTTGTCCAAGCTTTGAAACAGTAAGGATAAGTTTATGGTTGTTCCATCCAAAGAAAACTCTCATCAAATCAAGCGAGGCTGATTCATCAAATCAAGTAAGGCTATTCATCTGGTCAAGAGAGGCTGCTTTACAGGTTTTAGAGAAACAAACAGGTTTTCTATAGGAAACATGGCAGAGGAAAAGAAGGTCTACAGAGGGGGACATTGTCTAAGATACGAACCTGAGAATGAAAATGTTGTTATGGAGGATCAAATGGTAATGGAGGCTTTTAACAAGGCTGGCTATCTCAAATTTTGTGAAAATCTGCAGGGGTGCCACACTCAGGTGTCCAAAGAGTTTGTTATACATTTCAGTGGAACCACTACCAAAGTTGGAATGATAAATATGCCAGTGACACCTGAGATCATAACTGCTATGACAGAGATACCAAGAGGACATAAATCTTCGTTTAAAGGTTTTAGGTTTTACATGGAGCCATGCAAGGAGTTTATGAAACCTAAATTTGTAGACATGGACTTGAACAATACAATACCTAGGAGCTGTATCAAGGATAACCATGAAAAGCTGCTATTCAACATCCAAAGATATTTCACATGTGAAGTCAAAAAATAAATATATATTGGTCTTCCTTTTAATTTATGAGTGGATTTGAAATGGAAGCTTTAACCCCAGCCATAAACCCTAAGACCAAGGGAAATCCTTCACCACCAGTAGCAGAATCCAGTCAGCCAGTGGTTACCAAAGCTAAGAGGTTTGTGAAGTTGAAACCAAGGAAACAGGTTGAAGATAGAACTGAGAAAGCATCAGTGCTTGTTGCAAAAACCCCATCACCTGCAAAACAGAAAGTAGAAAATGTCAAAGAAACAAAACAAAAATAGGTGGCTAGTAAGCAGGAGAGCCAGAGAAAGACAAGAAGTCAAGTATCAGCATCAAAGGGAAAAGCAGGGGTTTCAGTCACAGAGGACAACCCAAAGATGAAAGGCAACTTGGATGATATATTGCATGCAATTGATATATAAGAATCACCCATTGTGCAAGCAGATTTCATTGAAGTTAATGAACCCAAACAGAGGAAAATGAAATCAACAAAGAAATTGGAATTTGAAGGTGAGAATGCAGCTTTTGTTTTTCAAGCTAGGAAACCTTTAACCAGGCATGAAAAGAGACTCCAAGAAGGCATCAAAGATATCCAAGTAACCATTGAGGAAGCCAAAGTCTCTGAAGAGGTGGTTGATCTCTCATCACCTATAGTGGAGCATGCAGCCAGCAAGATTGAGAAGGGAAAGGAACACATTTCAGAATGTCAAATGTTGGAAGAAAGGTTGAAACTAGCAAATCAAGAGATGGAAATGATGAGAAAGAGGGCAAGACAGCATAGCATTGAAAAGAAAAAAATCAATTGAAGGTTGTTTGGGAAGGTCAAACAATTGCTAGGTCAGAGATCCCAAGCAATGCACAACAGTGCTTTACATGGACAGTTCCAGCCATTAAAGAAGAAAAGTTTGTTAGAGTGATCAACACTCATTTGAGAGCCAGTAACAGAAAGCTAAGAGGCCAAGTAGAATATTTGGAGCTACAATTAAAATAGTCTCAAGATGAACTAAAGAGAAGAGGTACAAAATGACAAATTCAAAACAAACTTTAAATGGAAAACAAGGACTAAATTTTGTGAAAATTATGTTTTCTATTCCAAATAGCTGATGGTTTTGATGAAGCTAATGATCTTCTGAAGTTGTGGTACCTTTTTGTTTTAAATTTTGGCAAAATTTGGTTAAAACTGCTTGCACAGCAGTTTCGTAGCGCCTATAGTGCAAAAAGGGTGAAATGCGCTACGAAACTGTTATAACAGCTTTTTCACCCTTTTCCTTATCAAATTTTGGAGGGAAGACCAGGTATTTTGATTTGAAATTTCTAAGGAAGTTATATCAAGTGAATATCAAGATAAATCTGAAGAAAAGAAAGCTAAAATTTGAAGGAAAATAGGTAAACAGACTGTGCTACCAAAAAGCGCTACAAAATTGTGTTGTTTTCGTAGCGAGGTCTATTTTCATTGTTTTGAAAAGTTCAAAGTGGTTTCACACAGTTGGCATGAAGGTATGACTTGGAACATATACCAATCATGTTCTTAACATAAATTAGCCTCGAAGTTATTAGTTGGAAGTGGTCATAATATCTCAAGAAACTAAAAGGATCCTAAGCCTAAAAACAGGGGAGCAGTTTCCTTAATTGTAGGAGATAAACATTATCAGCATCATGGTCATAACAGGTTGGAGCTCATCATCAGGATTCGACTTAATTGAAAGATAGGTGGCAAATGATGTAATTAAGTTTATATAAAGCTGTTTTGAGTGGAATCAAAAGAGTTCTAATTCTATTTGTAATAGGACTCTATATCAGTTTTACAGCTGTGTTTGTAATAAATACTATGTTTCATGGTTAGTATAGGCGTCAAAGCATAGGAATTCGATGTATCTAGTTGTATATTAGTTTATATTATAATGTAAATTATCTATAAATGATCAAGGAGTCGAAATAGAAGGGGTTGGACATTTGTTAGCAAAAAGACTCTGTTTTATGTAAGTGATTGCTTTCAGCGTAATACAGAATTTCTACTTAGACAACTCAAGATTCATAAGGATTTCTTGTATGTTCTTGTTCTGATGGCATCTTTTCAATATTCTATTGCAGTGGTGTTTGCTTATGTTACTCAGAATTCATCAATGATGCTCTGACTTCCTTCATAGACAAACTGACTGCGTGTTTCACTGTTCTACATGTTTATTCCTTGACTTGAACTCTAATTTTCCTTGACTTCCATGCTAGGTAGATTATCTTGGTTTTTCTGAAGCTATCATGACTCTAGAAGCCCAATGTACACTTGCTAAACTGATTTACAACTAGTTTACATCATTTATCTGTTTTTTTATCTCATATAGAGTTAGCCATCTACACATTTATCAAAAAATTCATAAACCTTTGAGAGAGCCCTCTTAGGTTGAGGAGGCTAAGCCTCAACCAAAATATTTTTTTGAAACAGTTGCACAAGATTGGTTTGATGGGCAGCCTATCAGGTCTGATTTTGTGATAACACATACATGGACAGTTTATGGATGTACATCATGGACATTATTTTAGTTTATGGATTTGTATTAATATTGTCTATGGATATTCATTAATTTTTTAAGTTTAAATGGATCTATTAAAATTATTTCGCTAATTTAATAATTTTTCTATATACTATAACTTTTATTAGTAAAATATATGTTCAATTTTGATTTCCAGTTTCATAAACTAAGAAAATAAATGCAATCTTAAATGTTATGATGCAAGTCACTTTGATACTTAAAATGAACTAAAATATATCATGTATCAATTTAATATTGAACATGGAAATTATTTCAATCATGCTTCATTGTGGCTTGTAGAAAGTGTCTATTAGTGCAATCAACATGTATGTTATTACAATTCAATTTAAATTATTTGAATTTTATATATATATATATATATATATATATATATATATATATATATATATATATGAAAAATTTTGTGACCCACCCATATACCACAATGCATGGACAATTTTTTTAAATATTTCAATCAATTCCTTATGATGGAAATTTAAGTTTTATTCAATTTTAAAAAACTCAAATATGATTGAAATAAGTTATATATTCAATTTTAAAAAGATGTGGAGATGTAAAAGTTGCAAATACAAGTTTTATTGATTTTATTTTGTTTGAGGTTATCTACAAAAGCTTAATCATAATACACGTCGTCAATAATTTTTTTGTGCTTACACTAAAATCAATGCACAATGTTAAACTAATTACCTTGAAATTAATGTACACCATATATCTAGTTACATCATTTATCAGAAATCAACATCTTTGCTAAAATTAATGCATCTAATGCAAGTAATCAAAGAGAATGAGAAATCAACATCTACACTAAAATAAATGCATCTAATGCAAACAATCAAATAGGATTATGAATAAAAAACTACACTAAAATCAATGCATCTAATGCTGCAAACAATCAAATAGGATTAGAAATCAACATCTACACTGAAATTAATGCATCTAGTGCTAGCAATCAAATAGGATTAGGAATTAACATCTACACTAAAATCACTGCATCTAATGCAAGCTCAATCAAACAAGATTATAAATTAATATATTTAATGAAATGTATGCATCTAATGCAATCAATGAAATAGAATTAGAAATAAACATCTAAACACAAATTAATGCATCTAATTTTCAAGAAATCAACATTTGTACACTAAAATCAATGCATCTAATGAAATCAATTTTCTTCCCTCTCTCTCCCCCCTCCATATATATTGATATCTCCCTCTATCTATCCTTCTTTGTCTCTCTATCTCACCCACCAGAAATGCACACTCTCTATCTTCATATCTATCTATCTCTCCCTCCCTCCCTCTATCTCTCTCTTCTTCCCTCTATTCCCCTTCCATATATATATCTATCTCCCTTTGTCTCTCCTTCTTCACCTCTCTATATCACCCCACAAACATACACATTGTTTCTCCATATCTATCTATATCACACCCCCTCTCCCTCTCCCTCCCTTTATCTCTCTCTTCTTCCCTCTATTCCCCTTCCATATATATCTCTATCTCCCTTTGTCTCTCCTTCTTCACCTCTCTATATCACCCCACAAACATACACATTGTTTCTCCATATCTATCTATATCGCACCCCCTCTCCCTCTCCCTCCCTCTTTCTCTTTTCCCCTTCTCTCCCTCTGTCTCCCCTTCTATCTCTCTTCCCTCCTACTCTCCTCTCTCCCTCTCTCTCCATATCCCTTTTCACTCCCTCTCTCTCTCTCTCCATCTCCCTTGCCACTCTCTCTCTCTCTCTCTCTCTCTCTCTCTCTCTCCACCTTTCTCTCTCTATATTTCTTTCTTCTTACCCCCCTCTCTCTCCCACTCCAACTCCGTCTCTCTCTCTCCCTCCCTCTCAATTCCTCTCTCTCTCTCCTTCCATCTCAAGTCCTCTCTCTCCCCCTTTCTCTCCCACCTCCCTTTGTCTTTCCCCCGCTTCTCTCTCTCTCTCTCAAGCTTCGTCCTGCAACTCTGTTGACTATCTCCCTCCCTCTCTCATTCTCTCTCCCCTTTCTCTCCATCTATCCTTCTTTGTCTTTATATCTCACCCCCAAACATTCTCTCTCTCTATATGTGTGTGTGTGTGTGTGTGTCTTGAACTTCTTCCTTCCCTATATTTTCCTCCAACTCCATCTCTGGAGCTCCCTCTATTTCTCAGAGACTTTCTCCTCCTCTCCCTCTCTCCATCTTTGTGTCCCCCCTCTCTCTCTTACCCTTCTCTCCCACTCTCTCTCACTCTATATTTCAAAAAAATTTAAATACTTTGATGATTAAAATATTATGTTTAAATATTTTTATTTTTTTATTTTGACGTCGTACAACAATTTAATTTGTTTATATAATGCATATTTAAAATTAAATATTTCAAATGTGTGTTACACATTCACCTCGAGGGAAAATTATAATTTTTCGTGGAAATATTATCTAAAATTTTCCAAAATATTGATGTTCCAACTACCTCCATTAAAGATACATAGAGTGCTTCATGTCTTCCAATTGAAATTGCTTAAGTTTTATTTCTTTAAAGGTAGCTTTAGGTTTTGATTACTTTAAGATTTTAAAAATATTATATATTTTATTATGTTAGATTTATAAAAAAGAAAATAGGTTAAATAAAATTAACATGTATTGAGTTAGCTTGTATGACTCTTTTTGTGTTGATGGTCAACTCTTTTGTTAACGCCTATAACGTATATCAACCACATTTATTAACGTGGTTGTGCTATTATATATTATAATCTAAGAAATTTTATATTATATTAAAGTTAATAATATTATATTAATCCAAAATTAATAAATTTAATATTAACATTAAGATATATTAATATTATTTTTTTATATTAATATCATTTCATTATTTAATTTAATAATAATAATATTCTTTTAATATTAATATTAAATTTAAGAAGGTCTTTACATGGCATTATAACAAAATTCTAATAATATTCGAAATTTTAAAATGTTTAATTTTAGATAATTCAAAAAAAATTATAAAGGCTCGATCGAGCATAATAGCTCGATCAAGCCACATAGCTTGATCAAGGGTTTACGAAACCCTTGATCAAGCTATTTATATTTCAAATTTAGGCACTCGATTGAGTCCTTTAAGCGCTTGATTGAGCCTCTTAAGTCCTAAAATCATAAATTTCAACACCTCTTCAGCAAAATTTCCTACAACTCCATTTTGTACCCTAGCGGACTTAGGGCTAAATTTGTCCTTAGGTGGTGAATTTGATCACATTGGATTCATGAAGGAATATTCTATCCAATAGCATATGAGTTTGACATTTTCAATTTCATATGATATTTTTCATCTAATTTCTTTTAAACATAATGCTTGAATTTTCTTTTAATTGCTTTAAAGAGGTTGAATAAAAAATCAATATTGTAAAATATACACAGCGAAAAACTTTCAAAAAATAGCACTATATTCGTTTGCGACTCATCTTCAAAATGGTACTTTTGGTTTTTAAATTTATTTAAATAGTTGAAAAAAACCTGACGTGAACACATATTGAAATATTGAAATATTACTTCACCAACTTCGAAAAATAATAAAAAATATATTTTTGTATAATAAAAAAAAAATTAATACGAAAAAGTTATCTATCTTCATGTAGATCATGCTTATATATATAAGACTAAGTTATGATATGTGAACACACACATACCTCTTAAGATGTGTGAAAATTTGCAAGGACAAGCATTTCATTTAATGAAAAATGATATAATATACGACATTAAATATTTTGCAAAAAATATCATTAAGACAACAACATAATTCTCCACAATTTTTCATTTTACTCCGAATCAAAATTCACAGTGCTTATATGAATTTTGAGGGCTTCAATTTGATAAAAGAGGAAAAACTTGAATATTCATCAACACATTTGGCCCAAAAGTGTAACCCATCTTCATGCTTTCACTCTCTTAAAAAAAAAAAAAAAAAACCTTATTTTGATAAGAAATTGTAATTGATTATATTAATATATTATTTTCTTAATTTTTTCAAGAATAACAAAAAGATTAACTCTAAGAGGTATCATAGATTATAACTATTTTTTCAAGTAGAAAGGTGAAATTATATATATTTTAATTTGATTATACAAATGTTAATGTTGTATCAATGCTTATAAGTGTATTAATGTTTAGTTAATGGGTTAATTTGGACAAGGGATTTTAGAAATTATTAAAGTTTATCTAAATATCCAAGTTTATACACTATTTTTATGTGCACTTAGCATTAAAAATTGTGATGTAAAAAATTATTATGGTCGATGTTGTTATTTGACTACATGAAATTTGTATGGTTATTTGGACTCTTCTCTATCACAACCATGCAATAAATGGAAATGAAAATAAATTGTAGCATATCAATTAGAGTTTCAAGGGAAATTGTGATTGCAATTTTTGAATAACCTCGTGGAAAATGTTTTAAGAAATTACAACAACATTTCCATATAAGATCATGATAAGGATCACTATGAAGTATAAATGAGAATGATTCCTACTAAGAAGAAAATATTTCCAATTAACGAATGATGTTAATTGATCATGATATTGATAAATGTCCTTTCAAGGAATTGCGACAAAGTATGGGGAGGTTGGATTAAGAGGTAATTAACACATGAGTTCGTATATGATGGGGATGAATAAAAACAACATTCTTAGCTGGGAAGTAGTAACAACATTCCCAATTTTAAATAACTTGGTGCAAACAAGGCTGAATAGTAAGAAACCATGGGGTATTAATTCAAAGCTAATATTTTAATAAGTACACTAAATTCAAAAAGGTGAGGCTATGAAGTTAGTAGATATGGAATTTTAAGAAGTTGAAACAACTATAGAAAGAATTTTGTCTCTCTAGTATGAGAAAGTGAAGGGGTGACAAGCTTCCTTAGTGATTTGATGCATGGATTAGATAGCATGAATGGTGACTAATAATGAATAATGAAGGTCATATGAATTTTCCCTTTAATTTTAAGGTTCAAGATAAGGAATGGTGAACTAAAAACACTCACAACTAGCTAAGGAAAGACATTGGAAATTTTTTATAGGTTATGTTATCAAGATAACAATGGGGATATATTATCAAGATAACATTGAGAATATAGACCATGCGAAATAATGAGATTAAGCGGTATTGAGATGGGAATTGGATGAGATAAGGAAATCTTTTAAGGATGAACAAGGATAATTACCCAACAATGGATAAATCACCAAGTAGTGATTGACCGTTTATGCAAGTGAATTAAGCATGATAGAAAATTAAACCACGATGACATAGTGTTTTTATGTGATTGCATACAACATACTTGGAATGAGTAATCCAAGGGTGCAAATTGATGTTAAACCAAAGGATATTAATTTTTATATTAACAATTTAAGGAATGATTGTACGAATAGTAATACCTTAATGGTGAATTTCACTAAATTTCCTTGGGGAAGGAAGAATACATGACTAGAGATTAAGGCTCAAGATGATGAGGATTATTTGAATTTTAATGATGTGCTTAAATGACTATATCTATTGTGTAAATAGTCAACTTCCTAGTTGAAGGAATATTAATTATTATTGAAAATGAATTCTTATCTTGATGAAAACATTACATAATAGTAAATATGAAGATTAATATTTATAAGACTTAAATCAAGCTCAAAACCTTATATCTGACAACTACTCATTTTGCAAGATATATGGTATATCAATGAATGATTATATACCCAATGTAATGACTACTAATAGTATTCATGAGATAACCTAGATCTTAGATGGATATTGAATCATTTTACTTTATAGTTGGTATTCATTGTTATACAAGCAAATGAAATTGATTTTTCTAATGAATCATGATAAGGATGATTATAGTGTATTAATGTTCCATATCTAATAAGTATTGAGATGATTCTAATATTAATGATGTTTCATGATGTGATGGTATGTGGTAAATGGATATAGTTCTCATGAGAGGTTAATGATGCATATGTGGTGCTTATTTATTTATTTGTTATGATAATGATGTTGTATGCTCATGATGGATATAATATGCGTGGGGATCATGATGTTATGATATGATGTATATTGACATGTGATTAATTTATTATGTGATGTCATGATATATATTTGATGCAAATATGTTGATGTTGTAACTTATGATGACATTTCATGATGTGAAGCATGTGGAATTGCATGCAGTTTTTATGACATGCATGAGCATGCATATTTTACTATCCATAATTTTGTGATAACAATGATGTTATGTTCTCATGGTGACATGCAAGAGTTGGCATGTGGGTTATTTTCTATGATGTTATAATTATGACTAATGCATTGGATACATGTTGAGATGTGGTGATTGATAGGAAATCCAAAAATGGGCCCCAAGGTTCTGTTTGTTTGATGATCTCGTGGGATCCCATAGCTGCGAGGGAGAATATGTAACACCATATGGGCTGGGGACATACTCAATCAACACTACATATGGATAGATCTTGAGGGGCTATGGGACCATCTTGAGGAGGCCAAGTGTCTGATATTGTAGGCCAAGTGCCTGATATTGGATTGGGATGCTGAAGTCTGGTGGGGGTGTAAGAACTTTGATGCCTAGGGTTATGCACCTTAGTGAGTATGTCGGGAGTGGGCCGGCCTTTCAAGATGTCTGGAAAACTACGACATGGAGTACTGAGTCGAGAGCCTGCCTTGGGGTAGATGAGGTTTGAGTTGGGCACGAGCCTTGGGCTATGGTACAGACTGATGAGGCTTTATAACTGGTTCCGAAATTTGGGAAAAAGAACAAATATTCCTTGGGATTTCCCTCATGATGTGAAAACTTTCGATGTTTTCTAGTTATACTAGTTCGGCAGAGGGTGTAGGCAAACGTGAAGTAATAAATAACTAAATAAAATAAAATGTTAAATGATTCAACCTAACTTCGGGATGAAGTTCCTTAAAAAGGGGGAGTATGTAATGCCCCCTAATAGTAATAAATAAATAACGTAATATAATATTAAAATATAAGTAATTAAATAATAAACAATAAAGAAAGGATAATAATAGTAAATAAATAGTAAACAATAAATAAAATGCAACAATAATAAATAATAAAGAAAAAATAATAAATAATGAAGAGAATATAATAATAATAAATAAATAAAATAGTAAATAATAAACTAGAGTTCTAATTAAAAATATATAAAAGTAAAATATAAAGTGGTGAAAATAAGTAAAGTTAACAAAAAGTAAAAATGAATAAAATAAGAAAGAGTTAAATTAAGAGAAATATTAAATTAAGTAAAACTTAAAATAAAGAAATAAAAGTTGGCATGTTGACACATGGAATGTGTGCATGTGGATCCTTTTCCATTTTTTGGCCTATTTGATGGACGATGATGAGGATGAGAATGATCCATTCCTTCATCCATTCTCTTGGGAGAAATGTGTTCTGAGACAAAGGATTCACTGGAAGTAGTACATTGATTGATGGCTCGGGGGTGGCAAGCTATAGAAAGATTATGTGCATATGAGCCTGCATTTGGGTGGAGAGTCGTCCCCAAAAATTTGTTGCAATTAGTGGGATTCAAATAATGTTCAACTGCAAAATCACAAGTAAGGAATATCATCGCTAAAAGTAAGTCGTCTCTGCTCATGTTTTCTAAAAATTCTATGCTAATTAGTTGAATAGTTGGTGTGTTGATTATTAATCTCATAATTGATATAATTAATTGTGTATTTTAATTGTGGGTTGTTATAGGACCAATCTACTTGACATAAATAATATTTTATTTATATGGACCAATGCTCTTTCATAAACAAATATTTCAATAATGTGGTTGGACCATCGAAGCAAAACGAATGGATTTGTCAAATAAATCATGGTTTAATATTTTATTCATGGTGGTTATTTTCTAATAGGGTTATTATTTTTATATTGTGGAAGTGAACATAATCCTTCAAGTCGATTTGAATTACAGTTGGAGGCAAACCTTTTTTTTGTACCAAATAAATATTTATGTGGTTGGGCATTCAAATATATATATATATATATATAAAGTCGACTTTGAATTAATGATGGGATAAATAAATATTTAAATGGAATTGGTCAAATACCATTGATCCTTTAGCTATACAAGCCCATGGTTTTGTTTATTCCTCAAATCTATAAATTCAGAATATCAAAAGCAATTGTGTGTGCACTCAAGATCGATTTGAATTGTTTTCTTTGTGGTTTGAGATAATAAGTGAACTAAATCTTAGTGCATTGCGTAGAAATGGCCGTATAGGTGAAGACTACTCATCTTTTGGGTGTCCGCAACTCTAGAAGGGACAAATCAAGATCTAAATACGAGTCAAAGATCAAAGGTGTATATGGATTTGTAGTTAGTATGCATGTGACCTTTATTGGAATGCACATTCCTTTTGAGGTATTTTGAGAAGGTCGCATAATGATTTATGTGCATCTGGTCCATTGATTTGGTACGTGGAACTGTGTTGTTCATACTTTGGATATGCAAGATCGTTGTATCTATTATTGCTTTGAAATATTTTGATCTATGTGTTAACATATATATGTATAGCTTCACATTGGTATGTCAATCTTATAATTTTGCATCTAGCCTTGTGATGAAATGGATTTTCATTGATTAAATTTGGACTGTTGTTGAGTTATTGTTTGGTGAACTAGTGTTGCATGAGTTAAGAAAGGTTGTTGCGATAAGGCAGAAACAAATGGCTGTTGATGTTTTTAGACATAAATTATTGTTTGTAATCCTGCATGAAGAAATTGATTTGTGTAATCTGACACTAGCAGACTTAAACAATGAATTTTTGATTCATGTGCACTATTCATTCACAGCTATACATTGTGTGAAATAAATGCATGGATGTGTTGTTTTGGTTGTAGCATATTGTTGTCAGTTTCAGCGTTTTTGCGGGCATCTATGACATCAAGAATCGACCTCTTGAGTGTGAAACTATTTCCATGTGATGTGATTTTTACAAGGATATCGTTTTGTCATGGCTTAGCTAAGAATGCAGAGATCATAGATGCACATAATTGTTGTAGAAATCAATGACCATGATATATAAATATGTGTATGTGAAATGTGTGTTGTAGCGTTTACAAATATATAAAGGATTTGGCCAAAACTTGTGCATATAGATCAAAGGATTACCTTGTTGGTGACACATATCATATCTACTGATGATAAATTTCGTAGATGGTTGATTTACATATTGATTATTTGAATATTTTGACTCGATAGTGTGCAAAGAGTTGTGTGATTCTTTGGCTATAAATGCAGTAATCAGAAGGGTAGAAAACTAAAACATGTGTGATAGTAATGAGACTACATGACAATGATTTGTATCATGTGAATTGTCCAAAGTATGTAGAGATTAGTGACAAGGGTTTGAAAGTGTGTTGATCTAGGACAAAGAACTCTAACTCATGTTGTTGTTTGTTTTCTATTACTAAGAGACCATAAGTATTATAATGGTGATATTTCTATGATGCTTAACAATGATGTTATGACTAAGGTAGAGTTCATGTTACACCATTATACTTCTTGTGACATCAATTGTTCTGTTGTGACTGTAGTGTTATTCCTGTGATGGCGTTGTGTGTATTCAAGTTTGAAAGTATGTGCAGGACAAAGATGACAAAGATTTATGTTGCTTGAATGTCCATTGCTAATGTTGCTCTGAGTTTGTTGCTTGAAAATAATATTTTGGTTTTGGCATTTCCTATGGTAGTTTATATATTGCTACTATTGGAGATAGTATTTTATGCAAAGAAGACTTGGTATTGTATGAAATGGTTTCTTGTGAATACTTGTTCGAGTATCGATGTTATGTATCTATGAACTTGTTGTTGTTTTTTAATGAAGTATTAATTGTTGACTTGATTAGAGGAATTACTATTGTTATGAGAAAGGCTTGATAATATTTAGCAGAGGTTTGGATGATTGATCTCATATGCCTTGACAATTAAGGTTTTCCATGGATTATGTATTTGCTGCTTTATATAGATAATAATGATGACTTAGACAGTTAGGGTTTCACATGGTCAGTGACATTATTGTAGAGATATAATTGGTATTCATTGGTTTATGATTAAGTAATATTTAGTATTGGTATCGATTCAATTGTATTCAGTGATTTAGGATTTTGCATTCATAGGATGGTATTCAATTTGGTTTCTCAGTAATACAATTTTGGAATATTTTTTTGGGCTTATTGTTGGTGTGGGTCCAGTTTGAAAATAGATGAAAGGTAGCCTGCATGTTGTTTTATGGTTGACAGGTGGATCCAGTATGAAAATTATGAAACGTGGTCCATGAGGTGTTGAGGCTTGTAGCCTTCAGTGAGGGGGTAGGAGCTGGTAAAGGCGATTAGGGGGTCGTAGCTCCCTTCCATTGGGTGCTAGAGAATGAGTGAAGTTTGTAGCCTCCTGCAGGTAGGATTTTTGGTACTGGAAATATTCTATGCCAGTACAAGACCAAGATGCAAAGATAATTTTTCTTTATTATAAAAGAAGAAGACAAAGACGAGAACAACGGTGGTTTTCTCCCACATTAGGTTTCCACCTTAAATCTCGATGTTCCTATGTGTCTTATGTTGATGTGTTGATGTGGATTGTTTTCTATGGTTTACTTCTTTTATGATTGTACTACTCATAATCACTGACATATCTCACATAATGTTGGTAATAAACTTATGGATCATATGCATTGAAAAGAAAATAATAATCTAAGTTTTGTTTTAATTGGGCATGAAATATTGATTCACCCCCCCCCACCACCACCCCCTCTTAATATTTCTAACACATCCCCCATTGAATACCCCTTTGAGCATGGAAGAAAGGTGAAGTGGATCCATTGATAAACAAATGCGACCATTTGGATGCAACTCATAACCCATGTAATAAAATCAAGATTGAAACCCACTTCTGTTAGAAGTAACTGGAGGTAGATCCAACTGACCCTATCATGAGCCTTAGAAAAATCGAGCTTGAAAATTTCCCCTTTTAACTTCATGGCCTTTAAGTTGTGAAGAACTTCCAAAGCCACCCCAATTGCTTCATGAATCTATCTCCCTTTTAGAAAGCCAAATTGTTCCATAGAAATTGATCTAGATAGAATTGGCTTAAGATTAAGGGAAATAACCTTCATTATGACCTTGTATACTACATTGCATAGAGATATAGTTTTAAAATCATCAAAGGAAGAAGGGGAATCCACTTTAGGAATCAGAGCAATAAAGGTGGAATTTAAATTTGAAAGCATATGATGACTCCTCTAGGTTTCTTCAACCACTGCTAGTAAACCATTCCCCATTATTTCATAAAGGCCTAGGAAAAACTCAATTCCTCAACTTGAGAGTGGTCAAATATCCCACCTAAGAAAATCCATTGTTTAATATAGGAGAATCAATCCAGTATGGCCTCGACAAAGCGAAAACGATCCAATCACTTTTCAATTCGGTCAAGGCCAATCCTCTTATTATGCCAAGTAGGACGAATTTTTTGGGGCTCCACATCAATGAGAGATCTAGCCACCAGAAAGTCCCTAAAATAATTAGCAAGAGGGTCAACAGTTTCCCTATCCCCCTCGATTCAGAGGCTCCCAATGAAACATTAAAATCGCCCCTAATGATAAGATTTGATCAATTGATAAAATATAAGTAAAAAGAAACTTCCCAGAATGATCTTTGGTTTTGAGAGGGTCCATATACATTAAGGTAAATGACCAAGCAAGATATTCAGATTGTATATTGACACTAATACATGCTAACATACTCCAGGAATTTAAAAGTTTAAACCATCGATAATACCACCCCACCACCAGTGCCCCTGAGCAACTCTCAACATCAATGCATTGGAAATTCCAGCCACACAACAATTTCCCAAAACATTGGACAATTGCAGAACCGTGTCCCAAAGTCTCTTATAAGAACATAATACCATGTGATTCAAAATCGATAATATGTTTTAGAGAAAGTCTTTAGGAAGAATCGCCAAGCCCCTACAATTATAAGAAAGTATTTTCATGAGATCAAAAGGGGAGAGGTTGCAATTTCTTTAAGGACCCAAAAATAGAAGCTTGTCTTGTCACAACCATACCAAACTTATCTCATTCTTTTTCCTTGGTGAGGTTTTATTTTTGGGCCTAAACACTAGAATCAGGGCATGAAAGTTGGAATTGGCCCAACCCAAGATAAGGGTGTTTATGAAAACATTTGTTTGAACAAGGACAAAGGTTATAGGAAGAGGAATCGTCACCCGACATCAAAGAGTGAGAGTGTGAGGGAAATGTAATGGGGGATGATAGGTCGCAAGGTGGAATAGAGAGGGATCAAAGGGCTTGCGAGGGAGAAAAGTGAGGAGAAGGATAAGACCCAAAAATAGTCCAATTTGAGATAAAAGAGGAGGATCCAAACATAGAATCCATAGATGTAGAAACATTACAAACACTGGGAAAAAAAAAGGATGAGTATGAAGACGTGTCAGGCCTAGGTAGATCTGAAGGGGCAACCAATATTCCTTCCACGATCATATGCTCCACCTAGGGGCAACTGTAGTGGACACCAATTCCTCTAGGAATTGAGTGGGAGCCCTCATTTCCCCACTAGAAGATGGGAGGCCATTTGGCATACTGACATCCTCCCAAAATAGGTGCCTCTCATCCCTTAGAGTGATCTGAGCCATAGGGAAATTTGTATTAAGGTGTCCATATATGTGAAATTTGTGGCAATGGAAAGGAACTCCTTCATATTCAAGTTCCTGAACATTTTCTTCACCTTCTCTAGGTTCCATCTCCTCAGGGAGACAACCCCTAAGATCCACCAGGATCAATATACAAGCCATAGTCAAAACGATAGTTTTTAAGTATGACGAATCATGGGCCATATATGTATCGATACAATTACCCAATTCCTAGAAGATTTCACCCGCCTTGTACTCAAGGAGAAAACCCGACAAGCATACCCAAATAGGCATCGTGTATGACCACCCCTTCTTAGCATTGAACATAGGAGACTAGCATTTGAAAATCATCGGAGACGAATCTATATGCCAAACCCTCCCCAAAATGGCATATGCATCACTTGTGACTGTAAATTTTAGATGAATCCAACCTTTAGATAGAAGTTATACCATAGTCAAAGACTGAACAATAAGAGAAATATCATGGCCAACCCATGCCTTGAGGTTTTAAATGGAGAACGTCATCCCTAAACCTTGTTAACCAAAGAGGTTTCAGCCAAAATCGCGTCCTGTTTCATATGAATTTCATCCCCTGAAACTAGCGTCACACGGTGTTGAACCTTTCGATGAGCGCAATGCACTTTTTTGTGACCATATTTGATAAAATTATATCTCTTGCTAAGTCAAGGACTCGAACTGGGTTTTGTAGAAAACTTTCTGGAGAATGTTGTAGGATACTGATATGTCAGAAGATGAGAGAAATGATTGTGATACGATTCCAAAGAAAATGGAGTTTGAGATAAGTGACAGTTTAATTCGACCGCCTGAAAACTATCCTGATTAGAGAAGTCCGACTAGAAACCCCTTGTAAAACCCAGGTCGAAACTAAATCTCGTTGATGCCTAAGTACCCTGCCTAATGAGCAATAGATTGTTTAGAAAATATAATAAGGAAACTAGTTGAGATGGTATAGGGCCCCAAATTGGACCCAACCGACCCAAACTCATACCTTGTGATAGATGTAAAATTCCATCCCCCAAACATGGGGTTGGCAAAGGAGCAGACACGGGGACATCCCGAACATAATAATGTGAATCCCAATCCATGGGAGAAAAAACTAACTCAAGAAAAAGACATGTAGGAATGGACAACGAGGTCCTCGACAGGTCAAGAGAATAATCTAAACATCTGAGAAACAACATGAAAATGTCGAAACAGGGAGAGTCCTCTCACTCAAATTCTACCAATTCGTCTTCATCCATTCATTGAGAGACCAAAAAATATAAAAGATTGCAATAGATCCGTTGACCGATACACAAGCCATGTGATAGACACTACCATAAGACCATAGGAAACTAACATGAAAGGTAGCGCCAGAACGTCCCGAAAAACCCCCTGAGACCAAAACAAGGATAAGAAAGGATGAATAGAGATATGTGGAAGTCACCCCCTGGAAAACTAAGGGAAAACACCAGACATGAGTGTGGAACAACAATTCTGTCATAGCTAAGGTTTGCAAACCATTTCCCTCCATGCACCCACCAAATCTGGCCCATCAAAGAACAATCTCAAAAAAATATTGTAATTGTTTTTTAATAGACAGTTGCAATACTTCGTAATTGTAAAGTTTAAAAATATTTAAAATTTTAAGTTAATTTTTTTTTATATGTAATTAATCATTTTACCCTCCCATTTGTAATTAAAGGTAAGAGATTCATATTTTGGGAGATTCAAGGCCATTTAAGAATAAGATTCAAGCCATTATAATGTTATTCTCAATATAGATTAAACATGTTACTTTTGGGAATGGAATCTTGAAGGTGAACGTTGATAATCATTTATCCCAACCATGGAATCTGAACTTAATTGACTAGTCCACACTCTCTTTATTACATGGAGTCTATTTCAAATAAGACTTCCTGAATTTTAATTTAATTATCAATAATTATGAGGTGGATGGTAAGGATTTACCCTACTTGAAATCTTTTTAATAACGAGTTGAGATTTATCTCAAAGGTAGTTATACCATTTTTGCTTTTTAATTTTATTTTTTTTAAGTCACATCCACAAGATTAAGTTTCCATTCTACTTTTATTTATGACAATGGATTTTTTTTTTATTTTTTTATTTTTTATTTTAAAAACAACCTTACATATTCATAATGAAGAATATATACATTAATCTCCATGTTGTTTGTTGCCCCAAGGAGCCTTAGGGATATGATTATATTTTACCTGTGTTCCTTTTTCCTGAAAAATAAATAAATAATTGACAACAACAAAAAAAACAAAATAAATAAATAAATTGTTTTTCTTTTCAACCTTTTTTTCTAATCATCATTTGTACATCCTTTGTAGTCTTTGTAAAAAATGGGGTAGTATTACAAAAACAAACATCTATAAAACAAAAAGAAAGGAGGGTGAAGAGAGAATTATAACTGAAACTCAATGCCTTCAATTTCTTCTTCGCTACTGAATTGGTAAATGCTTGAAGAACACATATGAAGCTCCAAATCTTCTTTAGAAAAGGCATCTACTTCCTCATTTAATTATTGCAAAATATGATTGAAAGTAATCCACTCGAAAAGTGGAAGCTAACTGTTCAATATCCTATATAATGTGATCGAAGCCAATGTTTTGAATTGTAGCCCTTCCAATGGCCCAGTCAATGACCAATCTGGAGTCACCAAGGACTTGAAGCCTGTAGATGTTTTTCATATTTTCTATTTCAAGAAGGAGACAAAGCTCAATGAATTCAACTTTATTGTTGGAGCCTTTTCTAGATGAGTACTTGCTATAAAATACATGTGTTTTATTAAAATAAATAACCATGCCAACTCCACAGCGAGGAGGATGTCCTTGGTTCACACCATCACAGTATCCCTATGGGATATCATAGTCAAGCAATGGCATTTGTGGGGCATGATGAGGATTGGTTTTTGTTTAGACTTGGAATCCTTAACAAGTGCAATGATTTTAGAGGTAGACAGATCAAGAGCCATTTCTTTATTTTGGAATAGTATTGTATTAAGAGCTTGCCATATATAGTTAATTAAAATTGGAATCCTTAGCAAGTGCAATGATTTTAGAGGCACACAGTTCAAGAGTCATTTCTTTGTTTTGGAATAGTATTGTGTTATGAGCTTGTCATATATTATCAATTAAAATGCAAGGCGATCCAGAGAAAGAGTGCCTTGATTTGTCCAAAAGCTATTGTCTTATGTTACCAACAAAAGAGGTGGAGATCTCATGAACTTTAGAAAAGAAGTCAAAGTAGAAAAAAATATACACCTAAGACACTAATGAACATCTAATAGAAATTGAATTCTAATTGTTTATTGTTGTTTTATGTTTTTCTTATTACATTTTTTAATGTATATATGTTTAACGCATATATTAATTTTTTATAAAATTAATAATAATAATAATAATTTAAAATAAAGTTATAATTTAGTTATTATTATTATTATTGGCAATATGACATGTATAATGTAGTAAGCGTCTTGATGTTTATTATGAATTGATGCCTATCAACATTTATCAATTATTTAATTTATATAACTACATTATTTATTAGAAATGGAGTTTAAAAATATATTGATGTGTTGAATGAACATTTCACCTCTCATTTTATTATGTCTATAGGTGTGTCTATTTCAAAATAGGCCTTCCGCAATTTTAATTTAATTATCAATAATTATTAGGTGGATGGTAGAGATTTAACCTCCATGGAATATGTTGGGATATTCATAGTAGTATTCATGAATCAAGGGTTAAGATTTATCTTCAAATTGGTTATGCTCTTTCATTTAAATTTTCTCTCTCTCACACACACACGCATATATATAAATAAACGAGTAGATATTTTATATTATAAACATAATCTAGTTTCCTGGCCAAAACCCTCACAAAATTCATCATATTCCACAGTGACATTGTTTTCGCCAGACCAAAAAATAGAGTTTCTACGCCTATGACATTTTTTACCAGTTATTCTAAATAGATATCTACCATAATCCTTATAGAAAACTCCTAACAACTTATATTTGTAAAACATAACAATTTATCTGGCATTTGACGAGCCTGCCTCAGTAACTTCTACCTGTTGCTCAAAAATTCAATGTCACTGACATCTTGCTCATGATCTAGTACTACTTTGATCCTTTTCTTTTCCAGTTCCTCGCTAATATTTGACTCAACCAAGGTACCCTGTGATCCATTGCTAAAAATGTCCTCCACCTTAGCCAGTTTGATGTCTATGGCTACTAACTCAGTCTAAAGTTCTAATTATGATTTTTCATACTTCCTCTGCATTAGTTTATATTTTGTGTCCATAAATTCCAAGTGTGTCCATCTCTCCTTTTCCTCTAGTTCTTTTCATTATGACATAACTTTCAACAAACCTTCCACTGCCTCCAATATTCGTTCCAAAAGTTGCTTCACTTTCTCTTGCACTTGTTCAAAAGACGTAATCTCAATATCCTGTTGAAAAACGACAACAACAAAAAATCATGATTTAATTTTCCCTTGAATTAAATTAGGAGAAAATTGTGATTCCACATCAAAAGAAAACTTGTATGAGTTAACTAAGTTAGTTTCACTTAGTCGGCACAGTGAATTTGAGTTGAGGGCCTAACTTGAGTTGAGACTAGGTTGAGTTAATTTTAGTTGTAACAATTTAATTTAGTTAAATTGAGTTAAAGTCAGTTAAACTAGTTCCAACTATTGGAGGAACTAGTGGGAGGTCTAACAGTGGGGTGCAACTTTAGCGTTCAACCAGTTAACTAATAAATTAACCATAATTAACTCAAGCATGCATGAAATATGAGTGACATAGTTGAGATTGAAGTTCAAGGGCAATGTACTGTCAATTGTATAATTATCCAAGTTGTACCGGTGGTGCATGCAGTCAGAGAAGGACCTATAGGGATCACACAGTTATGGATGTAGAATTTCCCTAAATAATAGGGGATAATTACCAAGGAAACAACACAAGGAAATAAGATCTTAGAAGGCAGGAAAATTGGCTAAGTGTTGGCCAGAGTCAGTTTGTGAGGAAGTGAGATCGAATATACTTGTGTTGAGGTTGTTCAAGCTTGAGCAAGCATTTCATTTCTTCTTAATTATCTGATTAATTGTTAGGTCCCTATATTACTAGTATAGTCCCTTATTATTGTTAGTGTAACCCCCTTATTATTATTATTGTACCCTTGTAACCCCCATATTGTTATTGTGCCCTTAAATTATTATTGTTAGGTCGGCTAGGATTACATTGTGGCCCCACTAGGATTACATTATGGCCCCATGGACTCCTATATATAGAAAGGAGGTTTTGTAAATTGTATCATCCAAGAATTGTTCATTTATCTAATGTATTGGAGGTTTCCCCCTCGAAGTGGCTTATGTATAAGGCGTTGATATCTCTTTTCTTCTATTTTTGGATTTGGTTACACAACATTTGGTATCAGAGCTTTGGATTCTAGGGTTTCACTGCTCTAAACAGGTGATCGTGGCATTTTTGCTATAAATTTTTTTTCTATGAAGGTTCAGAATTTGAAATTTTTAGGGTGGGAACCCGAAATCCTGAGGAAACTCCTCAAAAAATTTCAGAGCTTGGTTCGCAATATTTTCGGAGATATGATCTGTGGAAGGTAGTGCTTTTTCAGGCTCCCGAATTTCATCTCAAAGAGGTGATCGTGGGAAAAGTTTCATAACTCTCTCTCTGAGCATCGGATTGGAGTGCCGTAAAAAGTGGTCGCAAGTACACGGACTGTGGTTTGTTGGCTATAAATTTCATATTCGAAGGACGAAACAGTGACATGTGGCAAGCCATACAAGTTTGCTTTACTAAACCAGTCCATAATTAGGTCATTGTGGGATATTGGACATAACTTTGTCTTTGAGAATCAAAATCAGGTCAGACCTGTGGCATTCAAAAGAGAATTCAGAGGGCTACTTCAGTGCTGAATTTCAGATATTGAAGAGCCGCAATCACAGAGATAACCCAATTTCAATATCGAGCTCCTCAAAATCAAGAAAAAGGTGTGTATTTTTTTCCGAATTGCATAAGTCTTGTTTGAAGAATCAATTTGAATTGATTCCAAGGGAATATTGTAGAATATATCTCAGTATCGGGTTCTAAAAAATGCCCCATAAAAATAATTCAACACCCATTAAGCCTTCAGAAGGCTCTACTATGACTCATGAAGATGAAGAATTGCAACATGATCTATCAAAATTACAAGAGCAAGTGCACCAAATTTCACTCTCGCAAAGAGCAACAAAAAATGAAATGGAAGTTTTGAAGAAAGGCGTGGAAGCGAAGATGGATGGTGTGAAGAATAATATGGATGGTTTGAAGAAATGCGTGGAATCTAAGATAGATGGCATGGAAGCTGGCATGGAATCTAAGATGGATGACATGGAAGCTAAGATCGATGAAAAAATGGAAAACATGAAGAATGATCTAAAAGCAGACATAGAAGGTTTGACAAAATTGATACAAGAAATGTTTCCTAATGGTGAAAAGATAGTAGAGGAAACTCATGATGAGAACAAAATAAATGTTAATCGTGATTTCATAAACTCTAATGTTGGAGGGAAGAACCACCATATTCCAAAAATGGATATGAGGAAGTTTGATGGAAGGGATCCTGTAACATGGATACTACAGATGGAGCAATATTTTGATCTCCATAATGTGCAAAACACACAAAAGGTACGCATTGCAACTTTACATTTAGAAAAAAATACATTTGTATGGTATCGATGGCTTTGCTCCCGTAAAAAAATTTTCACTTGGTCAATTTTTATGGAGGAAATGATAGCACATTATGAGGATACAAAGAGCAACACCTTCTTTAGCCAATTGATAAATCTCAAACAAAGGGTTTAGTCGGGTAGCACATTGAGGACTTCCAAAAACTGAATATAAGGGTAACTGATATTCTAGAGGAACAAAGGATTGATCTCTTCATAGGCACTTTAAAGGATAACATCCAACATAAAGTTCGCGTTTTGGAACCCGATTCATTGGAGAAGGCATTCAGGTTGGCAAGAAAAGTTGAATGTAAAATTATGGCGACAAGGAAGCCTACCACTCAATTCTATAAAGAAGGAATTGTTGCTACGCCTAGATTTCCACAACCTACAAGGTTGACACCACAACAATTGGAAGAAAAAAGAGCAAAAGGGCTTTGCTACAGTTGTGATAGCAAATACACTAAAGGTCATAAGTGTGCTGAGAAAAAATTATTTTACATAGATTGTGAAGAGGAAGAAGAAAATGAACAAGAAGAGGATATACACCAGGAACCAGCCCTAGAAGAGGAAGAAATGAATCCGACCATATCGTGTAATGCACTGGCAAGAATTACCACTCCTCAAACTCTCAAGATAGAAGGACAAATCAAGAAGAAAAGGTAATAGTGTTGATTGATTCAGGTAGCACCCATAATTTTATTCATTGTAAGGTAGCCAAGGAATTAAGTTGTTTCCTATACCCAGCACCAGAATGTCAAGTGATGGTTGCAAATGGAGGAACTATAAATTGCTCTGGAAAATGCCATAATATCAAGCTAACCATGGGGGGATATGTATTGAATATTCCAATGCTTTCCATTCCTATGGGAGGTGCTGATGTTGTACTAGGTGTACAATGGTTACAATCTTTGGGGATGGTAGCTTTTAATTTTCAAGAACTTTTCTTTAAATTTTTTTCAGAAGGAAAGGAAGTCAAATTATGGGGTATTGCAGGGAAGCCGGGAAAGATAATAAGCTCTAATGTCATGACAAAGCTTCTAAAGAAATAAAAACGAGGCTTAATTGCACAATTATGCTCACTAGAAGTTCCAGCATCAAAATCATCTATTTCTGCAGATCTCCAACAAGTCTTGGACAATCATTCGAAGGTGTTTGAAACTCCCAAAGGACTCCCACCTATTTGTGATCATGATCATGCTATTCATTTGATTCCAGGAAGTGTTCCTCCAAACATCAGGCCTTATAGATATCCTTATGTCCAAAAGAGCGAAATTGAACATATGATTGCAGAAATGTTAGAGACGGGTATAATTCAACCTAGTCAAAGTTCTTTCTCTGCTCCTGTAGTATTGGTACACAAGAAGGATGGATCATGGCGCATGTGTCCGGATTATAGGGAGCTCAATAAGCTCACCATTAAAGATAAATTTCCCATTCTGTGATTGATGAATTATTGGATGAATTACATGGAGCAATTTATTTTACCAAGTTGGATCTTCGTTCAGGATATCATCAAATTAGAATGAAGACTGAAGATATTCCAAAAATAACATTTCGAACTCATGAGGGTCATTATGAATTTTTGGTCATGCCTTTTGGCCTTACCAATGCACCTTCTACATTTCAAGGGTTGATGAATTCCATTTTCAAACCCTTCCTTAGAAAATTTGTGCTAGTATTTTTTGATGATATACTAATCTACGACAGGTCTTGGAAGGATCATGTTCAACATGTTGACAGGGTGCTCAAACTATTGCAGGAGAAACAATTATATGCAAAAACATCCGAATGTTTCTTTGGAGTACAAGAGGTGGAATATCTGGGTCATATTGTATCTCACGAGGGTGTTAAGGTAGACCCTAACAAAATTAAAGCCATTAAGGAATGGAAAGTCCCCACAACCATAAAGCAGTTGCGAGGATTTCTCGGGTTAATGGGGTATTATCACAGGTTTGTTAAGAATTATGGGAGAATAGCAGCACCTCTAACAACATTATTGAAGAAAGATGCATTTTCATGGACTCCTGAAACAACTAAGGCCTTTGAACATCTTAAAGAGGCAATGTGCCTAGCACCGGTCTTAGCTACGCCAGACTTCATAAAAACCTTTATTGTGGAATGTGATGCCTCAGGAAATGGAATTGGTGTTGTTTTAATGCAAGAAGGAAGACCCATTGCTTTTGAAAGTCGTCCAATCAAAGGAAAGTATTTACAGAAACCTATTTATGAGAAGGAAATGTTAGCAATACTGCATGCACTAAAGAAATGGAGAACTTACCTAATTGGAAGACACTTCAAGGTAAAAATTGATCATGATAGTCTTAAACACTTTTTGGAACAAAGACTATCTTCATAAGAGCAGCAAAAATGGGTCACAAAGATGTTGGGTTATGACTTTGAAATAATCTACAAAAAAGGAAAGCTTAATGTTGTTGCGGATGCACTCTCAAGAAAGAATGAAGAGGTGGAAGCATTGCTTTGTGCCATTTCTATTATCCAACCAGATTGGATAACCGAAGAAAAAGATGAATGGAAGAAGGACAAAGATGTATGGACACTCATTCAAAAGTTGCAGCAAGATCCTAGTACATCTGATACATTTAGTTGGAAAAATGATTCCTTATGGTACAAAGATCGCTTATATCTTTGTAGGAATTCCCAACTAAAACAAAAGATTCTTTTGGAATTGCACACTTCTCCTTTAGGAGGACACTTAGGATTTTTAAAAACTTACCACAGGGTGAAGAAATAATTTTTTTGGGATGGCCTTAAAACTGATATTCAAAAGTTTGTGGTGGAATGTTTGGTTTGCCAGCAGAATAAATTCGAGACAATTAAGACCCTGGGACTTCTACAACCTTTATCCATTCCAAGTCAACGTTGGGAGAGAATTTCAATGGATTTTATCACAGGTTTACCTAAGTCTGAAGGAAAGAGTGTCATCATGGTAGTAGTTGATAGACTTACCAAGTATGCACACTTTTGTGCATTATCTCATCCATTGAAATCAAGTACAGTTGCTGCTACATTTATGGACACAATTCAAAAGCTACATGGAAGCCCAACGGTTATTGTGAGCGATAGAGATCCCATTTTTACTGGAAATTTTTGGACGGAGTTATCTTCTTGTTTGGGTACTCAATTAGCTCATAGCGCATCTTATCATCCTCAATCTAATGGTCAAACTGAGATAGTAAATAAATTTTTAGAAGGATATCTTCGTTGTTTTGTATCTGATAAACAAACACAATGGGTCAAGTGGTTACCTCTCGCTGAATGGTGGTATAACACTTCCTTCCATACTGCAGCAAAAATGACCCCATTTATGGCACTTTATGGATATCATCCACCATCCATCACATCATCTTTGAGGGAAAATTCGAAGGTTCAAGCAGTGGAAGATCACATCGAGCATCAACAAGAAGTTCTCCAACTCTTAAAGGATAACCTGAATTTGGCACAAAATCGAATGAAACAACAGGCAGATCAACATCGCAGCGAGAGAATTTTTGATGTAGGAGATTGGGTATTTTTACGGCTACAGCCATACAAACAAATTTTCCTCAAGCAAGCTAATAAGGATAATAAATTATCGCCAAAGTATTATGGTCCTTACAAGTTGTTGCAAAAGATTGGTACTATGGCATACAAATTGGAGCTTCCTACTTCTTCATGAGTGCATCCAGTTTTCCATGTTTCATGCTTAAAGAAGGTTATAGGTGAAAATCTTCCAGTTCAAACAATATTGCCAGAACTTGATGAGGAAGGAAAATTAATATTGGAACCTGAGGCAGTCATGGAAACAAGAACTCAACAGCTACGGAACCGTTCAATTTCAGCGTATCTCATCAAGTGGAAGAACTTACCCACTGAAGATTCTACATGGGAGGATGAGAATTTTATACAGAAGCACCCAGAGCTACTCAAGCGTTGAGGACAACACTTTTTGAAGGAGAGGGGCATGTTAGGTCCCTATATTACTAGTATAGTCCCTTATTGTTGTTAGTGTAACCCCCTTATTGTTATTATTGTACCCTTGTAACCCCCATATTGTTATTATTGTGCCCTTAAATTATTATTGTTATTTCGGCTAGGATTACATTGTGGCCCCACTAGGATTACATTATGGCCCCATGGACTCCTATATATAGAAAGGAGGTTTTGTAAATTGTATCATCCAAGAATTGTTCATTTATCTAATGTATTGGAGGTTGCCCCCTCGAAGTGGCTTATTTCTAAGGCGTTGATATTTCTTTTCTTCTATTTTTGGAACTAGTTACACAACATTAATGCAATACATATAATAAAGGATTTTAAGCAGATTCTTTCCCCTAGATAAATCATCGTGTATGTGTGTTGAATCATGATGCATGCTTTTGATATTGCTTCTCAATTGTGAATTCATTTCCGCAGATGAGTAGAGTGGATTTGAGCCTTATGTTTTAGAACATTACATGAGTAGTATTGAATCTACAATTAATTTCTACATGGTATCAAAGATAGATTCATAGTAGAGAAGAGAATTCGAAGTTATTGCAACAGGTTCGAATTTCAAGATCAGTGTTGCAGGATTTCTCCAGGACTAAGAAGATGACTTCCACCGGACTTAGGCTATAGTATGCTTTAAAAAGGAATTAAATTTTTTGTGGCATGGAAGATCCATATGGAGGCGGTATTAGATGACAACGAGCTACTAGATTACATCAAGATAGATTTAGTAAAACCCCCAGTAGTTGATGCTTAGGATCTTACTCAATGGAAGAAGGATGTAGATAAAGTGAGGAGGATCATATTGGAGGGAGTTCGAGGCCATATTGTCTCGAATATCCATGGGAAAGAAACTCCATTCGCGATGTGGAAAACACTGACAGATTTTTTTGAGAAGAAAAATGACCACAAGAAGTTGGCATTGAAAAACAAGCTTCGGAGCATCAAAATGCAGAAGGCTTAATCAATTCCGCAGTACCTGAGAAAATTCACACAATGTCGTGATGAACTTGGTAGGGTTGGTGTGACTATTCTAGAAGAATATTTCGTAGCTCTAACTTTGTTGGGTCTTCCCAAGAGTTAGCATAATTATTAGGATTCTGTGAATGGTAGAGACAAACTACCAAGTTGGGAGTGGTTATGGTCTGATCTCATGTAGGAAGAGATCAGGCGGAGCAACATAGATGGAACCTCATCCAAGGTTGAGGATGAGGAGAATTGTTCCTAGGATGGAAAGGAAAAGAAAGGGAAAGGGAATAAATCCCAATCCAAAGGATATTTTGGTCAGGCGATCAAGAAGAAAGATATGTCAAAGATCAAATGCTTTCACTATCATGAGCTGGGACATTATGCCACAAAGTGTCCACACAAGAAGGTCGGAAAGAATCCCTCGGGAGGAGCATAAGGTGAAGCTCTAGATTCACAATATGAGTTGGATTTTACCCTTGTTTCATGCATGGTGACATCGATGATGGGTAGTGTGTGGTATCTGGATAGTGGAGCCTCATTCCATATGAAGGGAAACAAATAAATTCTCAATGACTTGGAGGAGAAGGACCTCCAGATGCACATCGAGGTGGGAGATGATGGAAGGTATAGCATGACCGACATCGATGAAGTTAATTTTTAGAGGGATTTTGACTCCCCTCTCACATTAAAAGATGTCATGTATGTTTCGGGTCTGAAGAAGAATTTAGTTTTAGTTGCTATGTTGGAAGATCGTGACTACGATGTTATATTTATCAAAGGAAAGGATTTCCTTATACACATAGCCACAGGCAAGTGAAGTGGAACAAGGTTCGGGTGAAGAACCTATACAAATTGGATTTAGAAGACTGTGCAACATTGACCACGAAAGCATAGAAGGTGTAGAGCTGAGACATCGATGAATTATGGCATGTGATACTTGGCCATTTGCACCATGGAGCCTTGAATATCATGCAACAGATTTCTACTGGACTTCCGAAGGGTGCACTAGAGAATCAAGATACATGCAAAGGGTGTACATTGATCAAGTACAACAAATCCACCTTTCACGATAAGGACAATAGAGCACAAGCAGTCCTCGAAAGAGTTCACTCAGATGTGTGTCGACCTTTCTCGACAGCGTCCATGACCAAGCACATGTATTATGTTATATTTGTAGATGATTTCTCACGTAAGTGTTGTATTTTCTTCATGTAGAAGAAAGACCACACATTCTCAAAATTTTGTGAATTTAAAGCAATTGTTGAGAAATAAATTGGCAGCAAAGTGAAGGCTCTCAGAAGTGATAACGATGAAGAATATGTGTCGAATGAGTTTAAGAAATTTTGTGCAAAAGAAGGCATTCGATGAGAGTTGATATCACCCCATAACCCACAATTAAATGGGGTGGTTGAGAGAAAGAACATAAGTATTGTGGGAGTTGCATGAGTGACGTTGCATGATCAGGGCCTACCTTTGCACTTGTGGGCTGAAGCATGAAACACAATGGTATATGTGTATAACATGATTTCTCATTGTATTCTCAAGATGAGTATACCAGAAGAAGCTTTTTCATGGAAGAAACTAGTTGTGTCACACTTCAGGATATTTGCTTCATCAATTTAATGTCGTGTTTCCAAGGATGCAAGGAAAAAGTTAGAGCCTACAGCTGAGTTGGGCATGTTTTTGGGGTACACTGATACACTTCACAACTATCGGGTGTAACTTCCATCTCATAGGATGACAGTTATTTGTAGAGATGTGAAGTTCAATGAAGAGAAGGCCATGAGATATTCCCTTGAGATGGAGATTTAGTTGCATGAAGATGAGGAGCTTTTGGCTCCAAAGGAATAACCTCAATATGTTGTGGACAAATGACAAGTAGAGGAATAGAGAGTGTAAGCGCCCAATCATGCAGGACATCCTAGAGAAGGAAGGAAGCACACTAGGTAAGTTGACAGATTATTGCATGATACTAGAGAGAATGTGGGAGCACCCACATCACAATGCAAGAAGAGGAGGTCACCAGATCTGTACACTGGGTACATAGCTCTAATGAGTGAGCTAGTTGAGACAGAAACATCCTCATTCGAGGAAGCAGTAAAGTAGCCAATGTGGATTGATGCCATGGTAGAGGAATATGATTCCATAGTCATAAATATTGTTTTGGAAGTGGTGCCAAGACCAGAGAAGAAGTCAGTGGTAGGTTCGAGGTGGATCTACAAGGTGAAGCAAGCAGTAGATGGAAGCATCGAGAAACATAAGGCTGGATTTTTGGCTAAGGGGTTCTCTCAGGTGGAGGGAATTGATTACGAGGAGACCTTTGCTCCAGTAGCAAGGTACTCTTCTATCAGATCAATTCTAGCACTTTCAGCGCAGATGATATGGAAGATCCATCAAATGGATGTGAGGACATCATTCCTCAATGGAGTGATTGAGAAGGATGTGCACATTGAACAACCAGAATGATTTTATACCTTCGACAGAGATTCACATGTGTGTAGACTCAAGCGAGCATTGTATGGATTGAAACAAGCAACCCGTGCTTGGTACCTTAGGATCGACAACTATTTCACCAGGTGAAGGCTTCTCCAAAAGTGAAGCAGATGAAAACCTTTACCATATTGTTGAAGAAGGTAAATTGTTGATTATAGTATTATATGTTGATGATTTGATTTTGATCGGTGATGAGAAGTTGATCAAATATTGCAAATAGGATCTTGCAAGAGAATTCGAGATGAAGGACATAGGACTCATGCATTATTTTCTCGGTTTGGAAGTATGGCAAGGAGATGGGGAACTGTTTTTCTCTCAGGGAAAGTATGCCAACGAGATACTAAAGAATTTTTGCATGGAGAGTAGCAAACCCATGGACACTCCCTTAGCAAGCAGTTGAAGGAAAGAGGATGCCACTTCAGGCAATGAAGTGGATGACACTATTTACAAGCAGGTTGTGGGTTCACTCATGTATTTGATGAACACACAACTCGACATGTGTTATGAAGTTAACCAACTTAGTCAAGCAATGGTTAAGCCAACCAAACTATAATGGAAGGTGACCAAACATGTGTTGAGATATCTCAGAGGCACTACTTAGTATGGTCTTTGATACAAACAGATAGAGGGAGTGAAGCTTCAAAGCTTCATAGATGAAAATTGGGAGGGCAGTGCATCATATCAGAAGAGAACTTTAGGAGGTGTCTTCAGTATTGGGTCTGCAACAATTTCTTAGTACAACATGAAGTAGAGATCAGTTGCACTCAGTTCAACAGAAGCATAGTACATGGCTGCTAGTCAAACAACTTGTGAAGTTATCTAGATGAGGAAGATTTTTGTTGGGCTATTTGGTTAGATGATGGATCCTACTGTGATTTACTGTGACAATCAGAGTTGTATCAAACTCTCTGAAAATTCAGTTTTTCATGACCGATCCAAGCATATCGATGTCTGGTATCACCATCTACGAGATTGTGTACAAAGGAAGATTATGTTGTTGGATACATTCCTACAGAAGAACCAAATGCAGATATTTTGACAAAGGCATTGTCAAGAGGAAAATTTGAGTTCCATAGAGGAAATATTGGGGTATTTGATAATCCCTTTCTTGTTGACAGGGAATGTTGAAACATGGCAACAAGAAAAAAATTGTAATTCCACAACACAAGGCAGCTTGTACGAGATACTAAGTTAGTTTCACTTAGTTGGCTCAGTTAATTTGAGTTGAGGGCCTAACTTGAGTTCTGTAGAGTGATTCTAAATTTTAGGAGCCTATGTTGAATTATTTTCAATTGTAACAATTTAATTCAATTAAATTGAGTTAAATTTAGTAAAACTAGTTCCAAATGTTGGAGGAACTAGTAGCAGTGGGGTGCAACTTCAGTGTCAACCAGTTAATTGATTAATCAACCACAATTAACTCGTGCATGCATGAAATACAAGTTACCCAGTTGAGATTGGAGTTCAAGGGAAATGTATTATCAATTGTGTAATTATCCAAGTTGTATAGGTGGTGCATGCAATCAGAGAAAGACCTACAGAGATTGCACAGTTATGGATGAGTAATTTCCCTAAATAATATGGGCTAATTCCCAAGGAAACAATGCAAATAAATAGGAGCTTGGAAGGCAGTGAAATTGGTTAGTGTTGGCCTGATCCAAATTTATGCATGAACCCAATAAAATACAGAAATAGACATAAACACATAGATGTAGCGGAAATAATATTTCATTTCATTAATATCAAATAACATAAATATGCTTACAAACATAATGGAAATAAACTAGCTAGGGCGCTAGTAGCTTATCTCTGAGAAGAGATGTGGCGGCTACAAGCCTCTGAACTTTGTTACAATGAGGCTCCAAGGCCTATTTATTTTTGAGAAATAATGAAAAGCCATAAACATCCAAAAACCTAACCCTAGGAGATGAAGCGCCAAAACTATGGGCCCCGTTTGGGTAAATTGGTACATCAATCGTCCCGGGGACGTAACTTTGGCATACGATCTCCGTTTGACACGATCAATACCTCGTTAGAAATATCTATCTGAGGACTATAAATTTTGAGTGAGAAACGTTGGTCCATGGACACATGTTGCTCTCGATTTTCCCAAAAATCGTCAATTAGGGCCTCAAAATGGCTCCAGAAGTTCAGGACCCGAAAAAATGCTAAAAATAGTAAGTTGTGTTGAAACTGAAAAAATGAAAGAATCGATGGTGGGGGTTCAAATGGAATAGGTGGGTGGCCACCAATATCCAACTGGATAATTAGGGCCTCAAAACGACTATGGAAGTTCATGACCTGAAATACTGCTAAAAATAGTAAGTTGTGTTGAAACTGAAAAATTGAAAGAATTGATGGTGTTGGTCCAAATGGAATAGGTGGGTGGCCACCAATATCCACCTGGATCATTCCTCCCTCCTTAGGAAGAAATGGTCCCCATTGCATTAAGTTCCTACATGAGAGGCAAATTTTTTTGAAATTGGTGTTGGATTTGTCTAGGATGTTGTGGACCTGCTAGATGCCTCAAACAATACATGTGTATTCTTTCTGTGTAGTCACATGAGGTATGGAAACATCATCCGGTGGTGCACCGGGGGTCATAACAATGGATTTCTTGTCCTCACAGTGTAGAGGAACCACTGTGGGTGAGGAAAAAATGTGCTCGTATTCCTCCACGACTTTGTCCATCTGCTGCAACCGTGCAGGGGAGCCCTGTTTCAAGGTTGTGGTCATAATCTTCTTTTTCCCTGTGAGCGATTTGTAAGGAAAATAAATTTCCTGGTTTGGGAAACAATATTACTGCGTTGTTTTTCAATAATGAAGGAGATTGCAGAAGGCGGTACTACCTCTAATATCCTCTACAATTTAATTCCCAAAGTAATAACAATAGAACGAGGCCTAGACTCATACACAGCATGTCGCCTCCATAAGTGTGGTTGGCCAAATAATACATCAACTACATCAAGAGGAGCAACATCACACAATACCTCATCCGTGAATGGCTTGATGCTGTATGGAAGGCGACACTGTTGGCAGACGCAGAGATCTCTCCCTTGGTGAAGCCACCCGATGGTATACAGCTGCGGAATTCGCTATGGTTGATAGGTCGAGCTGCTTCATGACCTCTACTGAAATGAGGTTCTTTTGGCTTCCACTATTGACAAGAAATTGCAGTGGACAACCCTTCACCCACATCTGCGAATGGAAGAGGCGCTCCACCTCCTCTCGATCATCGAGATCCTCCCTATGGAGATTGGTGGTGGAAACAATGGCACTGGGGTCTACATCAATGATCTGCTTCCCTTATTCATCTCCCTTGTCTGGTTCTGGCTCAGGATCAGAACATGCATCTGATTCGGGTGCCTTCAGTTCGACCACCAGCGACTATTTGGCCCGACACTTGTTTGTGTTGTGAGTGGGGCTGTTATGAAATTCACACCACTTCCTCGTGTCCTTCTTTAGAATTTTGGTGGTGTTATTAGTCGCCCTACTTTGGCTTTTCCCCTTATTATGTGGTTCAGGGGCGCCTTTCCCTCACTTCGGATTCGCGGATCCAAAATCTTGCTTCTTCTACTTAAATTTTTGCTCGATCTTGGCGGCATAGCAATATGTCATGCTAAGCGAGGTAATGTTGAGGAATTCCATTTCCTCCTAAATGAATTTGTGCAGATAGTTGCAGTACTTGAGCACCAAATGTCTCTCTGAATCTTTAATACCCAACTTAGTGTGCAGGGTATGGAACAAATTCATCAGTTTGTGCACATCTTGATCCCTTTGCTGCTGCAACGTAGTCCATTGGATGTACTTGTCCTCATAGCTCCCCACGAGGTAATATTGTTCCTTGATGTCATCTCGGAAAGAATTCCAAGTGGGTGCAGCCAAGAACAGAGAGGGTTCCCTCCTGTCCTTTTGCTCACAGTAGGTTTCCCACCAGTCTTTGACATGGGGGCCGACTTTAAGGAGTGAAAAAATAATCTTTTCTCAGTTGGAGAAATCATGGACCGAGAAATACCATTCTAGTAAATTCAACCATATATCTACGACATCTTCATCTATCTGGCCTTCAAATACAGGAATTTCAAAGTTTACATGTACCTTGAAGGGAGTGGTGCCTCTAGAGTGGTTGTTGGATGCAAATGCGTCGTAGGTGGGCATCCGTTGAAGGATCTGAGCAAATTTATCCATCATCTTGTTCCTTTTTTTCTCGAGGGCCTCCTCGAGCAATATTTTGATATGATCTCCTGCTCCCTCATCTTTCTTTTCTTCCTCCATGGGAGGTCATCGGGGTTTGTGTGGTTGATCTTGCAAGGGTTCAACCAGATCGAGCCCTACTCCTTATACCCTGACCTCATTGGGGAAATACAAAGAAAAACAGAGAAAGAGCAGACCGCTTTGATACCACTGATCCGGATTTATGTAGGAACGCAATAAAATACATAAATAGACATAAACACAGAGATGCAGTGGAAATACTACTTCATTTCATTATTATCAAATAACATAAATATGCTTACAGACATAATGGAAATAAACTAGCTAGGGCGGTGGTGGCTTATCTCTGAGAAGAGATGTGGTGGCTACAGGCCTCTGAACTGTGTTACAATGAGGCTCCAAGGCTTATTTATTGTTGAGAAACAATATAAAACCATAAACATCCAAAAACCTAACCATAGGAGATGAAGCGCCAAAACTATGGGCCTCGTTTGAGTAAATTGGTACATCAATCGTCCTAGGGATGTAACTTTGGCATACGATCTTCGTTTGACGCGCTCAATACCTTGTTAGAAATATATATTCGAGGAAAATAATTTTTGAGTGAGAAACATCAGTCCATGGACCCATATTTCTCCCGGTTTTCCCAAAAACGTAGTTTAGGGCCTCCAAACGGCTCCGGAAGTTCAGGACTCGAAAAACTACTAAAAATAGTAAGTTGTGCTGAAACTGAAAAACTAAAAGAAATAATGGTGGGGTTTCAAATGGAATAGGCGGGTGGCCACCAATATCCAGCTGGATCATTAGGGCCTCAAAACGGCTTTGGAAGTTCATGACCCGGAAAAATACTAAAAATAGTAAGTTATGCTGAAACTGAAAAAATGAAAGAAGTGATGGTGCGAGTCCAAATGGAATCGGTGGGTGGCCACCAATATCCACCTGGATCATTCCTCCCTCCTTAGGAAGAAATGGTCCCCATCACGATAAGTTCCTCCATGAGAGGCAAATACTGTTGAACTTGGTGTTGGATTTGTCAAGGATTTCGTGGACCTGTTGGATGCGTTCAATAAATTCAGTTGCCTTAGACAATACATGTGTGGATTATTTCTGTGTAGTCGTATGAGGTATGGCAACATCATGCGGCAATGCGTTGGGGGTCAAATCAATGGAGTGCTTGTCATGATAGTGTAGAGGAACCTCTGTGGGTGAGGAGAAAATGTCCTCATATTCCTCCACGACTTTGTCCATCTGCTGTAGCCGTGCAGGGGAGCCCTGTTTCAAGGCTGTGGCCACAATATTCTTCTTTCCGTGTGAGCGAGTTGTAAGGAAAATAAATTTCCTGGTTTGGGAAATAATATTACTGCGTTGTTTTGCAATAGTCAAGGAGATGGTAGGAGGTGGTACTACCTCTAGTATCCTGTACAATTTATTTCCCAAAGCAATAAAAACATAAAGAGGCCTAGAATCATACATAGCATGTCTCCTCCACAAGTATGGTTGGCCCAATAATACATCAGCTACATCAAGAGGAGCAACATCACACAATACCTCATCCATGAATGGCTTGATGCTATACAGAAGGCAACACTGCTGGTGGACACAGAGATCTCTCCCTGGGTGAAGCCACCTGATGGTATACGACTGTGGGTGTGCCATCGTCGATAGGCCGAACCACTTCACGACCTCTGCTGAAATGAGGTTCTTTTGGCTTCCGAGATCGACAAGAAATTGTAGTGGGCAACCCTTCACCCACATCTGCAAAATGGAAGAGGTGCTCCCCCTCCTTTGGATCTTCGGGATCCTCCCTCTGGAGCTTTGTGGTGGAAACAACGTCACTGAGGTCCACATAAATGATCTACTTCCCTTTGTCATCACCTTTGTCTGGTTCTAGCTCGGGATCAAAACATGCATCTTATTCGGGTGCCTTTAGTTCGGCCACCAACAATTATTTGGCCCGACACTCGTTTGTGCTGTGAGTGGGGCTGTTATGAAATTCACACCACTTCCCTGTGTCCTTCTTTGGATTTGTGGTGGTGTTATGAGTCACCCTACTTTGGCTCTGCCTCCTTTTCTGTGGTTTGGGGGCACCTTTCCCTGGCTTCGAATTCACAGATCCAAAGTCTCGTTTCTTCTGCTTAAATTTCTGCTCGATCTTGGAGGCATAGCAATATGTCATGCCAGGCGAGGTAATGTCGAGGAATTCCATTTCCTCCTGAATGTGTCTGTGCAAACAGTTGCGGTACTTGGGAATCAAATGTCTCTTTGAATCTTTAATACCCAACTTTGTGCACTGGGTATGGATCAAATTCATTAGTTCTTGCACATCTTGAGCCCTTTGTTGCCGCAGCATAGTCCATTGGATGTACTTGTTCTCATAGCTCCCCATGGGGTAATATTGCTCCTTAATGCCATCTCGGAACGAATTCCAAGTGGGTGCGGCCGAGAACAGAGAGGGTTCCCTCCCATCCTTTTGCTCACAGTAGGTTTCCCACTAGTCTTTGACATGGGGGGTGGCTTTCAGGAGTGAAAAAATAATCTTTTATCAGTCGTAGAAATCATGGACCGAGAAATACCCTTATATAAAATTCAACCATCTATCTACGACATCTGCTTCTATCTGGCCTTCAAATACATGAATGTCAAGTTTTACCTATACCTTGAACGGAGTGGCACCTCCAGAGTGGTTTTTGGATGCAGATGCGTCGAAGGTGGGCAGTCGTTGAAGGATCTGAGCAAAGTTATCCATCATCGCGTTCCTTTGTTTCTCGAGGGCCTCCTCGAGCAATATTTTGATAGGATCTCCTGCTCGCTCATCTTTATTTTCTTCCACCATGGGAGGTTGTCGAGGTTTGTGAGGCTAATTTTGCAAGGGTTCAACCATATCGAGCCCTAACTCCTTATACCCTGACCTTGTTGGGGACATGCAAAGAAAAACAGAGAAAGAGCAGACTGCTCTAATACCACTGATCTGGATTTATGCAGGAACGGAATAAAATACGGAAATATACATAAACATAGAGATGCAATGGAAATAATACTTCATTTCATTAATATCAAATAACTGAAATATGCTTACAGACATAATGGAAATAAACTAGCTAGGGTGTTGGTAGCTTATATCTGAGAAGAGATATGGCGGTTACAAGCCTCTGAATTGTGTTACAATGAGGCTCCAAGGCCTACTTATTATTCAAAAACAATGGAAAACCCTAAACATCCAAAAACCTAACCCTAGGAGATGAAACGCCAAAACTATGGGCCTCGTTTGGGTAAATTGGTACATCAATCATCCTGGGCACGTAACTTTGGCATACGATCTCCGTTTGACGCGCTCAATACTTCGTTAGAAATATCTATCCGAGGAATATAACTTTTGAGTGAGGAACATCAGTCTATGGATCCATGTTGCTCCCGGTTTTCCCAAAAAAAGTCGTTTAGGGCCTCAAAACGGCTCCAGAAGTTCAGGACCTGAAAAAATGCTAAAAATAGTAAGTTGTGCTGAAATGAAAAATTGAAAGAACCGATGGTGTGGATTCAAATGTAATAGGTGGGTGGCCAACAATATCCAACTGGGTCATTAGGGCCTCAAAACGGCTCGGAAGATCATGACTAAGTTGTGCTGAAACTGAAAAATTGAAAGAATTGATGGTGATGGTCCAAATTGAATAGGTTGGTGCCCACCAATATCCACCTGGATCATTCCTCCCTCCTTAGGAAGCAATGGTCCCCATTGCGTTAATTTCCTCCATGAGAGGCAAATTCTACTGAACTTGGTGTTGGATTTGTCTAAGATGTCGTGGACCTACTGGATGCGTTCATAAATTTGGTTGACTTATACATTACATGTGTGGATTCTTTCTGTGTAGTCGCATAAGGTATGGAAACATCATGTGGCGGTGATTCGGGGATCAGATCAATGGAGTGCTTGTCTTGACAGTGTAGAGAAACCTTTGTGGGTGAGGAGAAAATGTCCTCGTATTCCCCCACGAATTTTTCCATCTGCTGTAGCCATGCAAGGGAGCCCTATTTCGAGGCTGAAGCCACAATCTTCTTCTTTCCCTGTGAATGAGTTGAAAGGGAAATAAATTCCCTGGTTTGGGAAATAATCTGACTATGTTGTTTTGCAATAGTCAAGGATATGGAAAGAGGCGGTACTACCTCTGGTATCCTGTACAATTTATTTCCCAAAGTAATAACAACAGAACGAGGCCTAGAATCATACATAACATGTCACCTCCACAAGTATGGTTGGCCCAATAATACATCAAGAGGAGCAATATCACACAATACCTCATTCGTGAATGGATTGATGTTGTACGGAAGGCGACGCTGCTAGCGGACGCGAAGATCTCTCCCTGGGTGAAGCCACCCGATGGTATACGGTTGCGAGTGTGCTATGGTTGGTAGGCCGAGCCTCTTCACGACCTCTACTGAAATGGGGTTCTTTTTTATTCCATTATCGACAAGAAATTATAGTGGACAACCCTTCACCCACATCTGCGAATGGAAGAGGCGTTCCCCCTCCTCTGGATCCTCAAGATCCTCCCTCTAGAGCTTGGTGGTGGCAACAATGACACTTTGGTCCGCATCAATGATCTTCTTCCCTTTGTCATATCCCTTGTATGGTTCTGGCTCAGGATCATAACATGCATCTGATTCGGATGCCTTCAGTTCGGCCAGTAGTGACTGCTTGGCACAACACTCGTTTGTGCTGTGAGTGGGGTTGTTATGAAATTCACACCACTTCCCCGTTTCCTTCTTTGGATTTGAGGTGGTGTTCTGAGTCACCTCGATTTGGCTCTGCCCCCTGTTCTGTGGTTCGGGGGCGCCTTTCCCTGGCTTTGGATTTGCAGATCCAAAGTCTCGCTTCTTCTACTTAAATTTCTACTCGATCTTGGTAGCATAGTGATATGCCGTGCCAAGCGAGGTAAAGTCGAGGAATTCCATTTCCTCATGAATGAGTCTGTGCAGACAACTGCGGTACTTGAGCACAAAATTTCTCTACTAATATTCAATACTCAACTTTGTGTGCAGGGTATGGAACAAATTCTTCAGTTCATGCACATCTTGATCCCTTTGATGTTGCCGCGTGGTCCATTGGATGTGCTTATCCTCATAGCTCCCCACGGGGTAATATTGTTCCTTTATGTCATCTCAAAATGAATTCAAAGTGGGTGCAGCCGAGAACAGAGAGGGTTCCCTCCCATCCTTTTGCTCACAATAGGTTTCCCACCAGTATTTGACATGGGGGGCGACTTTGAGGAGTGCAAAAATAATATTTTCTCGATCGAAGAAATCATGGACCAAGAAATACCCTTCTAGAAATTTCAACCATCTATATATGACGTCTGCATCTATCTAGCCTTCAAATACAGGAATGTCAAAGTTTACCTGTACCTTGAAGGGAATGGCGCCTCTAGAGTGGTTGTTGGATGCAGATACACGTAGGTAGGTAGCCGTTGAAGGATATGGGAAAAATTATCCATCATCGCGTTCCTTTGTTTCACGAGGGCCTCCTCGAGAAATATTTTGACAGGATATCCTGCTGCCTCGTCTTTCTTTTATTTCGCCATGGGAGGTCGTTGGGGTTTGCGAGGTTGATATTGCAAGGGCTCAACCAGATTGAGCCCTAACTCATACCCCAACCTCGTTGGGGACATGCAAAGAAAAACAGAGAAAGACCAGACCGCTCTGATCCCACTAATCTGGATTTATGCAAGAACTCAATAAAATACAAAAATATACATAAACAGAGAGATGCAGCAGAAATAATACTTCATTTCATTAATATCAAATAACTGAAATATGCTTACAGACATAATGGAAATAAACTAGCTAAGGGGCTGGTATGTTATCTCTGAGAAGAGATGTGGCGGCTACAATCCTTTGAATTGTGTTACAATGGGGCTCCAAGTCCTATTTATTGTTGAAAAATAATGGAAAACCCTAAACATCCAAAAACCTAACCCTAGGAGATGAAGCGCCAAAACTATGGGCCCCATTTGGGTAAATTGGTACGTCAATCATCCCAGGGACGTAACTTTTGCATACGATCTCCATTTGACACGCTCAATACCTCGTTAGAAAGATATATCTGAGAACTATAAGTTTTGAGTGAGAAAAATTAGTCCAACGACCTATGTTGCTCCTGGTTTTCCCAAAAAACTTCGTTTAGGGCCTCAAAACAGCTCTAGAAGTTCACGACCTGAATAAATACTAAAAATAGTGAGTTGTGCTGAAATTGAAAAACTGAAAGAACCGATGGTGGGGGTTCAAATGGATTATGTGGGTGGCCACTAATATCCAACTGGATCATTAGGGCCTCAAACCGGCTCCGAAAGTTCATGACCTGAAAAACTGCTAAAAATAGTAAGTTGTACTGAAATTGAAAAACTGAATGAATTGATGGTTCGAGTCCAAATGGAATAGGTGGGTGGCCACCAATATCCACCTGGATCATTCCTCCCTCCTTATGAAGCGATTGACCCCATTACATTAAGTTCCTCCATGAGAGGAAAATTCTGCTGAACATGGTGTTGGATTTGTCCAGGATGTCGTGGACCTGCTGGATGCGTTTAATAAATTTGGTTGCCTCATAAAAGACATGTGTGGATTCTTTCTGTGTAGTCGCATGAGGTATTGCAACATCATGCGGCAATGCACCGGGGGTCAGATCAATGGAGTGCTTGTCTTGACAGTGTAGAGGAACCTATGTGGGTGAGGAGAAAATGTAGTCGTATTCCTCCATGACTTTGTCCATCTGTTGCGGCTGTGCACGGGAGCCCTATTTCGAGGTTGTGGCCACAATCTTCTTCTTTCCCTGTGAGTGAGTTGTAAGGAAAATAAATGTCCTGGTTTGGGAAACAATCTTAATGCATTGTTTTGCAATATTCAAGGAGATGGCAGGAGGCAGTACTACCTTCGGTATCTTGTACAATTTATTTCCAAAGGTAATAATAACAGAACAAGGCTTAGACTCATACACATCATGTCACGTCCACAATTATGGTTGGCCCAATAATACATTAGCTACATCAAGAGGAGCAACATCACACAATACCTCATCCGTGAATGGCTTGATGATGTACGGAAGGCAACACTATTGGCGGATGCGAAGATCTCTCTAGGTGAAGCCACCAGATTGATTTGAAAATGGAACTATTTTTAAATGTTGTGCAAAGTATCCATTTCTATTTAATTAAGTGTGCAAAGTATTCTCCATGTCTTGCGAGTTAAACAAAGTGTTTTTGGTAATTGTTTCTGAGTTTATGTGTGAGGAAATGTTAATTAAGTTTATTGTTTAACATATTATATTAGAAATACACAGCAAGAGAAATTCACCATAGCATAACACAACAAACTGATAAGGCAGTTCACCCCTCCTGGGCTACATCTGTCGGGTCCAAGGCTCCCAATGGGCATGTCCTTGCTCTATTAAGTTGCTCAAAATGGTTATACAGTGAAATATATGCCTAAACAGGCAAAAAAAGCTGTGAATTTGACTTCAGAAGATAGAAATAAGCTAAAAATGGCTTTTGTTTCACCTCAAACAGTGAAGTACAACCCAATACAGCCTAAAGCAAAAATGGTTGAAGAACACCTATGTTCGCTCTGCAACCTATCCCAAACACTCCATAAGGTCGAAGAAAGCCAAAATTGACTAAAATTTCATCTTGTTTGGTCGAAAATTGAGAAAGTTATGACCAAAACAAATTTTGCCCAGTGGCACTAGAAAACCTCCTCCAAAACTGGAGGAACTCCAGTTAATTCCACCAAAAGAGGCGGACAGACCAAAATAGGAAGAATCGCGCTATATTTGGGGGCAGCAATAAATGTAATTGTTAGTTGCTGGCGCGTTCACATGCTGAAAAGGCAGATAGTTAACTTCGCTGGCAGTTAATGTTTTAGCTCTCACCCATGGTCACGGGTCGGAGGTCCTGTGGTGAGGGCTAACCCAAAAGGGGCTTAACCCGTTGAATCTGTTGTTTGAAATGGGGCTTAGCCCCTGGTTATAATGTTGGTCGCAGGGTCTTGAACCCATAGCCCTGAGGGCTTAACCTGAAAGTTCCGCTCGTTCAACAAAGCCCGACCCAAATAGTCATTTAGCCTCTGCACGAGGCGTTCCATGCTTGACCCGACTCAAATGTTCAGAGTGACCCACCTACGTTCACGTGTGCCCGCTGCTGTGTTGGTCGGGTCGACCCTACTTGAGGTGTCGGGTCGAGGGTTCGACCCCCCTTGCCTTCAACAATTTTAACATGACCCTTTACAAATGGCCTGGGGCCACGTGGCAGCCTCCGGGCTGGCCACATGGCACCCTGTAATAGGCCCATAAAAAACCATATAAATATTAAAATTTTTCCATATAAAATTTTTGAAAATGACAAATTTTTCTTGGTCAAAAAGTCTTGTTTTGAAGGTCATTGGGCGTTTTCAAACTCCAGTAACTTTCACATACGACATCGGATTTGAGTCCCGTTCATGGCGCCAGAATCACAGCGACGAGACCTTTCCAGTCGTTCAGATTGCAACCAATTCTAAGCAGTTCCATTTTGAGCATTTTTTCAACTTGAACATGATCTCCTAATCACACCTCTCCATTGGGAAGCTTTTGGACCCCAAAAGCCTTCAATTACCTGTTAAGAAGATGAGGGTACAAATCCCTCACCTTTTCCACCTCCATCCATTTTGCCTTACTCGGTTTACTGCCTTTAAGACCAACCCGAAGATAATCAACAATTCCCCTCCTCGAAGTGTGTGTCCTTCTGTCAAGGATAACATCCTCTTTCAGCTCATCAAAAATTTCTGGCGAGAAATCCTCTATGGATGGCAGCTGAGTGTCACTTTCATGATCAACAATTAAAGGAGATTCATACAAACGTAAATTTTCCACATTCACAACAGAATACATTTGCATATATGAAGGCAAATATAGTTGAAAAGCATTATTTCCAACTTGTTTAAGGATCTTGAATGGACCATAACGAATAGGCTTCAACTTTTTACCTTCTCCTTGCAATCTTTCCTTACTAATATGTAGCCATACCTCATCTCCTTCTTGAAACTTATGATCAATTATGTGTTTGTCATGCCTCTCCTTGTACTTTCCTTGATTTTTTTCAAGTTGTTCTTGAACCTGCTGATGTATGAGCTGAATTCTTTCAATGAACATGCGAGTTTTGTCAATTTCACTATGCCCATCAATGGCAACATCCTTTTCAAGAATGAAATCTAAAGGTGACTTAGGCAAATACCCAAAACAAGCTTCAAAAGGTGAAGTATTTGTAGAAGAGTGCTTGGCCCGATTGTAAGCATGCTGAATGTAATGCAAGTGTTCATCCCAAAGCTTGGGATGCTTGCTGAAATAACCTCTCAAAAGATGTACAATGGCTCTGTTCACTACCTCTGTTTGACCATCTGTTTGCAGATGGAAAGCAATACTCTTCTTCAACTTGGTGTCCATCATCTTCCATAAATTGGACCAAAAATTCCCAACAAATCTGGAATCCCTGTCACTAACAATAGAAGTAGGCAAGCCATAATGAACCCATACATGTTGAAAATATAAATCAGCAGTTTGTTCAGCAGTTATAGTTTTCTTACATGGCATAAGAATACACATCTTGCTGAATCTATCAACTACTACATAAAGATAATCATGTTGCTTTCTAGATAATGGTAGACCTCCAACAAAATCCATAGAAACACTTTCCCATGGTCTAGAAGGTACCGGCAGTGGCATTTATAAACCAAGCTTCCTATTGCTAGGCTTTCTTGTAGCATATAATGAACAACCTCTAATGAAACGTGAAACACTATCTACCATGCGAGGCCAATAACAATACCTCTGTAAATGTGCCACCGTTTTGCTTTCCCCGAAATGTCCAGCAATAAGAGAAGAATGAGCTTCTCTCATGACACTTATTCTCTCCCCCTGTGGTATACATAACTTGCCCATATGAAACAACAAATTATTATGCAAGTGATAATCATTCTCCTCAACATGATTCCCTTCACTCAAGTTAGCATACACATCCTTAAAATCAACATCTGATGCATATTGTTCTATGTAGCTCTCATGTACAATAGAATCATTCTTAAGTAAAGTAGTAGCACTAATAATAGGCCTTGAAAGCATATCAGCAACTTTATTGAAAATACCTTTCTTGTACCTTATTACCAAGTGAAATTGTTGTAGGAAACCCATCCATCTGAAATTTTGCGACTGGTGGAATTTACTTTTGCGACTGCAAGTACTGTAAAGGCTAATGGTCGGTATGAAAAATTGTTTCTTTGCCCATCAAATAGTGTTTCCACTTTTTGACGCTTTGTACCAACGCATACAACTCCTTATCGTATGTAGGATAATTCACAACAGCACCATTAAATGTCTCAGAATGAAATGCGATAGGCTTACCATGCTGTAAGAGAACTGCACCCATGGCGTAATCACTAGCATCAGTCTGAATCTCAAATGGCTGTCTCAAGTCCGGTAATGCAAGGACTGGAGCTAAACTTATCTTTTCTTTCAAAGACTCGAAAGCTTTATGTTTCTTGCCTCCCCATTGGAAAGCACGCTTCACACTTGTCACTGCATGCATAGCAGCTGCTATGGCAGAGAAGTTAGAAATAAACTTCCTCCAATACTGAGCTGCACCCAAAAAACTTCTTACCTCTGTAATGGATTTGGGAGTAGGCCAATTCACAATGGCTTCTACTTTAGAAGGATCAATTCTCAAAGCACCTCCTCCTACTATGTGTCCCAAATAAACCAAAGAAGTCTTTCCAAATTCACACTTTGACATTTTAAGAAACAACTGATTTTTCTTCAAAATATCAAGTACTTTCTTAACATGAATGACATGCTCTTCTCTAGTCTTGCTGAAAATTATGATGTCATCTAAGTAGACAATAAAAAAATCATCAAGAAAAGGATGTACGACATCATCCATTACCCGCATGAAAGTTGCAAGTGCATTGCATAAACCAAATGGCATAACAAGCCACTCAAAGAGTCCCTGTTTGGTTTTAAATGTTGTCTTCCAAATGTCACTTTCTGCAATTCTAACTTGATGATAACCACTACGTAAGTCTAACTTAGTGAAATATTTAGCTTCTTTCCGCTGATCTAACAAATCATCTATCCTTGGGAGTGGGTAACGATTCTTTACCGTTATCTTGTTCAATGCCCTGAAGTCCACACACATGTGCCAAGTTCCATATTTCTTTGGAATCAACACTATCGGTGACCCACATGGCGAAGTGCTTGGTCTTATGAAACCTTTGTCCAACAAGTCTTTAATTTGCCTCTTTATTTCAGCATTCTCCATGATATACATGCGGTACATGCCTATGTTAGGAAGAGAACAATCTTGTTGTAACTGGATTTCATGTTGAATCTCCCTTTTAGGAGGCAAACCTGCTGGTTCCTGGAACATCTCATGATGTGCATCAACTACATCATATAAATCTTATTTAAGCTTGGAATCACAATTTTCAAATGACTCATGATTCACATAAACCTTGGGCTTAACCATAAGAAGTACAAAACCCTTACTAGGATTCAATAGCCTTTTTACCTGTCCCGCATTTACCATCGCTATATTTGTCTTCTTGCAATGTGCTCTGACAATAAACTCCTTGCCATATTTAAAGAGATGATACTTATTTTCATGGCGATGGAAGATCGCTTTCCTGTCAAATAATTAAGGACTTCCCAAAACAATTCCTGATATATCAAGCGGTACTACATCAAGTTCAACTGTGTCAATAAACTGTGCAGTAATTGCAAATCGCAATATGCACTTTCTTGAGACTTGTAAGTTTGCATCCTTGCATATCCACCCAAGTGGATAAGGCTTTGGATGTGGAATGGTCCCAAGTTTAAGCTGTTTGACCAAGTCTTCTGATATGAGATTTTCTTGTGACCCACCGTCAAACAGTGTGTCAATTTTTGTATGTTTTGAGACTACCCTCACATGGAACAATTCAATTCTTTCTTCCTCATTTGGAGCTTGTACATGACAGTTTGAAGTACTAGTGCTTGGCCTAGTTTTAGTTTCCTTTCCCTTCATACTCTTCAAACCCATGGCTGCAATTTTGGTTCTGTCACCTGAATCATCACCTAAGTCTTGTGGTGTAGTTGTAGTAGCTGCAGTTTTCTTCTTTCCTTTGTTTTTGTTAAACTGAGTTCTTTTTTTAGGATGAAGTTTCCAACAATTTTTCTCTTTCATGGCCTTCTCTTGAACAGTGTTTACATATCACTTTCTCACCCTCTTGTTTGACAGATGCATTATTTTTGTCTTTTCCCTTAGAGGTTTTACCTTTGTTTTTCCCCTTAAAAGGCTTGTTTCTACCCTCATCAAAAGTGTTTTTCCCTCTAGCCTCTAAATGCGTAGCTTGTACACAAACTTCGTCTAGACTAGTAGGATTGAACATAAGGATAGTATGTCTAAGGTAGCTGTGCAAACCACCTATATATTTCAGCAAAGTATCTTGACTTTTTAAGTCTACCCCTAATAAGAGTGCTCTTCTCCTAAACTATTGGGTGTAGTCTTGTACATTTTGTCCCTTAAGTTGTTTGAAGTTTTGCCAGTTTATGATAGCCTTTTGTAAATGAGCTAATGGATAAAATTTCTTTTTAATTGCAGTAATAAGTTCAGCCCATGATAAAGTGATCTTACTGTTATCACTCAGGTTTTCCTTGAAGTTGTAAGAAAAGGAAAGTATACCCGAGGTAACCACAAACCAACCTTCAGATGCAGAATATAGCCAATCTGCATCCAGAGAGGGCTCTCTCTTTATAATTTATCTTTGTTCATAGGAAGTTTTAGGCTAGTTATAAATCCAAGAGTTTGTTTGAAAATGGTGGAATCCGCAAACTAGGGGCAAGGTTGAAGATTTTCAGTCCATTGGGCTATGGAGTCAAAGGATGGCTTTACTGGATTTCTATTCTACACACAAGATGGTTTTACAGGGCAAGATAGCCAGACAGAGGACAATCCTTAAAATTTAAAGTGGATGGGATGATTTTGAAGGGATGAAAGACAGCTAAGAATCTTTCACCATGTTCAAAAGAAAGAAATGAGATGATTACAAACAAAGAGCAGTGAAGAATTCTTTATTATAGTAATCAAGAATGTTTAAATTAGTAAAGCAAGAGCATTTAAGAATTCGTGCTTATAACCAATTTAGAGGAAAACATTAAGAATAATCACATCTGAATTCAGAGTACAATTAAGTAAATTCTGATTCAATCATTTATGTAAATTATTCAGAAATGAACACAATGATATTATAAACAGATATAAAACTTAAAACATTGGATAGAAAGACTTATTGAACTGCAGTCCGACACATGAATCCTGCAAAAAGTCCTGAGCTTCAAATTGTCATCCAGTAGGCCACAAATAATTTTCTCCAAAACGCTTTTTATTCCAAAAACCTCAATGTCACAGCCAAGTAATAGAATCCACCCTCAACACTCTCTTTGAGGGTTTATTTATACAAAAAATGATTGAAAATATCTCACACTAACCTAGCCAATAATCTAGGATGACTAATGAGTAATTTACAATAAAAAAAAGACAAATGGTCTCGTAGACAGAATAACAAGTAACTGCTGATGTGCTGTTTCTTTCCTTTGTGGATGTGCTGGAGGCAGGTCCTATAATAGGGCTTGATGCTGTCCCTTTGAGTAATTCCTTTGCTTGTCTGATACTCTTTGTTTCTACGGATACTCTTTAACCTGTTCAACTGATATTCTTTAATCTGTGCTCACTATTTATCCTTTGCATGATGGTAAAATATAAATTTCTCTGCCTGAAGATAAATTTTACAAAATTTCCAATAAGTCTTCCCACCATTGATCTTCTGCTATTACGGTTCTTTTAAGTTTTCTCAATGTCTCATCGGCCTCTATGTACCTGTAAAAAGTGAGCTGACTAGGGAACAAATACTTTATTTCATGCTCCAGATGAAACAAATTCTTCAATCTGTCATAGAGATTCCTTCCTGTTGGCAATGTTGCTTGTGATGCATTGATAGAAATAACAGTTGTGTTATGAGCATGTATGTCTATTTTAGTAACATAGGTTTCCAGGTCCATTATCTTGTCACCTGCTAGCATAGGACTGGGTAACCCATTGTCTAATAAAACCTGAAATTTCCCTTTAAAAGCATTGATTTCTTCTAGCATATCTGAGCACTTCCTTTCCAAATTCTGCATGAGAGTTCTTTTGGTAAAAACTCTTTTTATTTCTAAGATAGTGCCTGTCCTATCATCAATTCCTAACTCTGAAAGCTGTTGCTTAGTCCGGGTGTTCGAAAACTGTATAAGTTGATTGGCTTGCTAAGGTCTGCTCTTTATTTCATCTCTTGTTTTGGCTATTTCTTCCTGAGCTACTTTGATCAAGTCGTTTTGTTCAAAGATTGTTTGAACAAAAGACCAAATACTTTTTATTGATTCAATTATATTGTCCCAAAGAATTTCATTTATTTCTCTCAAAGGATTTTCTAATGAAAGATCTTTTTATAAAGCCTTAACCAATTTTTCCAATATTTTAATTTCCCTGGTATTATCTGCAACAGTCCTTTTGGACATATCATATTTCTGCTCCAAGTTTTCTAACTGCAATTTTGTGGTTTTAAGTTCTGTGACCCTGAGTTTTAAACTTTCCATTTGTTTTACCAATTCATCAGAACTTAAACAAGAAGTGCCTACCTGTGCTGATTATGTTTGTTGATCTGTTGTTGTGGTACCTGTAGTTGTAGTAGCTTCTGTGATGGATGCCTGCATGATAGCTTCCTTTTCTTGTAAAGCTTGTTCCAATTCTTTCTCTGTTTCACTCAGTTGCTCAATCATTTTTAAGAGCAACTCCATTATTTCTTCCTGTGAATTTTCCTTCAAGACTTCTTGAGTCTGGGGATGCCTTGAGGCTGGCAATTTCAGCTGCTTTCTCAGTGCAGCAATATCATCATCTTTCTTTTTGATTAGTGCCTCAATGCTTTTGATATCTTTGGGGTTGTGACCCAAACTGATGATTATGTCTTCTAGAGAATTTATTCTGTTATCTTTTGCCTGAGAAGAGGCCTTCTCAATTTGCAACTGGGTGCTTATATTATTTAAAGAATCTTGTAGCCTAAGGGCTGACATGGCCTTATCAGTAAGAGTGGAATATACCATTTCCCCAGTTTATTTATGCAACTCTATCTGGTCCAGGGGATGAATGTCTTTTGCCAGGACCTCAAAATTGGTCCTAATATAATCAGCTGCTGTCGTGGGTTTGGGTACCTTGGATTTAAAATGACTCATCATCATCTTGCCTTGTTGAATGTCAAATGCTGACATTAACCTTTCCTGATTATGTGGAGCCATTTTCAGATATTGATCATATACCTTCATTCTCAATGGATAATTCTTTGCCTCTATATTAATGAAAGTTCTTTTTATATCACCTGTATCTGTTTTTGGTGGCTTAAAAAAAGATACTTCAGTACTCAACTGCTTTTGCAATGCTTTTCCTTTGGGGCCTGTGTGTGTTTCACTAACTGTGCCAGTTAGTTGACTGTCTTCTCTTTCATCATCAATAATTTCCACTTCTGGAAGTGGATCGGGTTTCTGCTTTTTAGCTTGGTGCTCTGAAGATTCTCTAGGAGGAGTAGGATCTGGAACCTGCCTTTTCTTGCCTATTTCCACATTAGATGGAGTTTGTAATTCTGAAACTTCAGGATGATTTACTTGAGTAGGAGAAACCTGTGTCTGATCTGTTGCCCTGGAGGTTTGAGGTTTCTCTGCCATGACAAAAGTTTCAATGACCTGTATTTCAGGTTCTTTCCCTTTACCTTTAGATTCAACTGCAATTGGTGAACTGATTTCCTGTAATCCCTTTTGGAGATTTCCTGCTGAAGAAGTGCCAATATGATGTACCTGCACTTGCCCAAAAGATTCTAAGTCAAAGTTTTTCTCAAGGTCTTTCATAATTTTGTTCATTTTGTCTTCTTCACTATCTTCCTCAACTAGTGTTCCTTCCACCCATTCATCTTGATTAGCATATTGTTCTATTTCAGGAATCCTGTTGTGAAAGTATGGGGATGATTTGTTCTTCATTCTTTTATCACAGATAAAACTAAATGGATCATAAGGAACCCAACGGAAACTTCTTTGGAACTTGCAATGGCTTTGTAATATATCTTCTGTTTCTCGCTCAGCATCCCTAGAGTTGCATATGAAGGGACCTAATTGACTTTTGATCCTGAGTTGGGCTTTCTTTTTCACACTACAAAAATGAATCATATCAGAATTATTCATTTGCCTGAAATATTCCAAGGCAAAAAGTCTCATGGGCACATATTTTGGCAACTTGAATGGATGCAATTCACCTCCATATATTCTGATGACTGAATGATTTTGGTATAAATACCAGTCCCCAACTTTATATGTCCTGGAAAGCTGCAAAGTTTTCTTAATCTCATTACTGAGCCTTGGAGGGGGAATTCCAGTCAACAAGGTAGTTGCAGGGTATACAAAAAGATCGATGAACTCAACATAGGAATAAGGAGAATCATAGGAAGAGTGAGTTATAGCAGACCAGAATATAACTGATCTAGGGTTTCCCTTTGCATCAAGCTTTTTAACAGGAAAAGGAAACTTCTCTGATTGATAATAGATGATGAGATGATAAATGACTGAGGAATATTTAAACACTTTCTCATCATCTAGCTTCATGAACTGGTCATGGATTTTATTGGCAATGAAAGAAGCAAAGTCATATTCTACTGCAGGAGGTTGCCCAGGAGTAAAGATAGACAGCAAGACCAAGGTTATTTCATCAACATATTCACTTGTATTGAAACCCATGACAAAGGATATCATATTCAGGAGGAGTCTGCCTAAATTATTAAAGTAAGCAAAACCATATGGAGGTGGCCCCTTAAGTTGATGTTCAGGCAACATAAAAGTCTGGCAAATGCATTTCAATTTTTCTGGAGACAGTTGATTAGACTTTTCAATCAATTCTTCCATAGACAAAGGAGTTAGCTCTTGATCAGGTTCAAAATGTAGCATGGTATTGATGGCTTGAGGAGTGATGGGGAAAATGATACTCTGATCAAGAGACAGTACTGCCCTTTGAGTCGAATCATAGTTGGAATGACAGTAGTGGATGATTTCTGGGAAAATATAGACTGAGGGGATAAGATATCTTGGGAAATTGGATTCCCACAATCCAATGACATCCAGACCCTTTGAATAATCGTCTCTGCAGCGACAATAACTTCGAAGGGGGCTTTCATCAAACACTAAGTCTTTAATTTGAAAGTCTTTATCCACTAAGGGCAAATATTCTAACTCTCTGTGGGGGGCATTTAACGGAGTTACATTTAGGGTCGCCGAAGCTTCCATTTTGGTTCTTGTGTGTTCAAAATGGAAGTTTCTGGGTTTTCTTCACAGAAATGTCGTGATTTCAGTTTTAACTAGGGAAATTGGCACAGTTGCAGGTTTGGGGGAACAATTCACAGTTTTAAAAATCAGGGAATGATCTTAGTGATAGGATTTTAACACTGATCCAGTGGAAAAACAAGGAACACAGAGTTTCTTTTAAAGTTCGGAGCGCAACAGAATAAATACCTGTTTTTGGAGGCAAACTGGGATTTAACAAGTATCAAGTGGTGGCAAGAAGATGCTTGAACACTGGTCCGGCGGAATTCTCGAGCGAAATTGGATAGAACAGTAATTTTTAGTGAATTTTGAATTTCGTAATGGAAGGCGCAGTCGCTTTCAGCAATGAAAATGACAGAAAAAACACGAAATTTGTTTTATTAAAAAGTCAAAAGGGATTTTTATTTTATCGAGGAATGACGTCATCGAGGTATGGGATGACATGTGGCAGGGGTCGGGCGGTAAGCGGTAATTTCCGCACCGCTTATGGGCAATGGTAGTTTTAAACGCGGAGGGAGCGATTCCATTGATTAACGGACACGTGGTCGGAGGACGGTTTCAAAACCACCGTGCCCCCGCGCGTTAAAGTTCTGACGAGGGACGGCTAGCGGAATTTGAGCGGGCCGTCGATTTGGGAATGAGCGATCGGACGGATAATATAACGTGCAGATGGCGGGGTATTTAACGTGCGGGCCCAAAAGAGTTATGGTTTAATTAAATATCCCGGGCGGCTTCTGATTGGTTGGAGGTCTGGTTATTAATTAATCCAACTGACTAATTAATCCCTTGGTTTTATGAATGATTAGGGTGCGGCGAGACTTTGGCTTTTTAACTCAAGTTAAGGTTGGGGAATGAAATAAATAGCGGGATTTTTAACTTGAGTTAAAGCGTCGGGTACGGGGGAAATGGGATTATTTCTGAAGTTTTGGTTTAAATTAAAACTTTGGATTTAATTTTATTAAAACATATAAAATATATGTTTCAAAGTTTTTCATATATGTTTTTTTATTATATGATAAATCAACCAATATGATTAACTTATCATAGGGGCGGGAATATTACATAATGATATATTTTAACCAAAGGGCACATAATGTGGGCCTTTTATGAATAATTGGGAAATACATACTTTGGTTAAAATTTTATAATAAGATGGGTTTTTGGGATATGTATGTAGAAGGAGTTATATACTATAGGATAAGGTATTTTCACTAGGGATTTAGTAAATAGATCATAAGTCAATATGACAAAGGGACATGGTAAACTCAAAACACTTAACTATAACTAAGAAAGTGAAGATTTCTGAAGTAAATTATATCATCTTAATTTCAACACTTAAACATAGCATAGCAAGTAGTTTTGAGGGTATTTTATGAAATATGGCATGATTTTCCTAAGTAAAATTGGATTTTACTTAGGAAAAGGTTAAAAGTGAATGATTATAATGATAAATAACTTCAAGTACTTAGGTCTTTTTTATCATTAGGCCGAGGGTCCGGTCCCTCCAAAAGTCAAGGAAATGCCTTGAGCCCCTTTGATCTCCAAATACCTTAGCACTTCGGGGAAATTAGTAAAAATCTTAGGGAAAAAGTGATGTGGGAAGTTAATGATTTTAACTTTGTTTTTTGTGAATTTTCCAGTGTATTTTCTGCTTTAGTACTTGTGATGAAGGTAAAAGATCAAACACATTTAACACCATCATTCATCATATGAAACTTTGCAACATTATCTACCTACCCTATCTACTTGACACTACCATCTCCTCATCTTTATTAGGGTGCATTTGGACTGGCAAACCCTTATCAATCTTCTTTTCTTTTACAAGGCAAATCTATCTAATTCTACCCTTATTACATCCAAGGGCTCAGATTAAACTGTTGAGCACCTTTTATTAATTCTACCTATCTACTTATCTGCCAAGATTAAACTGTTTGGTCAGATATTTATTCTCTATTCTACAACATGAAATTGAAACATGAATGATTCAAGTTTAAACAGTTTGACTCTTCATAAATTGTGGCAAAAGTTTGACAAGCTGCACACAATTGCTTTATTACAAAAATGAAATAGTAGTGGCATTTGGATTTGCACACTTTCCTTGGTCTATTTTTTTCTTGGGGTTCATTTCTTTCACTTTTTTGACCATTTTATTTTTCTTACCCTTTGATTTTTCTTTTAGGGTATACCCTCTTTACATTTTTTAAAATTTTTGATTTTTTGGTTTTTTTTCAAGAATATGGAACACCTTTGCTCAAGAAAAAGGTTTGAACATATTCCATAGTTCAATCAAGACAATCATGAAAAATGACACCTATTGGTATAGGAGTCTAACACTTACCATGTTTTTTAATTTCAACCTTGGTCTTGGCTTCCCACCATACCAATGCTGCTCCATCCATTCTCAAAGAGGCTAACTGTATCTTGGTGTTGTCATCATGAAGGTTCTGTATCCTTAAGTAAACTTCTAACCCTCTTATCCAATTTTCAAGTTTCTCTACATTGACCTCACCATTAAACATAGGCAACTCAAATTTAACATCAAGCTTTAAAAATGGACTTTTACCAATGGTTTTAGACTTGTGAGATTGATTCACCGAAATAGAGGATAACGATGTAGAGGAAGAAGATGAAGATGGGGATGGTGGATCACCATTTCCTCCGTGTCCTTTCTTTGACTTGTCATCACTTTTCTTTCCTCCTAAAGAACCCTCTCCTTATTTCTGGTGTTTAGACCCTTCTCCAACAAGCCTATCATTCCTTTCTTGGTAGAGTATCCTCACCATCTCCATCATGTCCAAGAAAGCCTTTTGGAACACTCGTTCCTCTTCTTTGGGATCAACGTCTTTAGGAGCTTCTCCTTCTCTTGAAGACATGCTTGAAGCTTCTTCAATGGCTCTTGGAGGTGGCTCTCTGGCCCTTCTTGGTTGAGGATTACTTTGTGCACTAACCAAGTGTCCTTCACCTCTCTTGAGTTTAAGCCTAGTAAGCATCAAAAATTGCAAACAATCAACTATATCTTTGCACAAGAAAAAATGTAGAGTACAACTCTAGCTCTGATACCAACTGATATGAAAATGGAACTATTTGTAAATGTTGTGCAAAGTATCCATTTCCATTTAATTAAGTGTGAAAAGTATTCTCCATGTCTTGCAAGTTAAACAAAGTGTTTTTGGTAATTGTTTATGAGTTTATGTGTGAGGAAATGTTAATTAAGTTTATTGTTTAACATATTATATCAGAAATACACAGCAAGAGAAATTCACCATAGCATAACATAGCAAATTGATGAGGCAGTTCACCCCTCCTGGGCTACATCTGCTGAGTCCAAGGCTCCCAATGGGCATGTCCTTGCTCTATTAAGTTGCTCAAAATGGTTATACAGTGAAATATATGCCTAAACAAGAAAAACAAGCTCTGAATTTGACTTCAGAAGACATAAATAAGCTAAAAATGGCTTTTGTTTCAACTCAAACAGTAAAGTACAACCCAATACAGCTCCATCTTCCTGATGGCCCTGGTGGCCCTTTCCTCTTTCCTGAAGAAAAAATGGCTGAATAACACCTATGTTCGCTCTGCAACCTGTCCCAAACACTCCAAATGGTCGAAGAAAGCCAAAATTGACTAAACTTTCATCTTGTTTGGTCGAAAATTGAGAAATTTATGACCAAAACAAATTTTGCCCAATGGCACTAGAAAACCTCCTCCAAAACTGGAGGAACTCCAGTTAATACCACCAAAAGAGGCGGACAGACCAAAATAGGCGGAACCGCACTATATTTGGGGGCAACAATAAATGTAACTGTTAGTTGTTGGTGCGTTCACATGCTGAAAAGGCGGACAGTTAACTCCGTTGGCAGTTAATGTTTTAGCCCCCATCCATGGTCATGGGTCGGAGGTCCTATGGTGAGGGCTAACCCCAAAGGGGCTTAACCCGTTGAATCCGTCATTTGAAATGGGGCTTAGCCCCTAGTTATAATGCTGGTCGCGAGGTCTTGAACCCATAGCCCTGAAGGCTTAACCTAAAAGTTCTGCTCGTTCAACAAAGCCTGACTTGAATAGTCGTTCAGCCTCTGCACGAGGCGTTCCATGCCCGACCCAACTCAAACGTTCAGAGTGACCCACCTTCGTTCATGTGCGCCCACTGCCATGTTGGTTGGGTCGACCCTACCTGAGGTGTCAGGTCGAGGGTTCAACTCCCCTTGCCTTCAACAATTTTAACATAACCCTTTACAAATGGCCTAGGGCCATGTGGCAGCCTCCAGGGCAGCCATGTGGCATCCTGTAATAGGCCCATAAAAAACCATATAAAAATAAAATTTTTGCCATATAAACATTTTGAAAATGACAATTTTTTCTTGGTCAAAAATTCATGTTTTGAAGGTCATTGGGCGTTTTCAAACTTCAATAACTTTCACATACGACATCGGATTTGAGTCCCGTTTGTGGCGCAAGAATTGCAGTGACGAGACCTTTCTGGTCGTTCAGATTGCAACCAATTCTAAGCAGTTCCATTTTTTAGCATTTTTTCAACTTGGACATGATCTCCTGATCACCGATGGTATATGGCTGCGGGTGTGCTATGGTCGGTAGGCCGAGCCACTTCACGACTTATGCTGAAATGAGGTTCTTTTGGCTTCTGCTATCGACAATAAATTGCAGTGGACAACCCTTCACCCACATCTGTGAATGGAAGAGGTGCTCCCCCTCCTCGGGATCCTCCCTCTGGAGCTTGGTGGTGGCAACAATGGCACCGGGGTCTGCATCAATGATCTACTTCCCTTTGTCATCTCCCTTGTTTGGTTTTGGCTCAGGATCAGAATGTGCATCTGATTTGGGTGCCTTCATTTCAGCCACCAGCGACTGTTTGGCCCAACACTCGTTTGTGGTGTGAGCGGGGCTGCTATGAAATTCACACCACTTCCCCGTGTCCTTCTTTGGATTTTTGGTGGTGTTCCGAGTCGCCCTGCTTTTGCTCCACCCCCTATTATGTGGTTCGTGGGTGCCTTTACCTAGCTTCAGATTCACGGATCCAAAGTCTCGCTTCTTTTGCTTAAATTTTTGTTCGATCTTGGCGACATAGCGATATGCTGTGCCAAGCGAGGTAATGTTGAGGAACTCCATTTCCTCTTGAATGTGTCTGTGCAGACAATTGCGGTACTTGAGCACCAAATGTCTCTCCGAATATTTAATACCCAATTTTGTGTGCAGTGTATAGAATAAATTAGTTCGTGCACATCTTGATCCCTTTGCTGCCGCAGCTTGGTCCATTGGATGTACTTGTCCTCATAGCTCCCCATGGGGTAACATTGTTCCTTGATGTTGTCTCAGAATGAATTCCAAGTGGGTGCGGCTAAGAACAGAGAGGGTACCCTCCCGTCCTTTTTCTCACAGTAGGTTTCCCACTAGTCTTTGACATGGGGGGCGGCTTTAAGGAGTGCAAAAATAATCTTTTCTCGATCGGAGAAATCATGGACCGAGAAATACCCTTCTAGCAAATTCAATCATCTATGGTGTCTGCATCTATCTAGCCTTCAAATACAGGAATGTCAAATTTTACATGTACCTTGAAGGGAGTGGCACCTCCAGAGTGGTTGTTGGATGTAGATGCGCTGTAGGTGGGCAGTTGTTGAAGGATCTGCGCAAAGTTATCTATCATCGTGTTTCTTTCTTTCTTGAGGGCCTCCTCGAGCAATATTTTGATAGGATCTCCTGCTCCCTCGTCTTTCTTTTCTTCCGCCATGGGAGGTCGTCGAGGTTTGCGAGGCTGATCTTGCAAGGGTTCAACCAGATCGAGCGCTAACTCCTTATACCCTTACCTTGTTGGGGACATGCAAAGAAAAAACAAAGAAAGAGCAGACTAATCTAATACCACTGATCCAGATTTATGCAGGAACGTAATAAAATATAGAAATAGACATAAACACAGAGATGCAACGGAAATAATACTTTATTTCATTAATATCAAATAACAGAAATATGCTTACAGACATAATGGAAATAAACTAGCTAGGGTGCTGGTAGCTTATCTTTGAGAAGAGATGTGGCGGATATAGGCCTTTAAACGTTGTTACAATGAGGCTTCAAGGCCTATTTATTGTTGAGAAATAATGGAAAACCCTAAACATCCAAAAACCTAACCCTAGGAGATGAAGTGCCAAAACTATGGGCCCCGTTTGGGTAAATTTGTACATCAATCGTCCTGGGGACGTAACTTTGCATACGATCCCCATTTGACACGTTCAATACCTTGTTAGAAAGATCTATCCGAGGACTATAACTTTTGAGTGAGAAACATCTGTCCATGGACCCATGTTGCTCCTAGTTTTCCCAAAAAACGCTGTTTAGGGACTCAAAATGACTCCGGAAGTTGACGACCCGAAAAACTGCTAAAAATAGTAAGTTGTGTTGAAACTGAAAAAATGAAAGAACTGATGGTGGGGGTTCAAATGGAATAGGTGGGTGGCCACCAATATCCAACTAGATCATTAGGGCCTCAAAACGGCACGAAAAACTGCTGAAAATAATAAGTTGTGTTGAAACTGAAAAACTAAAAGAATTGATGGTGCGGGTCCAAATGGAATAGGTGGGTGACCACCAATATCCACCTGGATCATTACTCCCTCCTTAGGAATAAATGGTCCCCATTGCGTTAAGTTCCTCCTTGAGAGGAAAATTATGCTGAACTTGGTTTTAAATTTGTCCAGGATGTCGTGGACCTGTTGGATGCATTCAATAAATTTGGTTGCCTCAGATAATACATGTGTGGATTCTTTCTATGTAGTTGCATGAGGTATGGAAACATCATGCGGCAGTGCGTCAGGGGTCTAATCAATGGAGTGCTTGTCCTAACAGTGTAGAGGAACCTCTGCGGGTGAGGAGAAAATGTCCTTGTATTCTTCCACGACTTTGTCCATCTGCTGTACCCGTGTAGGGGAGCCCTGTTTCAAGGCTGTGACCACAATCTTCTTCTTTCCCTATGAGTGAGTTGTAAGGAAAATAAATTTTCTGGTTTGGGAAAAAATCTTACTGCGTTATTTTTCAATAGTCAAGGAGATGGTAGGAGGCAGTACTACCTCTGGTATCCTGTACAATTTATTTCCCAAAGTAATAACAATAGATCGAGGCCTAGACTCATGCACATAATGTCGTATCCACAAGTATGGTTGGCCCAATAATACATCAACTACATCAAGAGGATAAACATCACACAATACCTCATCCGTGAATGGCTTGATGCTATTGGGAAGGTGCACTGCTGGTGGACGCGGATATCTCTCCCTAAGTGAAGCCAGTTGATGGTATACGGCTGCAAGTGTGCGATGGTCGGTAGGCTGAGCCGCTTCACGACCTCTGCTGAAATGAGGCTCTTTTTCTTCCGCTATCGACAAGAAATTGCAGTGGAAAACCCTTCACCCACATCTACGAATGGAAGAGGTGCTCCCCCTCCTCTAGATCCTCGTGATCCTCCCTTTGGAGCTTGGAGGTGGCAACCATGGCACTGGGGTCTGCATCAATGATCTGCTTCCCTTTGTCATCTCCCTTGTCTGGTTCTGACTCAGGATCAGAACATGCATCTTATTCGGGTGCCTTTAGTTCGGCCACCAACAACTGTTTGGTCTGACACTTGTTTGTGCTGTGAGTGGGGCTGTTATGAAATTCACACCACTTCCACGTGTCCTTATTTGGATTTGTGGTGGTGTTATGAGTCGCCTCGCTTTGGCTCTGCCCCTTGTTTTGTGGTTCGGGGGCACCTTTCCCTGGATTCGGATTCGTGGATCCAAAGTCTCGCTTCTTTTGCTTGATCTTGGCAGCATAGTGATATGCCGTGCCAAGAGAGGTATTGTTGAGGAATTCCATTTCCTCCTAAATGTGTCTGTGCAGATAGCTATGGTACTTGAGCACCAAATGTCTCTCCGAATCTTTAATACCCAAATTTGTTCGCAGGGTATGGAACAAATTTGTTAGTTTGTGCACATCTTGATCCCTTTTATGTCGCAGCATGGTCCATTGGATGTAGTTATCCTCATAGCTCCCCATGGGGTAATATTGTTCCTTGACGCCATCTCGGAATGAATTCCAAGTGTGTGTGGTCGAGAACAAAGAGGGTTCCCTCCCGTACTTTTGCTCCCAGTAGGTTTCCCACCAGTCTTTTACATGGGGGGTGGCTTTGAGGAGTGCAAAAATAATATTTTTTTTTTTTTCGGTCGGAGAAATCATGGACTGAGAGATACCCTTCTAGAAAATTCAACCATCTATCTACGATGTTTGCATCTATCTGGCCTTCAAATACAGGAATGTCAAATTTTATCTATACCTTGAAGGGAGTGGTGCCTCTAAAGTGGTTGTTGGATGTAAATGCATCGTAGGTGGGTAGCCGTTGAAGGATCTGAGAAAAGTTATCCATCATCGTGTTCCTTTGTTTCTCGAGGGCCTCCTCGAGCAATATTTTTATAGGATCTCCTACTCCCTCGTCTTTCTTTTCTTCCGCCATGGGAGGTTGTCAGGGTTTGTGAGGTTGATCTTGCAAGTGTTCAACCAGATCGAGCCCTAACTCCTTATACCCTGACCTTTTTGGGGACATGCAAAGAAAAACAGAGAAAGAGCAGACCGCTATGATACCACTGATCCAGATTTATGCAAGAACACAATAAAATAAAGAAATAGACATAAACACAGAGATGCAGCGGAAATAATACTTCATTTAATTAATATCAAATAATTGAAATATGCTTACAGACATAATGAAAATAAACTAGCTAGGGTGCTGGTAGCTTATCTCTGAGAAGAGATGTGGTGGCTACATGCCTCTGAACTGTGTTAAAATGAGGCTCCAAGGCCTATTTATCGTTGAAAAACAATGGAAAACCCTAAACATCTAAAAACCTAACCCTAGGAGATGAAGCGCCAAAACTGTGGGCCTTGTTTGGGTAAATTGGTACATCAATCGTCCCGAGGACGTAATTTTAGCATACGATCTCTGTTTGATGCACTCAATACCTCGTTAGAAATATCTATCTAAAGACTATAACTTTTGAGTGAGAAACATCAATCCATGGATCCACGTTGCTCCCTGTTTTCCCAAAAAACGTTGTTTCAGGCCTCAAAACAACTTCAGAAGTTGAGGACCCGAAAAATTGCTAAAAATAGTAAGCTGTGTTGAAACTGAAAAAAATGAAAGAACCGATGGTGGGGGTTCCAATGGAATAGGTGGGTGGCCACCAATATCCAACTGGATCATTAGGGCCTCAAAACGGCTCTGAAAGTTCATGACCGAAAAACTAATAAATATAGTAAGTTGTGCTGAAACTGAAAAACTGAAAGAATTGATGGTGCGGGTCCAAATGGAAAAGGTGGTGGCCACCAATATCCACATGAATCATGGCCAGAGTCAGCTTGTGAGGCAATGAGATAGAATATACCTATGCTGAGGTTGCTCAGGCTTGAGCAAGCATTGTATTTATTCTCCACTTTTTTATTAATGCAATACAGATAGGAAGGGGTTTTCAGCAGTTGCTTTCCCCTGGATATATCCTCGTGTATGTGTGTTTAATCACGATGCATGATTTTGATATTGCTTCTCAATCGTGAATTGCTTTCCACATATGAGTAGAGTAGATTTGAGTCTTATGTTTTAGAACATTATGTGAGTAGTATTGAATCTACAATTAATTTTTATATATCCACCATGGATGCTCCTCAATGCAACACAACACGTCAAATCACACCAGTTATTGTGAATCTCCTCGTCTCTCAGTCTAACTCTTGCAAAAATGAACCATTTATGTTCCTAGTTGCCAAGAAGTCTTAATCCGCGCCCTCCTTTGAATCACTGTCCATTGGCATTTAATTCCGGTTTTTCCAAATCCATGGCACCAACACTACAAATTGCTTTGGTTGGATATTGTGAGTGGTAAGCAATGCTAAGGGAAAGAGAATTTAAGGTCATTATGGTATGAAATGAATGATTTAGCACTCCACCATTATCCAACTATTGATAATTGAACATTTTCTCAATCTAATTAATTTAAGAAAACATCATATCAACAAATGTCATACGGGGCATGTAGTATTGATAAATCGTAGTATTGGCGCATAGTATTCTAAGAAGAACTATTTACAAGTTAAAAATTTTCATGGTAAAGAAAGACAAATCTCAATGATTATATATATATATATATATATTACTTTTTATAAATAATAATAATAATAATTTAATTAATTTTTATGTTTTTTTTAAGCTAGTCAATGTGAGATGTATTATGAGGTAACTATTTTGATACTTATCATAGATTGATATCTATTTAAGTTTACTATTTAATTTATTTAAATGTAAGTCTAACTAACTAAACCACCTTTTCTAAAAGAAAAATACATTTTTGAATGGAAAATCCTAAGACTAGAATTCTAAATATTAAACAATATTAAACAACATAATATTAAACAATATTATACGCCTTCGTTATATTGTGGGATTATGTCGAGACACTCACTTTCGTCGTTCTTTCAACTAATTGAAATTTAACGCAGGTTGACAAGACTGCACCACTCCTTCGGCATTTTTTTTTACGGTTTAGGTGAAAATCCTAATATAAATTATATGATTGCACTAATATCCCTAAAAATATATTCAATTATATTTTATTTAACTTTTAAATAAAATAATTTTTCAAAATGTATTAAAATGTAGGCACTAAGGACTTTGAAGTATCGGGCATTTTACGGTCAAATACGGTTAAAATTTATGATCATCCATTATTGGAGCGGACAAAATATTCATATAACATTTTAACCATCGGATACGGTCAAAATTTATAATAAATAAGAAAGAAAGAAGAAGAAAGAAAGAATTTTTAATGTCCACGAGGCTAAAAATAGACTATGGGACAGATTGCTTCTCTATCCCGACTCTTGTATTCGGCCCTTTTCTGTGAAGTTTTACAATGAGCACTCCCAACTTATCGACAAACTCTTCGCTGAATAGATTATCCCAAGAATTAGTCGCAGAATACTGCATAGTTTTCTCTCGGTGTCCTTGAAGGCCTCACATTCTAGAATGAAATGTTTTTTCTGTTTCCACTTTTCCGGAGGAGCAAAAAAATACATACTCTTTCTTCCCACATTTCTTTTGGCCTTTTCCAGTGCTCTGTTTCACAACGGAGTTGATGAGAATTAGTCCTTAATTGAGCAATAAGAATTTTAGATCTCCAAGAAATATCGACCCTCTATGTATGCCTTTTGTTGATGGTTATGTGTGGGGTTAAACTCTTCTATGTAGTACTTCTTCTTTCTCTCTAGCTCTTTCTTCCAAGTATGTTTATGGAATTTATCCATAACAAGAGTTTTTTATCTCTTTACTTGTTTGTAGGACACATGCTCAAGCAAATACCCCATTTACTAAACCATTTGTTATTTTGCCGCATCCAAGTCTTCTGTCTTTTACACAATCTGTCACTAAACACAACCTTAGGCCATCTATCCTCTTCCATTTGCTCAATTTTTTTCGGATACCTTATGACTCGCACCATAGCAATTGCTTCAATAGGAGCGACCCTGTTTCACTTAACAGGGATAGCATAAGGAACTGCACTTTTAATTTTGAATTTGTTTGTAATCAAACGTTTCTGAATTTTCTCAATTTGTTTCCATTGCATCTTGGTTGTCTTTCTGGCCCATAGTTCACAACCGTAAAGAATCACCGGAATCACTAGAAGCCCAAAAAGAGTTAGGGTGGTTTTCCGGTCCACAGCTCGCCTCTCTACACTGTTTTGAAGAGCATAAAATGCTTTCCAACCCCCTAAAGTTCTTTTCTTTCTACAACCATCCCAACTTAAATTTCCGTTGAAGTCAATTCGAGGTATTTGTAATCCGCAACTTCTTCCAAAATGTCGCCTCCAAAATAGAACTTATGTTGGTTATGCTTTCTTTTGTTAGAGAAAACCACTACTTTCGTTTTGCTAATATTGACTTGCATCCCAACCCTTTTACAAAAATGCTCAAGGGAATGTAAATGCTCTTGCAAACCAAGAGCCGAATTAGCAATCAATATAAGGTCATCTGCGTGCAAAAGAAGCCCGATAACGAACTTGCCCAAATGGATACCGTCACCCTTGCGAATTTAGCCACTCTTCAAGCTTGTCAATATATAACCCAAAAAGGGTAGGAGACAATGGGCAACCTTGCTTGACCCCGATATCGCTTCTAAAACTTTCGAAATGCCAGCTGAAGTTCGATTTTGACTTTCACCTCTTCATACAACCTATGCCTGCAAATTTGCTCTCAAATGCTTGGGAACCCCGAGTTCCTCCATTACGCCCCAAAGCTTATCCCTAGGAACCGTGTCAAAGGCTTTTTCCGAAATCAACAAAGCAACAAAAAACTTCTTCCTTATTTTTCCCAACCTTTTTTCAATGATGTGCCTTAAAGTTATACAATGATCAACTGTGGAATGTTTAGGTCTAAAACCCGCTTGCCCTTTAGCACGTTTATTTCTTTCTTCGCCCACTTGCTAATTTTCTTTTCCAACATGCTTCCAAATAACTTTGCAAACAAGGGGTTTATCATTATGGTTCTATAATTGGAAGGATTATTGACGTCACCACTCTTGAAAAGAGGTATTGCCATACTAGTTGTCCAATCATGTGGGAACCCCTGTCGTAAGATGTTGTTGAAAATTTTTGTGATGTGAGGTGAAAGAAATTTTAAGCCCCACTTTAGATACTCTTGCTTGGAGTTCATCTAAGTCTTTTGCTTTTCAGCGCCTCAACTTCTTGATACCCATCTCTACCTCTTGCACCGTGAAGAGTTTTGTGTCTGTGTTGACCAAGGGAGGAGGGTCAACCTTGGGATCCCTGCTCATAAAGTTGTCTTGCATAGTCAAACCATTTAGAAGTCGTAATGTTGTTTTTCAGGTTTGCACCTTTTTCGATTGGAGCTCCTTCCAAAATAATTTGGGGGTTATTTTTCCCGAGGAAGATTAGTTCTTCTCTCCTTGAAACCATAAAATCGGCTTTTTTTCTTTTTTTACTAACTCGCTTGTAAGCTTTGAGCTTTATGTTATCCGTATCCGATTCCTTCCACCTTCTCCTTGCCTTTTTTGCATTCCTCGTCAAACCAAGCATTAACCGGAAAGCAATTTTTTTTCGGACTTCTTAATTTTTGCTCTTTTGCACTCGGCAAGTGCGCTTTGAATTAAATGTGTTAATCATGTGATTTGTGAAGGCCATGAGATGGGATTTCTCCTTCTTGAAGAGCCTCTCTAGCATTATTTTGAAGGTATTACAATTCTCCGGATTCAAAAGAATTCTGCCCTTTGGGGGGATTTTGTTGAACACATTGATTTTTTCGACCCTAATTGTTTTTTTCCGGTCCAAGAGAAACTTAAATAGATTGGCTTGTGATCCGATTTTAAGTCCCAAATTTGATCTCCAATCAACACTTCCTCCATTTTCTCACACAAACTATGCGAGCAAATTACATAATCTACTACACTTGCTCCATTGTAAGTATTGCAAGTGAAATTACCAGACTTTTCCCATTTAGTCAACCCATTACAAATGACTAAATCTAAAGCCCCACATAGCATAAGTAGTTGTTCTCCAAAGATATTGCAGCCTTTATCCTCCGAAATTCGTTTCCACCGATGATTACTCTCTTCAGTAAGCCAAATAGGGTCACTCTGTCTTCTTTACAACAAAGAATGTTAGCTTGTTCACTTGCGGTTCTAGCATTGAAATCCCCCACTATAAGGACTTCACCTAGGCGAGAATATATTGCAATATCCGTTTTTAGGGGCTCGCAAAGGGATCTTTGTGGTCAAGCTCTCTACTTTTGTAGATTTTTGAGACTTGCGGTGCAAAATAGCATGCTTGCAATTCTAATGAGATTTCCATTTTCCGATATTTTAAGCCAAACAAATTGTTTATTTGGGTCTTCTTTTTCTAGTCGAATGAAACGACCTTCTTTTTTCTCTTACTAATACCATGATACCCCCGTGCCCTTTTCCATTCCCTGCTTTGCCTTGTTCCACACTCGCTATCTTCCAATACCCTTCAAACAAAGGTGTCTTACACCCTTCATGCTCATGTGTTTCTATGAGGCAAATTATGTCTCTACCTTCCGTAATAGGCCCTAACCCTGGGTCCTCGTCTCCATGGGTAACCCCCTGCAGTTTCCAACAAACTAATCTTAAGGAAACCTGGGTAAGACTTGATTGCTATTTGTTTTGACATGCAAGACTCACGGTTGAGTCTTTGTCCTTGCTTGCCCATAATGACCTTTCTTCCTCATTTCTTGCTAAAGAGTTTGCTCGCCTCTTCTTTGTTATCATTTTGTTGCATTGTTTTTGGAAGGAGGTCCAAATTGCGCAATCACGGCTTTACCTTTATAAATCCATGCTCTTTTTTCCCTCATCTCTTGTCGCCCTAACTTTTGTCATTTCATCCCTCCTTTCCTCTTCTTTGTCTTACAGTTAAATCTTCTTCTATAAAAAAACCGAGAACCCCTTAAGAGTTGCTTCTTTCTCGGAATGATATCTTTATCATGCAAGTTGGGCAAGATGACTTTTATGGGCCCGGCTCTCTCACCGTTGAGCTTACCTACTCTCCATGCTTGCCGTACTTGTCCTTGCCATTGGAGTTTGTCTTTCAAGAAGTCTCTTGCAAGGTCAAACACGTTAAGAGAAGAGCTCACTTTGTTTCGAAAATCCAACCCCCGTTGGCCTCCCTCTCTCCTCCATTTCGTAGGAACAATATGATTTAACTTCTCGCTTGTGATGAAAAAAACCGACTAATAGGTGAAACAATTGTGCCAGACTCCCAATTGCTTCGGCTATTCATCCAATTGGTCAACTTCAAATAAATCTAATTCCAAATAATTCGTTTCTAGTCCCCCCCAAATTTCTGAATATAGCGAACTGATTCAGATCTCGGCTCAAGAAGTGACAATCTTGTGAGATTGTGAGAACCCTGTTAGCATATTGGCCAAACATGGCAGAAGATGACAATGCCTCACGTTATGTGAAACTTACCAAGGAGCACGATGCTGCTGTTGAAGAGATACGCCCGGGGGAGCTCAATCAGCCTGTCCACGTTCCGCAGGTTGGTTTTGTTTTTTTAACCCCACTGATTTTCATGTTCCCTTATTGTTCTGTTTCGTAGAAGATTTTGGGATCCTTTATCTGGGTTTTGCATGCCTAAATAGCTGGAATGCTAAACCGGTGCTCTTGATCTCAATTTTCCAGCTAAACCGGTGCTCTTGATCTCAATTCCCCGGATGTCAAAAAACTAAATGACCAATGCGAGCCAGATCAAAGCTTTTCCTGTCTTTATACACAATGAAAAGTACCCATGAGAAAAAATTGACGTTAATGGAGCAATTTAATTTAGATGAGGGCATGGATAGCTGATTATTGATATGATCCTATTGAAACTGCAGCATTAGATACCGTGTTTTGTCTGATTACCCATTGATTTGGGGATTTGCATTATCCTAGACCTTTTTCTTTTTGGTTCATTGATGAATAATGGATGGTGGATCTCGTTCTTTGATCTGGTAAGTCCGGTAGATGGCCCTTTTTTCAAGGGACTCGGCTCTATCTTTGGATTATATGCCTAAACTAATGGATGCCCTTTTTTTTGTCAAAAAATCGCCCAATACTTGTACCTAGCCTCGTTTATTATTTCTTGGGCTCAGTTAATAGTGAAATGTCTCAAGGTGGCACTTAATTGGCTGCATTAACACAATATTTTTTTTCTGGGAGGAATTGAACCCTGATTTCCATGAAGAAAGCTCACTTGTTTTACCTCTTAACGACAACCAACTTGAGTTCATGTATCACATGCTTATGCATACAATACAGAGCATCTAAAATTGAATTTGTGTACCTGATGAACAAAAATTGTTTTGTAATTTTCCATCTTGGAATTCTCATTTAAAGAATAAACTGAATGCAAGGACAACGGTTGGCAATGCCATGAGTCCATGACTGAGGGGTATTGACATCCATTGAGAGACACTTTCTGGGACAAAATGCTTAGGTTTAGTTAACAATGAGATATCACAAGAGGCCGTCAGAATAACCAAAAACTTAAACCTAGCTTTTCTGTTAAGATACAATGCCTCATACAAAATATACTTAGTCTCAATTAATAATGAAATATCACAAGATAGCACAAAATCAGCTACATTAACATGACATCTTGTTTGGGAGGGATCAAATCCTGATCCTCAAGAAGCAAGCTCACTTGATTCTCAACTCGAACACAACCTTTTTGACATGGTGTATCACATTATGCTTATGCGAACAAACTACTACATATAAATTTAAGTTTGTGTAGCCGAGGAATAGAATTACATGCAATCACCAGCATTGTTTAATAATTTTCAACTTGGAAGTCTTCTTCAAGGAGAGGACTGAATTCAAGGACAATGCTTCACTCTTTGCATTCACTCTTTACATCTGTCTTCTTTCTATGTCTGTTAATTATCATATCATTTTTGCTATTCTTTTGTCTGCTGCGTTTATAATTTGTTGGTTGCTTTCCATTCTGTATTCCTAACTTTGTATAAACATCCGTCTGCCACTTGTTTTGTTGCTTGATCTGTAAGTTTGGTATGCTACATTACCGTATTTTTTCTTTCATCGTTCCTTGGACAGCCTTTTGCTTAGAATTTGTTCTAATAACAAACTGCAATATCCTTGCCATAACTTTTAATAGTGGAAACATATCTCTTGTTGCATCGTGAGGAGCAATATGCATTCTACAAATCCAATGGTGGTGATCCATCATCCGTTTGGATGTTTGTGTGTTCCCATGTATGTAATAGTGCTTTGGGTGCATTAAATATAGCTGACTGTTAAATTTCTTGAAACTCTGTGCACTACTTAGATGAATTACTGAAAACAAGGCAGCTGAAAACTGAAACCAAATTTACTTTCACCAAGATACAAAGTTTCTTAACTTTCAGCATGCAGCGGAAAATATTCGAGATAAAAAACACATGCACATACAATTGACACTCTTGTTTTACCCAGAAACCCAAAAGGGAAAACCTGCTTTCTTTGTTGTGGTATTTTATTGATTGTTCTTTGAACAAATGGATCTATTATAGTTCACGCTGCTACTGCAGCCAACAACCTGTCTTGTGAGAAAGCGCTAGGCTTCTCGTCACTGTTCTCAGCTCTGCACAATAGATATCTGCTGAAGATAGTCTAGACCTGCCCTCGAACCATGATCCTCTTGCTCCACAATCCTTGCGCACTTGAGGCCCTATTTACTTGCACACTAGGCCTCGTATTTCCTTGCGCACTGATTCCTATTCCCTTGTGCAATTCTCCTAAATCCTTGCACACAATTGCTCCTCAATTATGGGCACTCCACACACAAAGAATGATCTCTCAAGAATATGATCTTGTTCCTTTGTCCTTAGCTTTATAGATAGAATTCACACAGCAAGGAGGTCTAGTTCGATTTAGAAGTTAGTTGTGATTGCAAGTTAACCGAGAGTTCAAGCCGGTTCTCTCTCCAACCAACACTGGAGTCTTAACTCGTTCTCCCTTCAATCAACATTGAAGGCTCAACTCGTTCTAATTGAACCTTGTAACTGCCACCTCGTCCTATAGTCTAACTGAAGAAGACTCCACTTAATTGAAGCTCCAACACTACACATGCAATCTTGATGATCATTCAAGTATACTAAAAATAAACTCACCGTAACTGAAGTCTATCTCATGAACTCCCACTCATGCTAGAGAAAGACAAACTCGAGGTCTTCACCGGCTAAGGCACAAACCACAAGACCTTCACTCGCTATGTTTTCAACATTGACCTATCAAATTTTGGAACTTAAGATATGCAACATCAATCTACACAATCTTGAGTTGCATATTATACCCAAGTTTAAATTAGTTTGTGCTAGTAGAAACACAACTCAAAAAGACACCTTGTTGGCTTACAAGAATGAACAAGGTTGAAGAATCAATGCTTAAGCAGGGGGAACACAATGGACATGGTCAATTATCTCATCTTGAGAGAATCCTAAAGCACGAGCAACATCATGCTTAACTCCCTTAGCATGAGAGAATCCAACGAACCTATCCTTGTACTTGAAAATGCTCTCATTAGTTGCAAACATGGAATCATCCTCAATATCATCTTCCATCAAGGTATTACACTTGTCCTCCTCAACACAACTAGAAGGATCATAGATGGAAGAAACCAATGCAACATGGCTAGCATATCTTTGAGGACGTATACTCGTCCTCATCGAATATATAAGCGCTCCTACATGCTCCTAAGCCTCCTCAAAACCAAAAGACTCATCTAGCTTCCCACCTGGAATGTATATGTGCTATTGGATCCACAAGTAATTTGTAAATGCCATCCTTTCTCACCCTTCTAGTCAAAGTCCTTGGACTATCTAGACTACAATCACTAATTGTGCACTACTGCCCGCAAAATGCAACTCTTCACTATACATTTGCCATACTAGAAATTGAAACAAGAAATTTCTTCACTTAAAAAACAACTAAAACATCACTAGAAAAATACCTACAGGTACCTAGAAGGAAATGGAGTCAACTCTTCTCACAGAATAACTCAACCAGAACTTAAAATATTTTCTTACTTGTCTTCTTAGGAATGTGTGAGATGAAATGATACCCCATGAAATCAAGAATGAGTCTCTTCAACTTGGCCTCCTTTTGATGAGCAATCAATTGTGTTAGATTGGTAGGTTTTTAAAATCCCTTTCACTACTTGCTCCCAAAGATCAAGTCCTCCATTAAGTAACTGAATTATAAGCTTCTAAGGAACAAAATTGGAAGCTTTTTTCCAAACTATTACACTCTTAGATCGAGAGCCACCTTACACATCTTGAACAAGTCCTCGGGTGCACAAGTCGACAATATTTGAAGTAAACAAAAAACCCTTTCTAGGGCCCAAGTGCTTCTCCCAAGCAATGTAGGGTATCATACCCAAAATCCTTAACAAGGTTAGGCACTTCTCCCAGATATTCTTCAGCTAAAATACAAACTCCCTCTTACACCTCGAGTGATCTCAATGACAAAAGCTTTGAAACAATGTAGAAACGACATACCCACAATTAATGCAAACAGAAATTTAACCTCTTAATTAGAGGTTTCCTTGGTCTTAATACTATAAATTTTGAGCCTTAGGGCTGTTATGAAATATAAACAAAACAAAACAACAACAATGGACAATATTTTAGCTCTTAACAATCCCAATCCCTAGCAATTCAAAAGATAAGATACCAAAGTGTGCCAATAAATTTCAGCCCTATAGAGCATTCTTATCATGCATATAATTGATCTGAAAGTCTCTTACAACTGCTGTAAATACATTGAAAAATCTGCGCTTGCTTCATATATAATGTTGAATCACTTAATAGATTCACCTTTAACTTATGTCAAGTAAGCAAGACATATGAGTGCTGAAAATTACAAAACCAGGAAGAAATAGATGGCTGAAAATCAAATATGCAATTACACAAGCATTGGACACGAGAACTTAATCAATATGCTTAAAGATGAAGTTCATATACATACCATAACCGTATCACAAGGCTAGTACAATCCTTTAGCTCTCGAAAACTCTAGCTAGTGAAAATAATTAAAAACCCTAGCTCAACCATGCAAATCCAACAAGCATGTCCTCCAAGGCAAAAAAATTCTCTTCTTCTTCACTTCAACAAGTGCAACCTAGGGTTTTGTCTCAAAACCCTAATCTCCAAGTCTCCAAGTGACGAAACCCTAACTCTAGCCATCAAGATGCTCCAAAAAGCTCAATAAACCCTAGTGAATATAGGAGAGATATATGTTGAGAAATCTAGGGCAAACAATTAGAGTTGTTATTTAACTTGATTTCTCTTTTATCCTTGCCATTTTCTTGTGATTTATATTAAGATATTATCATCATTATTTAGTTATGTTCATCGTCAAGAGAAATGCCAATAAGAAGATCACAACGTAAACACAAGAACACTAGATGTACTGCTGCTAGCCAAGGCCAAAATCTCTCCTAGAGAGGAAAACCCACAAACTCTCTTCTTATAGAATCTGTTCAATGAAGACTTCCTTGACCATGACCTTGACCCAAGACCAAAACTTCCAAGTGATGAGCCGACGCGAATCGTAAACTCTCTCGCAAAATGATGACTAAGGAAACCCTAGTTCCTCCAATAGATCCACACATGTGAGTTGTCCAAACACAAATTTTCCTCCTTCATTGTTCTCTACGGAAATTCATTCTTCCTTCCACACACTTGACTGGATCAAATCTCCTTTCTTTATCGTATGGATCTGATTGATATCACTTGTGTGTATATCTCAAATGAGGAGAGAAAGTTCCTTTTATAGGTTTCTTAGGAGGTGAATTAGGCCTCTCTAGGCCGACATGAAGAGGGTTGGCCGACGCATTACTTGGAGGCTTCTAGACATGACATTTTACATTAGATGTTTTTTTCCTTCTTGTTACATGGACCCTCCATGGGCTAGTACATCATGACCTTGATTCTTGTCTTGACAACAAGACCCCTAGAGCACTCAATGGGTGCTTTGACCTACGACCACAACATGATGGGTTAGAAACCCATTTCTATAAAATAATTTTTCTTTTCTTTTCTTTTTAACAAGTACATCAATAATTACATCAAGTCAAGACTCAAGAACAATTATGAAGACTAACACTAGTTACATTTCAACACTCCCTCTCAACTAGGGAGGTATTCATAATAGACCACAGGTACAAGGATAGTACTTATGTTGAATTATTCTCATAAGAAGAGTTGGATTGGTAAGCCATCTTAAGCATCAATATTATGATCAATATACAACAAACATTTCCAACATAGCAAGGCCTTGACTAACAAGCTCTATCTCCCAATAGATCAATGCACAATCTTTGGGAGGTTTTACGTGGGACACCGAGTCTACCTCTAAAGGCACATACTCCATCCGAGATGTTCACACGGTATGTCCTTTTAGGACCATTCTTGTCTTGGATCTACACATTCTCAAGGAATTTCCTCTTCGACTACTCTTACCTATTGGATGTACGTTAATTTTGGGCAACTAGGTCCAAACTCTAGGTCATGGTTACTTGGGAGTGGGAGCGCCATTTTCAAAAGCTCCCGGTTCGAGAGCGTTTCAGGGAGTGTTTTTTATATATATATATATATATATATATATATATATATATATATATATATATATATATTTTTTTATATTTTGATGCATATATTTCAATAAAAAACATGTAAAATGATGAATTATACATAAAAAAACATAAAAACATAGATTGAACCATATAACATCAATCATCTAGAAGTTATAATCTTTATCAACCATGCCCACAAGTTAGAAACATACAACATATTGACTCTTGAGTCTCATGATTCATCAATCTTAAAGTTTCAAGCTTTCAAAATTCAATATATAACATTTATCATCATTGATTCATTGATTTCAAATTTCAATATATAACATTTATCATCATTGATATATATCATTTATCATCATTGATTCATTGATTTCAAAAATTCAATATATAACATTTATCATCATTGATATATAACATTTATCATCATTGATTCATTGATCACCATAGTTGTACTTGTAAGCTAAGTGTAATTAATAACCATTACAACAAAGAATATTTAACATGAAATAAAATGTTATAAAACGAAACGAAATGAAACAACTTTCAACTTTCATGAAGCATCATATTCATAATTCATGATGACTTATAAAATTATAAATGCCAACTTCAAAGTTTCACATTTAAAATTCAAACTTCAAACTTAAATTGTCATATATTGTTTACAAAAAATTATCATAATAAATATGAAAGAGTCAAGTTTCAACTTTGTTCAACGAGTTGTAAAAAGTTAAAAAATTACTAGAAAATAGAAAAAGACTAGTAAAGCTCGTAAATCTATTTTATCTATTGGTCGGCCCCTTGGCACGCCCACGAGAAATGTCTAATTTGTGAGAACCATGAGGCAATGGTGGTCTTCTAGTAGTCTCTCGAGTACCATGACCATAACTAGAAGGTGGAGGGCCATGTGAGGATGTAGGTGGACGTCGAATACGCAAATGAACAATAGTCGGAAATCGAACAACGGCATTGGCACCCGTCACTGCTCTTGGATGGTGGGACCGGCCCAGGTGTGGCGGTGGCATAGGGCTGCTGTTGCTTCATCCTCATCCCTTGTAATATTCCATTTTTTGGTGTCACCTATGACGGGGCTAGGATGGACTTCCCGAGTTAGGAGCGAGACATGTCACGGTTACATGTTGGTGTCATCGGCGAGCCCAGGGGGCTTTTTGGAGGAGTTTTGAGGAGTTTCTATGTGGTCGGGCGACATTCGCTTGATGTATTCCATCATCAGGAGCAACTTGCCTTTCGTTCGTGTATTCAGACAACTTTCGGAAAATTGAGTTATTTTTGAGCTTAACTCGGTTAATTACGCTCAAGGTGGCATTCCGGGAGGAATACATGATAGAACACCTTATTGTAATAGCTCATTGGAACCGAGGATGAGGATACCTACATTATGGGACAGGTTGGACAAGAGTTTCGATGATCGGGAGTGTTGAAAATGCAACAAGATGATGGAGCTTAGTGAAATGAAGTCAGCCTTCACTAAGTGGGCCCGCTGAGCTATTTTTTGGCGCAAAGTCTATTTTTAGACCATGTCTATTTTTAGACATATGGAGCATGGTCTAGGAGTTGCGGTATGCTATTCTTGGATGATTGGTCGAGTTGGTAAAAATAGATGGACCTCTATTTTTAGACATACGAGGTCGAAGTCTATTTTTAGAATGTCTGTCTAAAAATAGGTCGGGTCAAATATTATTAGCCCTTAATAATATTTGGACTCTAAACTTCGATTTATTCTCTTACAACACTTCGAGTTGGAGCTACGGATGTGGCCCATGCACACGACGAAGGAATTACGCTATTCCTAGGGGTTTGGTGAGCTCATGCATGGTTGACTTCAGTTAGAACTCAAGTGGCGTAGTTTGGTGGAGTTGATGAGACGGTTGGTGGAGTTGTGTTCGGTTTAACTTAGTTGAACTAGTTGTGTTTAGTTTAATCGGCTAATACACTAGTAATGAGTGGAGTGAATTAAATATTATTTAATTCATTAATTATTAACTCATTATTCAACTCAAGAACACATCGGTTTACTATAGTGCATGGACGATTCGATGAAGACAATTGGAAGAGTTAGATGAAATGGTGAGTTTGCTATTAGTTGCGGCAATGATTGTGCATGAGATTTGCACAAGCATTGGAGGAGATTGCCAATGATGATTGCTGCAGTTGAAGCCAAGGAGATTCGAACTTGGATCTCTCATTCAACCAACTTGGATTGCGCAATAGAGGCGAAAGCAATTAGTGGATGAGTTTTGAACTCGTGACTTGTTCAAAAGCCGAGCTAGTTTGTGTGTAACTTTTGGAGACGATACGAGTACTTGTGAGGAGTATTGTACTGAGATTGTTACATGTTCTCTTCTATTATAATATACAAAATAGGCGAGGGGTTTTCAGCTATAAGCTTTCCCCATTACATATTGTGTTTATGTGCGCATGCGATTGTTTCTATTTCCGCATATTGATGATCGATTGTAGAAGAGGTTATGTGTTATACATGAATTCGAATTAGTGTATGATCGGGGATAATCTCAGTGGATAAATCTTCATTATTCGAGCAAATTTCTACATGGTATCGGAGCGAATTGATCATCGGGATCTATTACGGTGATTACAATTTTATTTCGGTAGACGAGTGCAGTATCGGGCCGGGGTAGCCTCCGGATCCATCATTTCTCCGAAAGGTGATATATCCGGTGAAATGCCCATACGATCAATCTCTGTGCTAGAAATAATTTGTTCTCACGGATCCGAGACGATTGAGTTTTGAGCTTGGAATTCGAATTTTGCAGCTGATTGTTTTCTTGGTGCCGAGTTGAAAATGTCTTTCAACGGTTTGCGACTCGAATATGCCCTTGAAGGCGATTTGAATTATGTTGCATGGAAAGATCGCATGGAGGCAGTATTAGAAGATAATGGGGTGCAAGGAGTTCGTAGATATGGATGTCCAAAAGCCTACTGATCCTGCTCGAAGTTGAAGCTTGGCAAAAAGAGATGGCGAAATGTCGAAGGATTCTCGTTGGAGGGCGTGAAGGATCACATTGTATCCGACTCTGCATGGAAAAGCTTCTCTATATTTGATGTGGAAAGCATTGACGGATCTATTCCAGAGCAAGAGCGACCAAAGGAAGGCTGGCGCTCAAAGATAAACTCGAAACATTAAGATGGAGAAAGGCGACGATGTCGCCAAGTACCTCACGAAGTTCACTCAATGCGTAGATGAGCTGGGAAGTGTGGGGGTGACTCGTCGATGAAGAGGATTTGGTGGACTCTGGCTCTCCTTGGTCTTCCGAAAGCTTGGCATTCCTATCGGGACTCGTCAATGGTCGGGAGAAGTTGCCGGGATGGGAGCGACTTTGGGCGGATCTCATGCAAGAGGAGATAAGGAGGACTACCGGGGACGGATCTTCATCAAAGGTATCTCGATGAAGAAAATTGTGCTTTGGTCGCCAAAGCAAAGAAGGGGAAGAGCAAGAAAGCTTCTTAGTCCGGTGCGAAAGGCAAGAAGCAAGACATGTCCAAGGTGAAGTGTTTTCACGCTGTCACCGGCAAGGACACCTGCCACAAATTGTCCGCAAAAGAAGAAAAATAAGAAGAGTCGTTGGATCTGGCGGCGGGAAAGGCATTGGCCTCCCGGTTCGAAGCTGGATTTTTCACCGATCGCATGCTTGGTCTCAAGTGTGATGGGATCGGTATGGTTCTTGGACAGGTGGTGCGTCATTTCACATGACGGGAGATCGAGATCTATTTTCGGATCCGGAAGAAAAAGATCTTGGAGTGCACATCGAGATGGGCGATGATGGTAGATACGAGTGCGACGGTATCGGCACCATTTCCTTTGAGAGGGAGTCTAGTAAACCCTTCGTATTGAAGGAAGTTTTGCATGTTCCAGGGATTGATGAAGAATATGATCTCCGTGGCGATGTTGGAAGACAAGGGGTATGATGTGGTCTTCGCGCGAAGGAAAAGCCTTCCCTGCGCGATGAAGACTACTTTGGAGAATCCCGGAAGATAGGGGTTCGAGTCAAGAACCTTTATCAGTTTGCAAGTAGATGGTCGCTGCGAGCAATGGCATGCAAGGCGGGAGAAGTGGTGAGCCGGGATGATGAGGGCGAACCGTGGCACAGGGGCGATTGGGCCACCTTCACCATGGAGCTTTGAAGATCCCCGCAGCAGATTTCTATCGGGCTTCCTAAGGGCACTCTTGCGCAGCGTCGGATCGGTGCAAGGGTGTACCTTGGGAAAATATGTGAAAGCCACCTTTTCACGAGAAGGATAGTCGCGCCACGACGATCCTTGAGAGAGTTCACACGTATGTGTGTGGTCCTTTCTCGCAGCTTCTACAGAGCAAAAGCACAAGTACTATGTGATCTTTGTTGATGATTTCTCTCTGGGAAGTCTGGATCTTCTTCATGCAGAAGAAGAGCGAGACATATTCAAAGTTCTGTGAATTCAAGGCGCCGGTTGAGAAGGAATCGGAAAGCATGTGAAGGCTCTTAGAGCGACAATGGTGGTGAATTCATCTCTACCGAATTCAAAGACTTTTGCGCAAGCAGAAGGGATTCGGAGAGAGCTCATCGCACCCCATAACCCACAGCGTAACGGGGTTGCCGAGCGGAAGAACGAACGATCGTGGGTGCCGCACGGCGATGTTGCATGATCGTGGCCTACCCCTTCACTTGTGGGGCCGAGGCATGCAATCGTCAGCATGTATGTGCGTAACCGTTGTCCTCACAAGATACTTGGCATGAGTACACCGGAGGAGGCGTTTTACGGCAAGAGGCCCGATATTTCTCATCCGAGAATTTTTGGCTCTACTTTGTCTACATGCATGTGATGAAGGATGCCGAAAAGAAGTCGGATCCGACGCGCAGAGGTTGGAATATTTGTGGGGTACAACGATACACCTCACAACTATCGGGTGTATTTGCCGGATAGTCGCAAGAGCGTTGTGCGACGGGATATCAAATTTCGAGAGGAGAAAGCCATGCGGTGTTCGCTTGAGAGGGAGCCACACTTGCATGCGAGATGAGGAGCTATTAGTTCCTAAGGAGGAGCTTCCGAATGTGGATCGACCACAAGAGGAAGTTCATGAGGTGGAAGAGACCACTCATGCGGCGCCAACCATCGAGAGGGCGCAAGCGCACTACGAGAGCCGAGCGAGCGGCTCGAGATGCGGAGAAGGTTGTAGGACCACCTACGAAAGCCACGGCTGCAGAACGAGGCGATCACCTGGGACCGGTGACATTGGATACATGGCTCTTATGAGCAAATGTGTCGTGACGAGAACCATCCTCTTTCGAGGAAGCTATGGAGGAACCCGCATGGGTAGATGCCATGGTGGAAGAGTATGATTCTATTGTCGTAAACAATGCATGGGAGATTGTCCCAAGACCGGAGGGGAAATCGATGGTGGGTTCGCGATGGATCTACAAAATGAAGCAGAGCGCGCGACGAGGGAGCGTGGAGAAGTACAAGGCAAAATTTGTTGCCCGTGGCTTCTCACGATCGAGGGATCGATTATGAGGAGACCTTTGCACCGCCGCAAGGTACTCTTCCATACGGACGATCCTAGCTCTCTCGCCGTAGATGGGGTGGCACATCCATCGGATGGATGTGAGACTGCGTTCCTCAACGGAGTCATTGAGGAGGAGGTGTACATAGAGCAGCCCGAAGGTTTCGAGATCTTCGACGATGAGTCGCATGTTTGCCGACTCAAGAGAGCACTGTACGGGTTGAAGCAAGCACCTCGTGCTTGGTACACACGGATAGACAGTTACTTCACCGGACTTGGATTCTCCAAGAGTGAGGCGGATCCTAACCCAATGTTGCACGAAGCGGGGACGAAGCGGGGACGTTTTTTGGAAGCGGGGACGCGGAAGCGTCATTTTCCAAAAATTTAGGAAGTGAAGCGTTTCAGAAGCGTCTAGTATATATATATATATTTTTTTATATTTTTTTTGCATTTATATTCAAAACAACAATCCCAAATACCATATTAGTTGTAGAAGACATGAAAACATGCATATTCTTACATAAATCAAGATAGATATGACATCCATGATTCCATTGTACATCAATAATTAATTATTCGAGCATCATAAATCTAGAATCTAGATTCTAGATCCTAGCAATTGCAAACATACATCAAATAATTAAGCATGAATCATGATAAAACATTTAAGCATCTTTGCATACTATAAAACATAACACATTTAAGCATACTATAAAACATAAATGATAAACATAAAAGTTAAAAGTTAAAACATTTAAGCATGATAAAAATTTAAAACATTTAAGGCTTTAAGCATACTATAAATTTTTAAAACATAAAACATTTAAAAATTAAGCATACTATAAAACATAAATGATAAACATAAAGCATTTAACCATATTATAAAACATAAAGCATATTATAAGTGTTAAAGTGAGCAATCTGTCAACATTAGTCATGTCCAAAATTCAAATAATAATGTTTACAAAATAGGCCACTTGGCCACCACCAACACAAAAAAGTTCAAATTAACAACAAGCCTACAAGTGTAATGATAATCTATGACAAAAGCGATAAAGTGTGCACTGTGAACACCGAAAATATCTACTCATCTCTCCTCCTTCCACCACGAACGAGTACGTGATGGTGCGCCTCCACATGGTGGCAATGAAGAAGATGGTAGTTGTGGAAGCCGTGGCAATGGCACTACGATTCTTGTCGAAGACGAAGCCCCCTGCTGTTGGTGTTGAACCATGGGACCTAGGAACCAAGGCACTAGTGGGGGGTGGCATGTCAACTCGATCTTCATCATCATGGATAAGAGCATCCTCTAATTGCTCTAATCGCAACACTCCATCCTCCAAATTGCTCTCCTCTGGATGCTTGTCCCAAACAATAAGGTCTTTGTTGCTCTTTGCATCATCACAGTAATGGGACAACAATCTCAAGTTGTAATGAACATAAACCAAGCTCTGCCCTTTGGGGTCTAAACTCAACCTTTGTTCCTTTTAACACTCGTGGATGAAAGAATAAGAGCTCCAACACCTCTCTCATGGGAAGAAGTGTTTACCACCTGTGATAGCACCTCGCAATGCCAAATTCTGTAGAAGTGGAGTAGCACCGTCATGCATGTTCCACCACTCAATAGAAGAAAAACTCTCTCGATCTCTAATAGCATGCATGCTCCCAAATGGACAGTGGAAAGTGTATAGCTCGCTCAAACCGTTTCCAGTACCATGTGTGCCTCATCCTCATCAGGGACTAATTTATCCAAAGGTAAGCATATATTTTTGTAGGACCTCTCGGATCTAGGTGTGGTTTTCTCCCTCGCTCGCCCCCGGTGTCGTTGTAGAAAGCCACGATGGACTATAATATTTAGGTGTCAATACATATGCTAATGCATGCAATGGAATATTTAGCATATCCCATCGCTTTACCACCTCTCGCACGAATATATTTGTACAAGGTGGTATCTCTAGGCTCAACAATGTCTTTAATCCGCCCCTAACATGTTATCCATTTGCTCATACACCTCCCCAATTATTGGCTTATCCGAATCGCCAAACTTGATCATGTAATAAATTGGTTTGGTGAATTGCAAAACATATTTAACTCAGTGACCAAAAGAACATGTCAAGAATAATGTCCTTTGTCGCATTAGCACCATCTCTATCGGTGTTAATCTCCTCCCATGATTCAGCGGTGACCATATTAGTTAGAGCTTGTCTCACCTTCACTAGCCGCCTAAAGGTGAGGTAATAACTTGCAAATCTGGTTTTTGCAAGTTTAAGCAATCGCAACTTGGAGTAAGTGCCATAGAAGTAGTTTACCCTTGTATGCCCTGTGATAAATTTAATGAGATTCTTCCCTCTCTTGTAAAGCTCATTAATCCACCCACATTCTTTATGCTTCACGATATCATGCATCAAAAGGTTCAATGTGTGCACCAAGCACCCGGACTCAAAATATGTGTGGATAAGTACGCTCAATAATTTTACCTGCTCCCTTACAATTTGCTGCATTATCCGTGATCACTTGAACCACTTTGCTAGGACCAACATCTCCGATTGATTGCAATAGGAGATCCGCAATGTTTTGGGAAGTTGCACCGACAGAGGAGGAATCATGACATGCAATAAACATCGAACCGATGAGCAGAAACACCAAGAACATTTATCAAATGTTGGTTTTCGATATTTGTCCACCCATCCGATACAATGGATACCCCACTATCTACCCACTCATTTGTAAAACGTGCTCAAAGTTGCTTGAACCTTTCCTTTTTTCTCTTTCTAGTAACATCTGCTTTCTAGCTTTCTCATAGTTGGGGGACTTGTATCCTTTTGGGGCTTCATTGATGCCCTTTACCATTTCATGCCAATAGGGAGAGCGAAGCACATTGAATGGTACACCGCAAGCACAAAGAAATCGGACTATCTTTCCATCCACATCATCCCTCCCGACAACATTAAGGAAATCTTGCTATAGTTTTTTTACCTCCGAACTTGCGGAACCACCATGACCGGATGAGCTACCAAATCTAGAGGTTGCACTTGATTCAGATTGAGTTTTTTGTTTTTTGGTTTTTTGTTGTGCAGCCTCCTCTATTATGATGTATTTTCTTCTTTGTTCAGCTGAAACCTTTGGGCAAATTGCTATCCCCACAACACCCTTTTGCTCATCATCGTCCATCACCCCACAAAGATGCCTCCTCACACGAGTATATGAACTGCTATATGGTTTTCCTCCATGACAACCATGAGGGCACAAAAACTTGTAGCTTCCACCACCTTTTCCCCCTTCAAGTTTGGTCACACAGTTCCACAAGGGTGTCAATGCGACTTTTCCCATCTTGTGATTCAATGTTTTCATCATCTTCTTCCTCTTCAAAGCCTTCCTCCTCATCATACATTGGGTCATTCATATGGTAACCACTTTCCTCTTCTTCTTCATGTTCCCCTCTTCTATTTCTTCTCCCCCCTTACCATCATCAAAACCAAGAGGGGAATGATACATAGAACCCAAAGAAACATCATCTTTGAGTATGAATATAGATGGTGGGCAACACCGTAAATAAATGTACAAGAAGAAAGAATGGGAAAGTGTAGGAGAGGGAGGGAGAGAAAATACAAAAAAACAATGACAAAAAAAATGAGAGAGTTTGGGGTTTGCACTTACCTCTTTAGATCTTGTAGATAGAAGCCCTTCTTTACTCCTCCAAGCTCCTCCTCCTTCACTCCTCCAAGCTTTCCTCAACTCTCTCTTCTCCAAGCTCTCTTCTCCTCTCTTTCTCTTCTCTTCTCTTCTCCAAGCTCTCTTCTCCTCTCTTCTCCAAGCTCTCAAAAAACATAAGTGAGCAAATAAGATGAATAATAGAGCTTATAAGCTTTTCATTTCATCCCTAACCCTAAGCTAACCCATTAACTAACCAAGCTAACACAAAAAAATAAAAAAATAAAAATAAAAAAAAGCGCTTTTTTAAAGTGTCATAATCGGATACGTACGCGCGATGCGGAACCGTTCACGATCCCGACTGCGGAACCGCGGCGGTTTCCGTCTGACGATCACGCCATCTGACAACGGATCCAGATTGTCTGGCTTAGCGATTCCACAAATGCGGATCAGACATGGCGGGAATACGTAAATTTTTTAGGAGGCACGGTTGGGTACGAATCCGTCTGATTCAGAATACGGGACGCGGTTCTGCCTTGGAAGCCGGCGTTTCACTTGCAACATTGTCTAACTTTTGTACTAGATTGTGGTGGAGGGGAAGCTGTTGATCATCGTACTGTATGTAGATGATCTGATTTTGACTGGCGATGAGCAGTTGATACTTTCATGCAAGGAGGATCTTGCACGAGAGTTTGAGATGAAGGACCTGGGCATCCTTCATTATTTCCTGGGATTGGAGATTTGGCGGCGCAGTGGAGGACTGTTTGTTTCTCAGGGCAAGTATGCCCGGGAGATTCTGGAGAGGTTCAACATGCAAGGCTGCAAGCCTGTTGACACTCCTCTTCCTGGTGGTTGGAGGAAGGAGGATGCTACTTCAGCGGAGGTAGTGGATGCCACTATCTGTCGACAGTTGGTGGGGTCGCTTATGTATCTGGTCAATACACGACCGATATATGCTATGCAGTTAACCAGCTTTCGCAAGCTATGGTTAAGCCTACCAAGCTCTTTTGGAAGGCAGGCAAGCATGTATTGCGCTATATCAGAGGCACATCGGGATATGGTCTATGGTACAAACAGGAGGATGGAGCGAAGCAGCGGCCTAGCGTGCAGTTGGGCGAAGGAGCCCAACGGACGAAAGAGCACATCTAGGAGGTTTCGATGTCGGTCGACGATGAGTTTTCTGGTATAGCGGGGAAGCGCGGTCCGTGGCACTCGGTTCCCGGCGGTAAGTACCATGGCAGCTAGCTTGGGCGCATGCGAGGCTATTTGTTTGGATGAGGAGAAGATCCTCGTCGGATTGTTTGGGTGCACTTGGAGCCTCTTTGTCGTTTATTGTGATAACCGGAAGTTGTCGCTCTCGGCTGTCCGGTATTTCATGATGAGTCCACAAACCCATCGACATCAAGTACCAATATGCTCAGAGATTGTGTTCGACGGGAGAATCTGTGGCTGGCTACTTATATTCCCCGCGGGAGGATGGATGCGACATCTTTGGCGAAGGCGCTCACCGGGAGCAAGTTCGAATTCCACAGAGGCAGGATAGGGGTTGCAGATAATCCATATCTTGTTGAGAGGGAGTGTTGAAAATGCAACAAGATGATGGAGCTTAGTGAAATGAAGTCGCCTTCACTAAGTGGGCCCGCAGGCTAGTTTTGGCGCAAAGTCTATTTTTAGACTATGTCTATTTTTAGACATATGGAGCATGGTCTAGGAGTTGCAGTATGCTATTCTTGGATGATTGGTCGAGTTGGTAAAAATAGATGGACCTCTATTTTTAGACATACGGGTCGAAGTCTATTTTTAGACTGCCTGTCTAAAAATAGGTCAGTCAAATATTATTAGCCCTTAATAATATTTGGACTCTAAACTTCAGTTTATTCTCTTACAGCACTTCAGTTGGAGCTACGGATGTGGCCCATGCACTTGACAGAAGGAATTACGCTATTCCTAGGGGTTTGGTGAGCTCATGCATGGTTGACTTCAGTTAGAACTCAAGTGGCGGAGTTTGGTGGAGTTGATGAGACAGTTGGTGGAGTTGTGTTCGGTTTAACTTAGTTGAACTAGTTGTGTTTAGTTTAACTGGCTAGTACACTAGTAATGAGTGGAGTTAATTAAATATTATTTAATTCATTAATTATTAACTCATTATTCAACTCAAGAACACATCAGTTTACTACAGTGCATGGATAGTTTAGTGAAGACCAATGGAAGAGTTAGATGAAAGGGTGAGTTTGCTATTAGTTGCGACAGCAGTTGTGCATGAGATTTGCACAAGCATTGGAGGAGATTGCCAATGATGATTGCGCAGTTGAAGCCAAGGAGATTCGAACTTGGATCTCTCATTCAACCAACTTGGATTGCGCAATAGAGGCAGGCAATTAGTGGATGAGTTTTGAACCTGTGACTTGTTCAAAACTGAGCTAGTTTGTGTGTAAATTTTGGAGACAGTACTGAGTACTTGTGAGGAGTATTGTACTGAGATTGTTACATGTTCCCTTCTATTATAATATACAAAATAGCTGGGGGTTTTCAGCTATAAGCTTTCCCCATTACATATTGTGTTTATGTGCGCATGCGACTGTTTCTATTTCCGCATATTGATGATCGATTGTAGAAGAGGTTATGTGTTATACATGAATTTGAATTAGTGTATGATCAGGATAATCTCAGTGGATAAATCTTCATTATTCAGCAAATTTCTACACGGAGGAGACGTGGTAGCTGATTTACTCTTTTTTGCATTAAAAAGGAATATTTTAATAAGAGGGAAAAATGCTCCATGAATAAAATAATAATAAAATAAGACTCTAGAAGGCTTCAAGAGATTTATAAACGAAAGGGGGGACGCCATTGAGAGATATATTTTGATCATATCATTTTCTTGTGTATGAGAGGTTTGAGAACGTGGTTCTTTACTTCAACCGTAGCCCTAGGACGGAAACCCTCCGGTGATTTGTGAGTGTTGGACGGAAACCCAACTCTCTTTGAGGAGACTTCATTCAAAAGTTTCGCAGAGCTTCAGAGATATTGGAGTGAGGATCATTCATATCTTCAACGGGTGCTTCAGTGGATTCAGTGGTAGCTGTTGCTTGAGCGAGAGTGCAGCAATGCAGTTTTGGTGGCCAACACAGTGTAACGGTTCATATTGATGGCTAGTTCTCCATCTCAGCTCTTTTGGGTCAGATGTATTTGTAACCCCAGTTATTATTTATAATAAAAATGCTGAGATTTTTCCTATTCTATGTGTTAATGGATTGCAGTGCTTATGTGTTTTATTTTACATGGCAATCTTCTGTTTATGAATTTGGTAATTTTATGGTAAAATGTTGGATTAGCAATATTTAGGAAAAAATTGTGAAATATCCCATTTGGGGATATTACAGTGATATCAGATCTTCAATCTTGGATCAACTTGCGGGTTTTCAGTTTTCAGTTGTAGCTATTATGGTTCGGGATTATTTCCAGGAAAATTTGTGTTGGCCATTCTATACAAGTTTTATTATGAAGACCATAGATGGATTCGAAAAATGAAAAATTTGGCCAAAACTCTAGAGTTGAGGGCCAAAATAGCAGTGCAGCGGATTATCTTGGAGGCCAACTTTCATCTCAGTTATTTTGGTTAGAAGGGCCTACGCAGTCATTGGAGGAGGCTCATTTGTGGGAGTTGCATTGGTGGGATTTTAGAGCTGGGGTGTTGGGAGATTGATAGGAGAGCCATTTAAGGAGGTTGGATGGGATTTTGGAGAGCAATGATTGAAAGTAACAGCTGCAGTGCCAGAAAATGAAATTGGAAGAGGGCCAAACTACAAAGGGTCAGATTTTGAAAGTTGGAATTAGAGGAAACCCTTTCGGGGTTTTCTGGGTTTTGGGCAAGGATCACCTTCCCAAATTCATAGAATTTTTTGAGCAACTTTCAGTGGGTAAATCAGAGGCCGAAGTTAGGTAGCATTGTAGTCTTGGAGCAACAGTGCAGTTTCTGGACGAGCTTGCTATTGGAGCGGTTGGATTTGCTTGCACTCATCACTCGGTGCTTGTAGCTTGCCTTGTGCAAGTCTAGCTAAACCACTGTTACTTCCATATATGTCGTTGAAAAAATGAAGTTTTTAAAACAAATCCTAAATCAACATAGCAGTGCCTCAGTGGGTTGCGATCTAAACGAAAGAACAAAAAGATTAAACAATGCAGAAGTTAGTTCCTTGAAACAAAACAATAGACCCTTCTCCAAGGAGGTACATAATTGCTCCATCAAAGGCACCCGAGGAATTTACAAAAGGAGAGAGAAGTGGGAAATTGGCTTTATGCACTTGGGATGGACTTAAAGAGCGGAAGATCAGAAAATGACTTTTCCATGTTGGAGAAACTGGAATCCTGTCTTCCAAAGATAGAGCAATCTGATTGGAGTTTAAATTGGGCCTTGGAGCCATCTATGTTTGCATTGGTACAAGCCAGATTCTTGGAACATCCAAGTGAGAGAGTCAAGCTTATAGCTGCCTCTTGTTTCAGTGATATTTTGAGGATAACAACACCCTTCCCTCCCTACAATGATGACATTATGAAAAGAATTTTCAGATTAATAGTAGGAACCTTTCGGGATTTGGACAATTGTGCAGGCTCTACATTTGGGAGGAAGCTTAAGGTTATAGAAGTCATGGCCATGACCCAGACTTATGAGATCATGTTTGACCTTGAGTGTGATGGCTTGATTCTGCAGATGTTCCAATGCTTCTTCAGCATTAGGAGACATCATTATGACACAGTCATAGCACACATGCAGTCCATCCTGTCGTCATGTATGGGAGTCCGTGAGGCCATTTGTCGGGAGTTGTAGACTAGGTTGTTGAGCATTTGGAGGAGAGAGCAGTTGGTCTCACCTGCTGCTTATGAGCTAGCCCAAGGGCTAGTTGAGCAGAACATTGAGCTTTTCAGGAGACAATTGACCAGGGAGGAGTTGCTCCAGTTTGGTGGATTAGGTAGCAGAAATGAGTTGAGGAGGAAGGGACTTTACTTCATTTGCAAAGAACCTTGGGGGCTTGATCACTCATGCTTAAGTGATGCAGATGATGTGACAGAGGTAGAGCAGGAGGATATTCCTTCTGTATGCCAGGATGAGGACTCTTCTTCAGGTGAGTCCACAGGATCATACGAGGATGCTTCTGGGGAGCGAGAGTAGTCATGTGGAGATGGTGATAGTAGGCCAGAGCTGTATTCCAGTGTGCAGGGTAAGCAGTCAGGGGACTCTACGAGAGATACTCAGGGTGATGAGTCACTTGTGACGATTCAGCTGGAGCAACATATGATGGAGCATGAGTCAGCAAAGGAGGATACTATGCACATCATGCATGATAGTCCTTTGGGGGAGAGCCATATGGAGGCTTACATTGACTCTATGATGGATATGCGGCTAACCTTGGGGTCAACCATTAAGGAGGAGCAGTCAGATGCACAGACATTGAGTATGGTGGTAGTAGTTGCAGATCCATATCCTCTAGAGAGGTTGGAGGTTGATGGGATAGTTCTGCAGGGGGCTAGTAGACAGCAGGAGCATGACATTCCTGATCAGGAGAGGGAAGCGCTGTTGGAGATGGTGGAGCATCCATCTTTGGGCCGACACACTGATGAGGTGCAGATAGATGCACATGCAGTCAGCAGAGCTGCAGTACTTTCAGGGAGTAGCACTCTCCAGGAGTACATCGATGGCGCTTGTAGCATATCTTGCCCACTTTGGCCCATATTAGAGGGAGGGGCCTTCTTCTGCAGGCAGATCTCGTCGGCAGACAGGACAGAGCAACGTGAGTTGATTATGGATTGGCGACAACGCTCCAGGCATGTTCCATATATAGTTGTCACATCATTGGATTCTTCTTCCAGGATATATTGGCGAGAGATTATGATTTGGTACCCTCTTGATGGTACGATCTTCTTCGTAGGGAGCACAGGGGAGCAGGGGCCCTTAGACATGGCAGATGATACAGATTCCAGTTGGTAGTGGGGCACAGATCGACATTTCTTCAGCATTCCATCCCGGTTTTAGGAGAGCAGGATCAACATTGGATTGAGTTAGGGGTTGGATTGGAGAGAGGTGATGAGTTGGTACACAGTTGGTGGGACAACTTACACAGTCATAGCTACAACATGGCAGGAGCAGTGGTATTCGCCTCATAGAGCAGCATCTATAGGCAGAGGCAGTGCGCAGTTCGAGCCGTGGGACTTGGGCGATGATTGGCCATGGTGGCACTGGGATCCGGGAGGATTGTTTGATGACAGGTACTGTGAGAGATCAGTTTGGGATCCCGGCATTGAGGGGTCTATTCCAGGTGGCTTGACACAGGTGCATAGCGGCACCCAGGGGTTTGTATGGGATCCGAGCATTGGGTCTTAGTTGCATTGGGCCAATAGGGTGGCCCACATATTTGGATTGCTTGAGGGCAAGCAATCTTGGGGCGGAAGGTCTGTAATATTCCCTTTTTTGGTGTCACCTATGACAGGGATATGATGGACTTCCAGAGTTAGGAGCAAACGGGTCATAGGTACAGGTTGGTGTCATCAGCGGGCCCAGGGGATTTTTTGGAGGAGTTTCTATGTGGTCGGGTGGCATTCGCTTGATGTATTTCATCATTTGAGCAACTTGCCTTTCGTTTCGGTGCATTCCGACAACTTTTGGAAAATTGTGTTATTTTTGGGCTTAACTCAGTTAATTACGCTCAAGGTGGCATTCCGGGAGGAATACATGATAGAACACCTTAGTGTAATAGCTCATTGGAACCGGGATGAGGATACCTACATTATGGGACAGTTGGACAAGAGTTTTAGTGACTGGAGGAGACGTGGTAGCCGATTTACTCTTTTCTGCATTAAAAAGGAATATTTTAATAAGAGGGAAAAGTGCTCCATGAATAAAATAATAATAAAATAAGGCTCTAGAAGGCTCTAAGAGATCTATAAAAGAAAGGGGGGAGGCCATTGAGGGGTATCTTTTGATCAAATCATTTTCTTGTGTATGAGAGGTTTGAGAACATGGTTCTCTACAGCCGTAGCCCTAGGGTAGAAACCCTCGGGTGATTTGTGAGTGTTGGACGGAAACCCAACTCTCTTTGAGGAGACTTCATTCAAAAGTTTCGCAGAGCTTCAAAGATATTGGAGTGAGGATCATTCATATCTTCAATGGGTGCTTCAGTGGATTCAGTGGTAGCTGTTGTCGGAGGGAGAGTGCAGCAGTGCAGTTTTGGTGGCCAACACAGTGCAACAGTTCATATTGATGGCCAATTCTCCATCTCAGCTCTTTTGGGTCAGATGTATTTGTAACCCCATTTATTATTTATAATAAAAATGCTGAGATTCTTCCTATTCGATGTGTTAATGGATTGTAGTGCTTATGTGTTTTATTTTACATGGCAATCTTCTGTTTATGAATTCGGTAATTTTATGGTAAAATGCTAGATTAGCAATATTTAGGAAAAAATTGTGATATATCCCATTTGGGGATATTACATCCCTCAAAATTTCTGCTTCCAATTCTTCCATATGTACAGTGATGTCCTCCAAATTATCGTCCTCTGGGTTGTTGTCCCAAACTTTATATGATTGATCCTCATAACCCTGATCACAATAATGACTCAACAACCTCAAGTTGTAGTGCACACTGCACATAAACCGAGCTTTCTGTTCGGTTTTCTTTCAGCCTGTTTCTTCTCACATTATGGATGAAGTTGTAGGTGCTTCAACACCTCTTTGCGGAAGAAGTATTTACAACTTGTGAGAGAAATTTTTTCGCCAACTTTGGCAAAATTCCCATTGTGCCATATGCTTCCCACCATGTGAAAGCATCAAATCTGTCTCTATCTTCCATTGCAGGGAAAGAACCAAAGTTACCAGTGCAACTGAAGTATTTGCCTAATTCAAGGCACAATTTAGCACACTCCTCCCTATCGGGGACCAACTTGTCTAATGCTTTCATGTATCCCTCTTGTACCTCTGGATCTGTGCGAGGTTTGATCCTAACCCCACCTCCAAGTGCAAGTTGGCCCAACCAAGATGGAGAGTGGTATTTTGGCATAAGGATATACGCCAAGGCATGTAGTGGAGCATTAAGTTTATTCCATCGTGCACACACACAGTCATGAATCATCGAATACAAGTTGGGATCATTTTCCGTAACAACATATTTTATTTGCCCCAACATGCTATCCATCTGCTCATACACCTCTCCAATCACTGGTTTATCTGTATTTGAAAAGCGAATCATGTGATAAATGGGCTTGGTGAAATTCAAAATTTCCCTCACACGTGCCCAAAACAAAGGATCAAGAGCGGTCTCCTCCACCTGTTCAAAACCTTGCCTGTCAACTATTGTTGCTGCCCTGTCCTTTAATACCTGCAGTGTGGACTTGATACCAGGCAGCCAATGACTCTCTTACCTTCAAAAGGTGCCTGAAGGTGAGGTAATAGCTAGCAAATCTAGTCTTTGCTATCTTCAACAACTCCAATCTTGAGTGAGTATGGAAAAGGCCATGGGTATTGCTATGATTTGTAATAAGTTTTATCATTTTTTTACCTCTCTTGTACAAATCACCAAGCCATCTGTATTGAGGTTTGTAATATTCATAAATTAGCATGCAGCTACTAGGAATATTGATTTTTCTTATAGCACCTAGTTAGATGAATAAATGGGGAAGGAGACCCATACTCATCTTGAATAGGCATAAAATCCCTCTTGATGTAAAAAGGGATCATAATAATAACTAGATCTAACACCCTCATGTGTGAACAGGGGCAAATACATGTGGATAAGGTCAAGTTTGACCAAGTCAACAACGCTGGTATGGATGGAGTAGCTCATCAATAGAGACAGCGCAGTGTTAGTGGGAGGAAGTTTCTATGATGGTGGAAACCCTAATGAGTGGGACCCAAGGTAAGAAAGCTCACACTTGTTTATAAGGTGGGCAAGGCAGCCATAGTGAGACATATTATTAATTATTGATTTTATGGTCTGCATGACTATTGTGCATTCTTCAGCTGTTTAGCTGAGATTGCTGTGCTGTTTAGCACTGGGTGTTCCCGAGCGGGAATCCCATCTCCTTTCTTGAGAGGCCTCTTGGGTGAGCATTGCACTTCATTTTCCACATTCAGGCTTAAGGCCAAGCATCAGTCTTCAGCCTTAGCGCAGTTTCTGCAGAGTATTGTGTTGTGTTGCAGTGGAGGGTTGAGAAACCCACTTCCGAAGCTAGTTTTTCAGAGGAGGAAGCATTCTTCTCTTTGGGAGATCAACAAGGGAGGCTATTTAGCTTTCTTTCACATCTTGGCACCAGGCTAACATATTCCCATCATCTATAGTGCAATATCCCTCCTTGACTGCGTTATTTCAGTGAGCAATTACAGTAAGGGGTTTCAGTGTTTGATTGGAGGGTGAGATCTTCAGTGATAGGATGAGCCTTTCACCTGAAGGATCTATTGGAGAAGATCCATTCATTATATGTATCATCTACAACCATATTCATCAAGTTATTGAGTTGCAGCCGCTATTCAGCCCTAGGGCTGTATTCCGACATTTTTGTATTTTTGCATATATCAGGAAATCTTACCCGGGTTGTCTTGAAAATGTATTTGGGAGCTTAGATCTTTATTCCCGACACTTTTTGAGCCATACATTTGCAGATCTATATTATTGTACATTTCCAGTAGCAGTGCACCATCTAAAACTGCGCTGTACTTGTTCTTGGGCATTTTGCTATGTAGCAACATTTTATTTTTGGCATATGTATTCATGGGAGGCTTGTTTGCCTTGATTATTTGAGTTGTGCCCACTTCTATTGTACTTGTTTGCTGCTAATTTACATAATAAAATGGCTCCATGGTTTTCACACATTTTGGTGTAATGTTATTCACTGCTATTTCCAGTTTTATGTTCATATATTGCTGCTTCCCCATTTTGGGATATTACAGTGGTATCAGAGCATAATCTTGGCTTAGCCTGTGGATCTCAGCCATTATGCTATCAGAAGAATAAGAAGAAGAAAGAAGAGATCATAATGATGGGAAGAATGAGTTTTATCTCATCTCTTTTCAGACCAAAGAAGGACCTCACCAAGGAGGTCAAGCAAAGAAGAGTGGAGAGAAGCCATGAAACCACACTAGGGTTTCAGGATAAGGAAGGTCCATGTACTTCCTATCAGCAGAAGGAAGAACTGGTGTTGCATAGAGCTCCAAAGCAATACACTATGCCCTTTTCTTTTGAAGGAGAAGACAGAATGCATGGAGATGGAGGACACTTGCATCATGAGATTCTAGGTGAATACCTTGTAGAATATAAATCTCAACCTATAGCTTTCAAGGAGACTCTAACTCTCCCACAGTTCATTCAGCTTGAGGAAGAGAGGAGATCTTGCAGCAACAGGAGAATCAAGGGCAATAGATTCCTATTGTCTACTTTTGATGGGTCATCCACATGTACAACAAGGGCTTGGGCAAGGAAACTAGATGCATTCTTCCTACTACATCCAGTGGTAGAAAGAGAGGCTATAGAGATTGCAGCGCTGCACCTTGAGGGTGAAGCAAACACTTGGTGGTTCAGCCATTTGAGTCATGCAAGAGTGACTACTTTTGCAGAATTTACTCAAAGGGTGATAAAAAAATTTGGCAAGGAGAAATTAGAGGAGGAGAAGCCCTCACCACCACTTGAGGAGACTTGTACCAGCGCTGATACAACTATGGAGGAGCAGCCAACAACACCAGCAGTTGGGGGAACCATCACCTTGCAGGAAGGAACTTTTGCAGCCATACAATATATTCCCAAGCTTCACCAAGGTATGCCTAAGTTTCCATTTCCTGTTATTTCAACAAATCTCATGGAGGATTGTGGAAATATGCTATTGCATGACCTAGGGTCAAGATACACTGTTGATTTGGAGCAACACACTATCACTATGCTGAGGAGCCTTGTTAGGCTCAAGGAAGAGATAAACATTTATCCTGGTTACTCATTGTTGAGCTGCACACAACTCTTGGGGTTGGAGTGTAGATTTTTGGAGGATGGAATGAGCATTGTCCTAGGCAATGCGATGCAAAACTATGTGTTCAACAGTGAACATGATCTTGAAATAGTAGGTGCACCATCATGGAGATTAGCAACGCTATCCTTGAGTAGCAGTGATGAGTTGGGGGCCCAGCCATTAGTGGGGCATTCCAATGACCATTCCCCATGTGTAGCAGAGGATAGACAGATGGTTGATGGGATACATCTTGTCTCCCATTACTATGATGGTATTCTTCATTGGGAGGATGCCAGTGTTAGGCATGATGATAGACACTCACCATTGGTTGGATGGGTGATGTTGATGAGCAAGAGGCTGGAAAGCCCCATGCAGATCTATGACACAGGGCAACAGGAGGCAAGGCTGTGCTGGCTACTCTTAAAAGAGTTTGGCCATCATGTGACATATCCTTTGTCAAAAGGTATGTTATGGGTTGAGGCATTGCATGGCACCCATATATTATGGCAGCAGAAGATTTGGTTGTATGGGGCATTCTACAAGTCAACCATCATGATATTACTCCATGACTTGTATGAGAGAGAGATGAGGGAGCAGCAAGAGATGTTGTTACCTTGGTTTTTCCTGAGAGAGTATGGGTTGATCCTCTCCCATGCTTGGCATGATGTTGCAGGAGTAGGTGATGGCACTATCATGGTGCAAAGGGCCTACTCCTTAGCCTTGGAAGATCAGGAGGTACTTCCACTTTGGAAGGAATCTCCCATATGCAGCAGCATTATGATAGATGACTTTGACATTGGACATGTCAAAGAATGGAGCTATGAGGTGGCAGGAGCCTTATTGCGGAGGCCAACAGCGTTGTCACTTGGGAGCTTGGGTTTATTGATGGAGTGTTCCCAGGATCACTTCACATATGATGCACTTGATGGGCAAGGAGAAGGTGAGAGTGATGGAGTAGTGGATGGAGACATCTATTACCGTGATATGATCTTCTTGACTTGGGTTTCCAAGCATAAGAAGAAAGATCTTTATGCAGCACATGGTTCATTCCTCTTCATGGGAGTATGTCACACCACTATGGAGGGCTTATTCATGGATCTTATTATCATCTTACTCTAAGTACATGGTAAGAATTATGTTTTTGCATTTATTGATTATCTAACATAGTATTTGCATTCTCTTACCATTTCTATACAGTGCATTGCTCCACAAGAGGGCAAGCCTCTCTTTGGGCTTCATGGTCAATTTTGGGCCAACATCTATGATGGGGATAGCCATCTCTTGTATGGTTTTGGGCAAGTGTTTTATTATTTTCTGTATGCTCAATTGATATACAAAGCCATTTACTATTCACTAGTAGATGTGATGACATACGCAACTAGCAATTTGTTAAGAAACAACTTGCCATGTTATTTTCTGAAATAGCAGTTAGAAAAACTGCGCTGTGACTACTTGGGAGATTGTTGGTACCTTCCAGCACTATGCAAAATCTTCAGTACCTCTCTCATTTGGATCCCATATGACGATAATGTCATATTCACTTTATATGGGGTGGTATGGGCAAGAACCAAAGAGTGGATCTTTGAAGATTCAACTGCCTTTTTGCTTCATGAAGGCAACATCATTGCAGCCCAAATTGAGCAACAACTCTACACTTACCATTAGTGGAGAGAGAGACAACGTGGGAAGGACAATTTGATCCGTCATGTTCAGCTATGCAGCCCACCAATTTTTCAAGAGCTTCAGGTGGAGGGAATTTTTCATGAGTTGCCATGTTGGAAGGTGACTCATTTTGTATGGATTATAGCTTGGGGATGGAGGTTTCACACGGGCATGATAGTTCCAAATGTATTTCAGATTTTATGACTCAAGAGGACCTCTAGTCAGCACATTGTTGCCTCCATGGGTGTTTTACTTCTACATGGTGATAGCTATTTGGGATGGTCTCCAAAAGCTAACGTGCATACTTGGGAGGGGCAACTTGGAGTTGTATTGATGAGACAACATCTTGTTCCTTGGAGGAATTTATCATATGAGGATGCTACAGGAGGAGGAGAGGAGGCTTTTCAGTTCTATTCTTGCAGTTGCTTGAGGACAAGCAACATTTGGGAGGGGAGGACTGTAATATTCCTAAATTAGCATGCAACTAATAGGAATATTGATTTTGCTTATAGTACTTAGTTAGATGAATAAATGGGGAAGGAGACCCATACTTATCTTGAATAGGCAAAAATCCCTCTTGATGTAAAAAGGGATCATAATAATAACTAGATCTAGCACCCTCATGTGTGAACAGGGGCAAATACATGTGGACAAGGTCAAGTTTGACCAAGTCAACAACGTTGGTATGGATGGAGTAGCTCATCAATAGAGACAGCGCAGTGTTAGTGGGAGGAAGATTCCATGATGGTGGAAACCCTAATGAGTGGGTCCCAAGGTAAGAAGGCTCACACTTGTTTATAAGGAGGGCAAGGCAGCGATAGTGAGGCATATTATTGATTATTGATTTTATGGTCTGCATGACTATTGTGCATTCTTCAGCTGTTTAGTTGAGATTGCTGTGCTATTTAGCACCGGGTGTTCCCGAGTGGGAATCCCATCTCCTTTCTTGAGAGGCCTCTTGGGGGAGCATTGCACTTCATTTTCCACATTTAGGCTTAAGGCCAAGCATCAGTCTTAAGCCACAACACAGTTTCTGCAGAGTATTGTGTTGTGTTGCAGTGGAGGGTTGAGAAACCCACTTCCGAAGCTAGTTTTTCAGAGGAGGAAGCATTCTTCTCTTTGGGAGATCAGCAAGGGAGGCTATTGAGCTTTATTTCACATCTTGGCACCAGGCTAACATATTCCCATCATCTACAGCGCAGTATCCCTCCTTGACTGCGTTATTTCAGTGAGCAATTACAGTAAGGGGTTTCAGTGTTTGATTGGAGGGTGAGATCTTCAGTGATAGGATGAGCCTTTCACCTGAAGGATCTATTGGAGAAGGTCCATTCATTATATGTATCATCTACAACCCTCTTCATCTAGTTATTGAGTTGCAGTTGCTATTCAGCCCTAGGGCTGTATTCTGACATTTTTGTATTTTTGCATATTTCAGGAAATCCTACCCGGGTTGTCTTGAAAATGTATTAGGGAGCTTAGATCTTTATTCTCGACACTTTTTGAGCCACACATTTCAGATCTATATTATTGTACATTTCCAGTAGCAGTGCACAATCTAAAACTGCGCTGTACTTGTTCTTGGGAATTCTGCTATGTAGCAACATTTCATTTTTGGCATATGTATTCATGAGAGGCTTGTTTGCGCTTGGAGGTCTTAATAATAGAAAGGAGGTCATATTCAGGTCATTATTATTATTATGACTCCTTTCTATTCAGGTCATCTCATTGCGCTTGGAGGTCTTAATAATAATGTGATTCCTGATTTTGATGAAATATTGATGAGATGCACTCAAGAGGAGACAAGAATGATGGAGAGGGATCATCCCTCTAATGGAAATAGAGGTGACCCTACTAGCTTCACCGCTCATGCAAAGAATAGGAACAATGGTGGTCCGAGAAATCAAAACCATCGAAGAGCGGGGCCCAAAGGAAGGAAGGGAAGATGTTACACTTGTAACAAGTTTGGTCACTATGTAAGAGAGTGCCCTAATAGAAGGGACTCTCCCAGGGATGATGACAACAACTCAGTGGGAATGGCAATCAAAGGAACAACATGTTCAAAGGAAAAAGGAAGGCTCCCTCTGATCGTAGTGGAAATGGGCAACCTTTCAAGGGGTCAAGAAATTCCAGGTACGATGAGTCTAATGTTGTTGATAATAAGAGAAATGAATTTATTCTTGTATCTGCCCTCTCTACTGCATCTCCTCCCGACACCCTGGATGTCTGGTTGATTGATAGTGGTGCTTCAAGGCAACTCACTAGTTATAAAGAAGCCCTCTTTGATTTGATTGAGAAGGATACTAATCTAGAAATTATCCTTGGAGATAATGCCACCTATCCCGTGAAAGGGACAGGGACTGTGACCCTTCATTTATCTCAAGGTCAAGTTCTCTGTTTACAAGATGTGTTGTACATACCTGATTTGAAGAACCTTGTGTCTATTTCGGGAATGGAAGACAAAGGGTTGAAGGTGGCATTCGTTGATGGAAAGGTACGTATCTGGAAGAAGAACTTCAAGGAGGCTCTTACTATTGGTTTTAGAGTTGATACACTCTATCAGGTTGGAGGAAGTCCATTGGGGGCTATGTCATGTGATACAACTCTTCAAACAGAGTTATGGCACCGGAGGTTTGCACACTTTCATTACAAAGCCCTTCTCGAAGCAAGGAAGGTGGTGACAGGGATGCCCAAATTTAAAGATGATCATGAAGGTATATGTCAGGGTTGTGCCGAAGGGAAGCATACAAGGGGACCATTCCCCTCAAGGGTCACAAAGACAACTGATATCTTGCAGTTGATACATTCTGATTTATCCGGTTTGCTGCACGTGATATCCTTGGGAGGATGTTCCTATTACATGACTTTTACAGATGACTTCTCCCACAAGACCTAGATATATTTCTTGAAGAATGCCAAAGCATTCAAATGGTTTCTTACCTTCAAGGCCTTGGTGGAAAATCAAACCGAGAAGAGAATCAAAGTTTTGAGGACCGACAATGGGACCACGTATGAGTCAAATGAGTTCCATGACTTTTGCAGAGGAGCTGGCATTAAGAGGGAGACCACAACTGCGTATACTCCTGAGCAAAATGGTGTTGCTGAAAGAAAGAACAGGACCATTATGGAAGTTGCTCGCACCATGCTATGTGACCATGGTCTTCCGAAGTTTCTATGGGGAGAAGCTACGAACACTGCTGTGTACGTTCAAAATAGATGCCCACATTCCGCTCTGGACTCCAAAACTCCCGAAGAAGTCTTCTCTGGTAAGAAACCTGATGTTTCTCATTTTAGAGTTTTTGGTTGTCTTGTTTAATTTCATGTGCCGAAAGAAAAGAGGAGCAAGCTTGATGCTTCTGGAAAGAAGGGAATGTTTATGGGCTACAGTGAAATTTCAAAGGCATATAGAATCTATGTGCCTGTTCAAAGAGAAATGGAGATATGCCACGATGTCACCTTCGATGAAGATGCTGCCCTCAAGAAAGTGAGAAATCTTCCTAGCTCCAAGGAAGACAAAGAAGATGAAGAAGCAGGGAAGCAAGAAGAGTCGAAGGATGAACCGGTGTTCGATGTTGAAGGACCTATGGATCCTATTGATCCACCTCCTTCAAATAAGAGAAGACCCTCATGGCTCAGGGATACTCTCGAAGATGCCGAGAGACATATTGGCCCAAGGGGGACATTCCGTGAAAGCAAGAAGCCGAATGGATACCAAGGGTATCTAGCAGCCATGAGTACAATTGTACAACCTGAGCCTGGATCATTTGAAGAAGCCGTAAAGCATCAAGTTTGGAAGGATGCTATGCAGAAGAATATGAGTCCATTATGAAAAATGATGTCTGGGAAGTGGTCTCGAGACCGGAGGACAAATCTGTTGTCACCTTGAAATGGCTCTACAAGATCAAGCATGGATCTGATGTGTTGGGGTTCCTGTGTTTTGGCCAGATTGGCAAGACCAAAAGACAAGACAACATCAGAACCACTTTGGGATCCTAGGATCTAGCACTCCTGGATTTGGAGAGGGATCTCTCCATAAGGCAAAGAATGATGTATTTTTGAAAGCTCAAAATGAGGTGTTAGGCTAGTTATGAAGCACAAAGGGGATTTAAATGATTTGGTTGGTTGTTGGGTTGGAGATCATTAACTGAGAAGGTTATGGGATGAAAGGAACAAAGCAGCAAGATGTTTCGACAAAAGAGGATAGGTCAAGAAAGTGTCATCCATTGGGCTATGGGGTCATGAAATGAGATTACTTGCATAACAGCTAACCAAGGCTTTCCATAAGGCAAGTCATCTATATTAAAGGATCTTTTAGATAGATGGTGGAATGGAACATTAAGGAATGAAGGGAGAGACACAAAGGGTAGCTTAAGATCAGACCTGAGGTAATTTAACTCCAGGTCTGCTTCAGCATACTCTCAAAGGGAAAACACTTAAGATTTAAACACAGAACTAGGCCTAAGATCAGAGAAGGACTTTTAACCTTCAATGCTTTTGACACCAGCTCCAAGGGATCTTAGAAAGGCCAATCTGTTGGAAAAGGACCCCAATGGATAGGGCTTACACTAAATCCCTAGTATCCCAATTCTTCCAGCTTAAACCCAACCAGAACCTCTAAGCAGCAAACCCTGAATTCACACATCAGTAAGCATGGGCTGGACCAACATCTTTAACTGGTTAAATTACATGAATTTGCCCTCAGATTCACTATCAGCAGAAAACATCAAAGATAAGAAGAGCAGTGGGCATTAGGGTACCATGCAGGGGTATATCCTAAGCCTAATTTACTGATTCTTATCAGAGAATAAATGGACATCATGAATAATGTAATAAGACAATTACAGTAAGAGAAACATCACCCGTAATATAGACCAGGATTCTGTGAAATTGCTTGATTAATTGATGTGCAAAACCAATCACATACACTGAGCTCAATAGCTGATACAGTCCAAACTTTCTTCTCCCAGCCTACTAAATTACAAACTACTCAGCTACTTTCCCCCAAACTGTTCTAATAGTCGAATGGATCCCTATACTAACAGCAACAACCACAACAACAAATTTTACAGGGGTTCTTATAGGAGAATGAATGATAGAAGGAGTAGATGAGATAGTTGGCCCAATTAAATGAAGAACTTAATGTTTCTTGGCCTCTGAGAGGCTTGATGGATAAGAAATGACATGCTCCATGCTTCATTAAATGATCCTTTGCTTGTATTTGTACTCTGGCTGTCTGTCTTTGACCTTTGGAACAAGTAAGGCGGATAGATAGTCTGCAGGTTGCCCATACTTTCATAACTGCTGCTTCTGTTCTTTGAGGCTTAATGTACGAGAAAATTGACCTTTGGGTTGCTTCTTATCTTTAACATAACTCTGCCGACAGTCAGGAATAACTGTTCAGCTGTCTTTAGGCAAATATCCTCTGCTCTGTCAATAAATAGGCCTTCTTTGATTTCTGTGAGGATGCAGGTGTCCTTTGGTAGCTGAAGGGGTTGGCTTTTGGCGCTGGAGAGGGTTCAATTGGCCCCTGCTATGGTGGTGGAGGCTTTCTCGGATTGACAGATGTCTTTGTCCTTTCCTAAAACGCTTTAATTCACTTTCAGGTCTGTGTTTTAGGCTGAATTAGGCCTCGGTCTTCTTTATGGTCTTCGCACTGTGTCTTCTTCCTTTAATCATTGGATTACAATCATTAATCTCCAATAATAGGCATTAATCCATTAATTCCCTTTGCTGATACACTTTGCCACTTTCAGTGATGGTCTCTCTGCACTCTAATGACCATTACAGTGATCGTGGAGGCAAAGTGAATTTCTCACTCTGTAATCCCTGCACAATGCAAAAAATTCATTATAAAATCCAGGGAGTGGTGGAAGATTTGCTGCGGAGGCCTGTGGAATGGTGGCGGAGATGATGGATGCAGTTGAAAAACCAAAGGAAATCTCTGCAAATGGCGAAAGAATGAGCTGATGAAGGTCTAGTGCGAAAATGGTTCCGGGCCATTTGATTAGAATAGACACCGGAGATCAACGGTCAGGATTTATCAGGAAGGCAGGTTAGACGGAGAAATTCATTTTTAATGTGAAACATAAAAGCTTAACCTTTGGGTGAATACAAAGGGAAAATGAGGAAAATGAATGAAATAGGAAGAAATTAAGTGGTGGGACTCGGCGGGCGGAGGGCGATTCGTTGTGGGTCGTTGGATCGCAGGAGGCGATCAACGGTGGGGATCGTCGGATGAACTCTTTGGAAGACCACATGAATAAGATATATGGTGGAGACGCGATGCGATACAGGCCGTAGATCTAATTAGATGGACGGCTGCGATTGAATATGGAGGTTGCGGGAGCAACGGGGAAGAAGGTGGTTTTAATTTAGAAAACAGCTGGTATCGCGCGGCTTTAAGGCGGTTTAGAAAATCCTCAGAAAAAACGCGATACATGTTGCTGCGAGACACGTGTCCAAACAAAACCACTTTTATCGCGTGATTTCTGATCATTAAAGTTCGGACGCCAAAATAACGCGATATGCATGCTGACCGTTGGGTGTGGAGCGATGAGATCCGATGGTGGTGGATGGAGCGCGATATGGGGAGATGCGCGGTCAGTAATGGCGGGGAAAGTCAAAAGAGGGTTTGATCTGGACCGTCGGATCTATAGGATGAATGGTCAGGATGAAAGGAGGGAGCGGGAAGGTAACGGGTCAAAGAACGGGCGGGATGAACGAGAGCCGTTGGATCTACGAAGATCAACGGTGGAGATCCAATCGCATCGGAGAAGGCAAGGGCCGGGACTCCGAAATATTAACATTGCGATTACACGTAGTCCGTCTGATCAGGGTGAGATCGACGGTCAGGATTGGATCGGGGGTCGCCAATTAGGGAATACATGGTGGAATTCAAAAATTCTTGCGATTGGCGATTGGGGCGGTGGTGCGATTGCATCAGGGTCGTTAGATATATATGGATCAACGACGAAGAATGCGGTGGAGGTCTATTAGAACAAAAGACCTCGCATTGGAACTTTTTAAGTTAACAAAGGAAAAGGGCGCACATGGAAGTTGTGATTGCGATTAGCGCCCAGGGTTTTAGTGCTTGGTTCTGGGCGCGGGTCATGTGGTGGGGAAGTGGTTAAGGGGCTGGCCGAAAGGGGCTTAAGCCTATTATATGGAAAAGTGGGTTTTGACTTAATTTTAATGCTTTTTAAGGCCAAAAGGAGGTTTTGGTAGAGGGAATAAGGGGCTATTAAACCAAACAAAGGGCAATTGTAAGGTTTAAAGGGGGGTTAGGATGATTTAGAGGGTTAGTGAGGGATTTTTGAGGAATTTGCAAAGGGGAAAAAGGTGATGAAAACAGGGGCTTTGTGGGGATGAAATAAGGGGGGAAGGAGGCCTTCTAAGCATTTTCTTCCACAATTAGAGAGACTTTTTAACTGGAAACAGCAGTGAGGATTCTTCAAAGGGCAAAAGACACAGGAGGTTTCAAGAATGATATGTTTTCAGAGGAAATGTATTTCTTGAAGGCTCAAAAACATTTTAGCCACATGTTTGCTTGTCAAAAATTTCATAGGTGGCTAACAGTGGCTCCACATGGAGATGGCATCTTCTTGAAGGTGTCAAGAATTCAAAAAATAATCTTTGAAGTAGGCCAAATGTCTGGTACTTGACACATCTTTTCTTTTCTTGGATTAGCTGCTACAAATCATGAAGACATTATATCAGCAGTAATATTCTCCTAAACAACTACCTACCCATACTATTGTCCTAACATTTTTCTTCTGGGTGCATTTGGACTTGCAGACCCTTTACATCATCAATTTTTTACAAACAGGAAAATAAACCTATTCTATTGCTACCCTTATTACTCCATGAGACCAGATTAGACAGTTGGCCTCATAGCATCTCTACCTAAACTATTATCTGCTAGGATTAAACTGTCTAGCAGATTTCTTCTCTACATTTTAAGACAGAAATTGAAAAACAGTCAAGCCAGGATTAGACTGTCTGGCATGCTGTGGGCCCATGACATAAAGACAAAATTGCTCATGGACTAAACTTTGCAGAAATTTAAAACAATAGACTAAATGCTCATACGTTGAGCTTTATTGAGATTCCTACCTACCCTACTCTAACTGGGAATCTCTAATGCTCTAGGTGATACAATAATGCCAGTGTAGCCAGTCAAGCAGTAATAAAAAAGGATAGAAGCACTGACTGCTTGTCAGAGATAACCATAGGGTACTTTGCATGTGGGTCTTCAAAATTGAGGCCACCACCATTGGTGACCACTTCTGATGAATCCGGATCTTGCAAAGGATTAATGCTTGAGGACTTGAGCCAATCAGGACCTCCATATATTCTGCCACAGGATCAACAAAAACATGATATAAACTTTCTTCCTTAAGGCCTTCCATGACCGGTAGGCTATTTGTATCCTGGGCAGCTTTGATCACTGCGTCTGCAGTGGGGCCTTTGTAATCACACTCTTCCTGGCTGGGAATATTTGGCAGGTGAGTTTCAACCAGGAATACCTCTTCTTCCAATGGTCCAAGGAAAAGATTTCTTTGGGAAAGAAAATCTTCCTCATCTTCACTGCAATCTGAACTAGTGGACTCATCATATTTGGAAGTGCTGTCCTCTAGTAACTCTGGTAGGTTCTGCTGGAGTGGACTGAACTCTGTGAAAAGGTTAACGTATTCTTGAGCAGGGGTTTCTTTGATTACCTCAACCCTTTCAGGAGAAGGCTCAGGATATTCATCTTGCTCAAGATTTTCTTCATTTCTTTCTTCCTCATCCTCTGCACTAGAAAGCTGCTGACTTCCATCTTCATGGCAACCATTACTGATGATCTGATATATAACGAAGTGAAGATTCATTGAATCTTCGTCTGCTCTTAGGTTTTCAACGCTTTCCTCATCAGTACCATAGATCGGCTCATCACTTTTTTGAAGTTGTTGGTCCTGATCTTCCTCCCATGAAGTTACTGATGATGGTCCTGCAAGCTCAGTTTCCTTTTGGAAAAAATTATCATCAGACAGATCAATGTTAGAGAAATCATAATTATAAGCAATGCTACCAGCCGAATCCATCGGATCCTCAGCAAGCCTTTCTTCACAAAAATCTGCAAGCTCATCTTTTGATTCAAAATCTTGTTCATCATACATGTTTTGCATGTAATTCGTGTCTTGCAGTGATCTGGTTTGTTCTTTCCGAGGACAAGGTGTAGGTCGCTTCAAATCATCATTTCTGGTTTTAACCTCATGTTCTTCCTCTTTTTTGTTTAGCAAGGTTTTGGCAGTCTCTATCATTCTTTCCAGCTTGTTTTCTAAAGAGATTTGCCTTTTTTGCTCTGCTTGGTCCTTCTTTACTGCTTTCAATCTTTCCTCCCTGCACTTTATGTTGTATTCGACAGTAATTGCTATGCTCTGCATTTCCTCCAGGCTCGAAGGCTCTCTTTCTCTTATATGGAATTCCACCTCAGGGTCAAAAGAACTAGGATAGTGCAATAGGGCCCATCCCAAGGGTGGTTTTATGTCAGCAGGTATTGCATTGTATACCTTATTGAACTTGGCTGAAAAGTCCTGTACTGTCTCTCCTAGTTGTCTTCTCAAATTCTGATATTCTTCTAGGATGAGGAAGGCATTTATTGGGACTACCCATCTATCAAGGAAAATTTGAGCAAACTGTTGAAAATTTATGATGCTTCCAGCTGGAAGGTTTTTGAACCAACTCTTAACATTTCCTTGTAATGACAAGGCAAACATTCTAATACGCACATCATCTTCTTCTATTTCATATGAGTCGAGTAAATCCTCAAGCTTTTGGACATGCTGCTCAGCTGTGATCTTTGTATTCTCTCCATCAAACAGGGGTAGCGTATTTGTAAGTCCTGCAAGAAGGGGTTGGAAGATAAGAGGCAAAACCAGAGGCTTATATCTTTCTATGACCTTTGCGGGTGTAGGTGGTGCAACAATAGACTCATGGCTGCTTGAAGCTTCTTCAGGAGTGGGAGATACAACATGAGGCTCTTGTTCCACTAGGTCTTTCACAGAAGTATAGGTCTGCTCATGGTTTGAAGACTGAGGCCTGAGATCTTTCCCACACTCAATGTGGGTTTCATCTTTGTACACTTGATCAGGCTTAAAGTAGGATAGAACGTAGTGGTAGACAAAAACAATGAATTCTTTAAACCAAATCCAACCCAAATGTTCTATCCTTCTATGAGGTCTGGCCATGTTTCAGGTTCTTCCTCCAGTGGAGTCTTTTGAGAGGTATGGAGTGTGGAGTCGCCAAGTGGATGAATTTGGATGTTTGATGCAGGCTGGTGTCCACCATCAGCAATTGAATACCAATCTAACCAGAGATTTTGGGTCTTCAGAGTGCCTAAGGGTGTCTAAGATAAAATGCAGTCAATTCCCCTGCGGAGTCGCCATTATGTTGGGGTTCCTGTGTTTTGGCCAGATTGGCAAGACCAAAAGACAAGACAACATCAGAACCACTTTGGGATCCTAGGATCTAGCCCTTCTGGATCTGAAGAGGGATCTCTCCATAAGGCAAAGAATGATGTATCTTTGAAACCTCAAAATGAGGTGTTAGGCTAGTTATGAAGCACAAAGGGGGTTTAAATGATTTTGTTGGTTGTTGGGTTGGAGATCATTAACTGAGAAGGTTATGGGATGAAAGGAACAAAGCAGCAGGATGTTTTGGCAAAAGAGGATAGGTCAAGAAAGTGTCATCCATTGGGCTATGGGGTCATGAAAGGAGATTACTTGCATAACAGCTAACCAAGGCTTTCCATAGGGCAAGTCATCTATACTAAAGGATCTTTTAGATAGATGGTGTAATGGAACATTAAGGAATGAAGGGAGAGACACAAATGGTAGCTTAAGATCAGACCAGAGGTCATTTAACTCCAGGCCTGCTTCAACGTACTCTCAAAGGGAAAACACTTAAGATTTAAACACAGAACTAGGCCTAAGATCAGAGAAGGACTTTTAACCTTCAATGCTTTTGACACCAGCTCCAAGGGATCTTAGAAAGGCCAATCTGTTGGAAAAGGACCCCAGTGGACAGGGCGTACACTAAATCCTCGGTATCCCAATTCTTCCAGCTTAAACCCAACCAAAACTTCTAAGCAACAAACCCTGAATTCACACATCAGTAAGCATGGGCCAGACCAACATCTTTAACTGGTTGAATTACATGAATTTTCCCTCAGATTCACTATCAGCAGAAAACATCAAAGATAAGAAGAGCAGTGGGCATTAGGGTACCCTGCAGGGGTATATCCTAAGCCTGATTTACTGATTCTTATCAGAGAATAAATGGACATCATGAATAATGTAATAAGACAATTACAGTAAGAGAAACATCACCCGTAATATAGACCAGGATGCTGTGAAATTGCTTGATTAATTGATGTGCAAAACCAGTCACATACACTGAGCTCAATAGCTGATACAGTCCAAACTTTCTCCTCCCAGCCTACTAAATTACAAACTACTCAGCTACTTTCCCCCAAACTGTTCTAATAGTCGAATGGATCCCTATATTAACAACAACAACCACAACAACAAATTTTACAGGGGTTCTTATAGGAGAATGAATGATAGAAGGAGTAGATGAGATAGTTGGCCCAATTAAATGAAGAACTTAATGTTTCTTGGCCTCTGAGAGGCTTAATGGATAAGAAATGACATGCTCCATGCTTCATTAAATGGTGCTTTGCTTATATTTGTACTCTGGCTGTTTGACTTTGACCTTTGGAACAAGTAAGGCAGATAGATAGTTTGCAGGTTGCCCATACTTTCATAACTGCTGCTTCTGTTCTTTGAGGCTTAATGTACGAGAAAATTGACCTTTGGGTTGCTTCTTATCTTTAACATAACTCTGCTGACAGTCAGGAATAACTGTTTAGCTGTCTTTAGGCAAATATCCTCCGCTCTGTTAATAAATAGGCCTTCTTTGATTTCTGTGAGGCTGCAGGTGTCCTTTGGTAGTCGAAGAGGTTGGCTTTTGGAGCTGGAGAGGGTTCAATTGGCCCCTGCTATGGCGGTGAAGGCTTTCTCGGATTGACAGATGTCTTTGTCCTTTCCTAAAACGCTTTAATTCACTTTGAGGTCTGTGTTTTAGGTTGAATTAGGCCTCGGTCTTCTTTATGGTCTTCGCACTGTGTCTTCTTCCTTTAATCATTGGATTACAATCATTAATCTCCAATAATAGGCATTAATCCATTAATTCCCTTTGCTGATACACTTTGCCGCTTTCAGTGATGGTCTCTTTGCGCTCTAATGACCATTACAGTGATCGTGGAGGCAGAGTGAATTTCTCACTCTGTAATCCCTGCACATTGCAAAAAATCATTATAAAATCCAGGGAGTGGTGGAAGATTTGCTGCGGAGGCCTGTGGAATGGTGGCGGAGATGATGGATGCAGTTGAAAAACCAAAGGAAATCTCTGCAAATGGCGAAAGAATGAGCTGATGAAGGTCTGGTGCGAAAATGGTTCCGGGCTGTTCGATTAGAATAGACACCGGAGATCAACGGTTAGGATTTATCGGGAAGGCAGGTTAGACGGAGAAATTCATTTTTAATGTAAAACATAAAAGCTTAACCTTTGGGTAAATACAAAGGGAAAACGAGGAAAATGACTGAAATAGGAAGAAATTAAGTGGTGGGACCCGACGGGCGGAGGGCGATTCGTTGTGGGTCATTGGATCGCAGGAGGCGATCAACGGTGGGGATCGTCGGATGAACTCTTTGGAAGACCACATGAATAAGATATATGGTGGAGACGCGATGCGATACGGGCCGTAGATCTGATTAGATGGACAACTGCGATTGAATATGGAGGTTGCGGGAGCAACGGGGAAGAAGGTGGTTTTAATTTAGAAAACAGCTGGTATCGCGCGGCTTTAAGACGGTTTAGAAAATCCTCAGAAAAAACGCGATACATGTCGCTGCCAGACACGTGTCCAAACAAAACCACTTTTATCGCGTGATTTCTGATCATTAAAGTTCGGATGCCAAAATAACGCGATATGCATGCTGACCGTTGGATGTATAGCGATGAAATCCGATGGTGGTGGATGGAGCGCGATATGGGGAGATGTGCGGTCAGTAATGGCGGGGAAAGTCAAAAGGAGGTTTGATCTGGACCGTCAGATCTATAGGATGAACAGTCAGGATGAAAGGAGGGAGCAAGAAGGTAACAGGTCAAAGAACGGGCGGGATGAACGAGAGCCGTTGGATCTATGGAGATCAACGGTGGAGATCCAATCGCATCGGAGAAGGCAGGGGCCGGGACTCCGAAATATTAACGTTGCGATTACACGTAGTTCGTTCGATCAAGGTGAGATCGATGGTCAGGATTGGATCGGGGGTCGCCAATCGGGGAACACACGGTGGCATTTAAAAATTCTTGAGATTGACGATTGGGGTAGTGGTGCGATTGCATTAGGGCCGTTAGATATATATGGATCAATGGCAGAGAATGTGGCGGAGGTCTATTAGAAAAAAAAACCTCGCATTGGAACTTTTTAAGTTAACAAAGGAAAAGGGCGCACATGGAAGTTGCGATTGCGATTAGCGCCCAGGGCTTTAGCGCTTGGTTCTAGGCGTGGGTCATATGGTGGGGAAGTGGTTAAGGGGCTGGCCGAAAGGGGCTTAAGCCTATTATATGGAAAAGTGGGTTTTGACTTAATTTTAATGCTTTTTAAGGCCAAAAGGAGGTTTCGGTAGAGGGAATAAGGGGCACATGTCATCATCACATGTGCAAACTTTCTTTGAACCTCACAGAGCCCTCTATATACAACATCATCATGTTATCATGGAGCCTTTCTTCTTCATAACTTCTTCGTAGGGCATAGGCCATGTTCTATATCACTTCCCATAGTGTTGAACCAACAATCATGGCATCCTTTTTCTTCCTCGAAAAGTGATCTTTTAGTCCACATTTGGTTATGCTTCATACAACTACCTCTTTCAAGTCATGCTTCTTTCAGGATCTTCCATCCAATCACATGAGTACTAGTTGTAGGTGACTTTCTACAACCCTCTTTCGATAGCCTTGTTTCAACTCAACCAAATGATTTCAGAAATAAAATGAACATCAAATTAAAGTTACCTCTTTGTGATGGCCCTTTGTTATGTCATCATCTTCATCACTTGCATATTCACGAATTAATCATCATTGAGCTCGAACATGGCTCCCTATTGAACATGTAGAAAGTGATCCACCAGGGCATGATCATCAAACCATCTTCAACTTGCTATCATATCTGTCATCGTGGTGTATACCAACTCCTTGGACCGATTATAAAGGCAACAACCCATTGGAGTCATATTATAGCAGGATCGAGTAGAACTTAACAGTATATCATGTCTTTGTCAATATCATTGTATTTCTTCAATCTTCATTAGAGTCTTCAACGAAACATGTCTTAGCCAATCATCTAGCCTTGCTCTTCATTTTTAGGATGAGGTCCATCGTGCTACAACTAAACCAACAACCTTCTTAAGAGGCTTGCTCCAAAAACATATAGAATGGATAACAATCATCATGGTCATTCTTCCAAGCTGAAGAGGTCACTCGATGACATCACAAAGGAGGATCCAAAAATGATCCTTATTTGCATCAAAATATTTATATTGGCTAATTGTCTACCATATCAGGTTCATGAATTCTTTCATATGCCGTATTAACTCTTCTAGGCATCCATAGTCGCATAATGAATCTATTAGAGTGCCCAAGGGTTCAAGGGTCCTTATAGTTCCCTCCTTCTATCATGCTTGCTAAGACATATGATCTGCTCATCTTTCTTCCTTTACTTCCTGTACCTTTGTCATAGTGGCCTGCAATTCCGGATGTCATGGATTCTTTATCTTTTTTCCGCAAGGTGTGCATCTTCAATGTATTTATTTGCTTATCTTTTCTTTAGTTGTGGTATTGACCACAATTTTGAACTCTTGTGGGCACGAGACATATGGATGGCCACAACTATCCTACAGTGACTTAGAATTCTTTGCCACATACCAATATTGATGGCAGGCAAGCAAGTTCCAGATTTTCACCTCCAAGATGCATTGTTGTGCTACTAGGGACACCTTTGTGTTCCTTCAAGCGAGTGTGCCAAGTTGATCTGGGAGGCGCATTAAATTCGGGCAGCGGGGCACTTTGGTGTGGAGAATACTATGGCAGTACTAGAGAAGTATTATTATTGGCGGAAGCTTCGACAAGATGTTGCCAAGTATATCAGGTCCTACACTGCCTGCGCCATTGCCAAACCGACCATTAAGAAGCAAGGCATGTACACCCCTCTACCTACTCCTAACCAGGCTTGAGAATCCATCTCGATGGACTAAATGTTTGGCCTTCCTTCTATGAAGCATGGTAATGACTGTGTGTTTGTGCTCATTGATAGATTTTCTAAGATGGCCATTCTGGTTGCTTGTAAGAAGAGTATCGCAGCAGAGGCCACTGCCAAGATCTTCTTCGAATGGGTGTTGATACATTTTAGGATTCCGCAAACCATCATATCAGATCGGGATAGTAGGTTCCTAAGCACATTCTTGTTGAGCCTTTGGTCATTGTTATAGAGGTCGTCAACAGGATGATCATGCACATTTTGCACATGTACAACTCCATGTATTCATGAACATGGGATGAGAGTCTCCCCTATGTTAGGTATAGATAAAACAAAGCTCTCCATAGCTCAATTGGCCACAACCCGTTTTAGGTGGGTCTGGGATTTCAACCATTAGGTCCCATTGATGTTGCATTGCCCCTCGCAACTTCACAAGCAAAATCTAAAGATGATCAATTTGAAGTCGACAAAGCTACCAAGTTTATTGAACGAATTAAGCACATCCGCTAGGAGGTCCATGATATCTTTCAAAAATCCAATACTAAGTACAAACAACGCCATGATAAACACTGGGTGCCACACAAGTTACATTTGTAGAAGGAACGCCTTGTAGGGGCTCATTGGAAGCTTCGACTACTCCGCCATGGACCTTACATCATCAGCAAGGCTATGGGTGACAACTCTTTTGAGCTAAGTATTCCCCCCTTCCTTGGCTTGCACCTAGTGTTCAATGTGGACTGTGTTCGACCATACTTTCCACCATTGTTGGACACATCAGAAATCGCAGAGCAACTCACATTGACAAAGGTCAACCCATATTACATTGAACAAGCCACAATTGATCAAATCATGGACATACAGATTAAGAACACTCGCCAATAGAGGATCCAACTGCAACTGGTTGTCAAAGTCGACCAACTCTTGCACTAAGGAAAGTGGCTCACCAAAGGCCAAGTTTAGTTGAAGTTTCCCCATCTCATGCTCAACGCAATGGAGACCATTACTTCATAAGGGGGGAGGACTAATCCAAGTGGATATCGGTGGCCACCCACCTATTCCACTGACTCACAACACAATTTCTCTATTTTGACAATTTTCTATTTTTAGCAATTTCTAGGTCTTGAATTTCGGAAGCTGTTTTGAGTGCCTAAAAGTTATTTTTTTGGGAAATGGGCCAATGATAGTTGGAAAATGTACTTCTCGAATAGACCTTTCCAATGGGTTATCATGCATGCCAAACGAAGATTGTATGCCAAAGTTACGACCTTGGGAAGTTGGCGTTCCCACTTACCCCATCAGGGCCCAACAACCTTCAGTGCTTCATCTCTTAGGGTAAATTTTTGGATGTTTAGGGTTTCTCATTACTTCTTTATGACAAAAAGTCCTTGGAGCCTCATTGTAACACAATTCGGGAAGACACAGAGTCATCACATCTCTTCTAAGAGATAAACTACTAACATTCAAACTAGTTTGTTTTCATTCGACATGTATATAGTTTCAACATTTTTCATCTATTAATAGAAGTCGAGCTTCATTGTATCTCTGCGTTTTGGTTATAATTCTATATATCATTTTGTTCCCTTCATAAATTAATGTGCTCGAATAAGTATTGTACCGTGGAAATAAGCTGCATCTATTAGTAAAGATGACCATGATAACAACAAAATGACAAAATAGAAGTTGCACGTAGGTTTGAACTTAGGGGCACCACCAAACGATTATAACATGATTAGTGCCTCATCAAACCATAGTTTTAAAAACCGGTCGGTTTGGCTTGGAATCAGCCGAGGTGATCGAGCTGACCCTATGCTCGGACTGGCTTGATAGAGAAATTGGTCCGGGGGCCGGTTTGTGACCGAATTGACCGAGCCGGTCACCGACTCGGCCGGTTCGGTCACAAATCGGCTGGCTCGATCGAGCCCGAGTTAGACCGGCCGAGCCAAGCAAAGCTGGTTGCGGACCTTGCTTTGGCTCAAAAACGGACTACAAATGCATTTTTCTTTGTTGTTAGGGTTTTGTTTAGCCCTCTAATCCCTCCCTATCCTATTAAAGCTACCCAACCCCTCTCATTTCCTCACATCTATCTCAATGCATTTGAGTGACCATTTATGAGGAATCTGTGAAGAGTTGTGGAGTTGGTTTTTGGAGCAGCTTTGAGGAGTCTTTTGGGCAAGCTTTGGAGTAGTAGTGAGAAGCTTATTGGGCAAGCTTTGGAGCAACATTGAGGAGTCGGTTTGTTGGAGCAACATTTAGGAGGCTAGAGCCTCGAGATATTTTTTTTCCCTTCTAAAATTTGCCTTTGCTTGTTTTTTTTTTTTGCAAATCTGAAAATGGAAAACATAGGTTTTTGTGAAAGAAATGAACATAGAATGAGTAGTTTTTTTTTATTGTTTTCATTTTCAGATTTAAACCTTTCGTTTCCAAGTCAAAAACTCAGTCCAAAATGGCCCCTAGAATCAAGATGCTGCTTGGGTATAGCCTGAAATGGTTGATGATCAAATGCATTGCAAATTTTGTAAGAGAAAAATTAAGGGGGGTGGAGGGGGCATTCATAGGCTGAAACTACACTTGGCTGGTCTTAGAGGCCAAATTACTCCATGTGAAGCACCAATAGAAGAAATTGGGGAAATTAGGAAGGAGTTGAGAGATCAATTTTTAAAAGTTTGAGGAAGACAAAGCTAGGCAAAAAGAAATAGAGGCTGAAATTGGGAGGAAAAGAAATATAAAACACATGATGGCTGCAAACCCAAATTTTGATTATGAGGGTTCTTCATCTATCCCTTGCATTGACACATCAAACCCCTTTCGCTATGTTCCTCCCTCTTTGGAGTCTATTCAAGAAAAGGGTAAGGGTGCAACGAGAAATAAGGGTACCATCAAAAGTTTTTTCACACCCTCTTCTCCCTCTTATAGTGCAAATGGTCCTACAGGGAGAGGTCAAGTGCAACCCACTTTAGATCGGCATTGGAAGAAATAATTGAGAGAAACTGCTTGTGATTACATTGCTAGATGGTGGTATGATGCTGATATTCCCTTCAATGCTTTTCATTCACCATATTATGAACCTATGTTTGATGCCATATATGCTGCTAGAAAGGGCTTCAAAGGCCCTACTATGCATGAGTTAAGAGGATCTCTTTTGCAAAAAGAGATTGTGTCCATTGATGAATATTTGAAAGAATTCAAAAACTCATGGGAAAAAACAGGATGTACCATCTTGTCAGATGGATGGACTAATCAGAGGAACCGTACCATCATAAACTTTCTTGTCTTTTGCCCATGGGGAACCATGTTTCTAAGATCAGTTGATGCATCTGATAGGGTGAAAGATGCACACTTCTTGTTTCATCTTTTGGATGAGGTTGTTGAAGAGGTGGGGGTGGGAAATGTTGTTCAAATCATCATAGATAATGTCTCTAAATATGTTCTTGCTGGTAAATTGTTAGAGGAAAAACACAAAACCATCTTTTGGACCCCATGTGCTGCACATCGCATAGACCTCATGTTTGAGGATATTGGTAAAATAGATTGCATCAAGAACACTATAGAGCATGGCAAAAACATCACAAAATATATTTACAATCACTCATGGATTCTGAACTTGATGAGGAAACACACAAAGGGCAAGGAAATTATTAGGCTTGCCATCACTAGATTTGCAACACATTTTTTGACATTGCAATCTATGCTTTCCAAACATAAAAACTTGCAAAAGTTGTATTCCAATGATGAATGGAGTGAATGTTAGTGGGCTTGCAAACAGGATGGAAAAGATGTGAAAAAGAAAGTTAATGAAGAAATATTTTGGAAAAAGGCAGTAGAGATTGTGAAGGTTGTTAAGGTGTTGCGGTTATTGGATGGGGAAAGATTGGCTATGGGCTTCATTTATGAGGCTATGGATCAAGCAAAGGAACAAATAAAGGCAACATACAAGGACAAAGTGGGTAAGTATGGGCCCATTTGGGAAATCATTGATCAAAGATGAAACAATCAACTTCATCGCCCTATACATGCAGTTGGGTATTTTCTGAACCGAAGGTATCATTATAAAGCTCAGGAAGCAAGAGCTTTGATTGGGGAGGTTAGAGATGGATTGATTGACTACATTGATCGCATGATCCCCACAGAGAGTAACCAGTTGCTGATACACAATCAGATCACTGTGTTCAGCAAAGCCACAGGTACCTTTAGCAAGAACCTTGCAAGGATTGCAAGGGAATCAGATGAGCGAGGTAAACAAAGAATTTTCAAATTCATATTTTATTATTCTGTATAATTGTTTATAATTTCAAAGTTGGATATAATTTTTTAAGCTAATTGAAACTCATTACACAACTATGTTTTTTGCAGCACAATGGTGGGAGGCATTTGGTAACCATTGTCCTGAATTGCAGAGGTTCACAATTTGCATTTTGAATCAAACTTGCAGTGCTTCTGGGTGTGACCACTATTGGTCTGTCTTTGAGAGGATTCACACAAAGAAGAGAAACCGTTTGGAGCAAAAACAATCTAGTGTATGTCCATTACAACCTTCGACTAATACACAACCAATTGGTGAACAAAAGACCTGATTCAGATCCCATTGTGTTGGAGGATATTGATCCAACATCAGATTGGGTAGTGGATACTTGTCCACTAGAGTTTGACTCTGATGAGGATAGTGGTGTGGGGATGGACTTCAATACACAAGTAGAGGCTTAGCTCAATGCAGATCCACTAGTAGCAGGCCCAGGCCTAAGTCCTCTAGTTGCAACCGCAGGCACTTCCTCTAGTCAGCCACGATGGAAGCGCATAACTCGTCTATCTCAGGCTCAACGTGCTACAGTTCTAGTTGAGGATGTTGATGAGGAGGAGGAGCGAGTGGTTTCCCCCTCTGGTTAAGAGTTTGAGCCAAAGGATATTGCCTTGTCAGATGTCTAGCAATAGTGACTATTTATGTTTTGTTGTAGAGGCCATTTAGAGCCTCCTTGGTTATGTTTTTTGTTCTGATCTCTATATCATCATCATGTATGTACTATGTACTTACTACTATGTATTGGACAATGCACTGGGTGCAATTTTGATATAATGGATATATTCATGAGCCTACTTTGATCATATGTTGTCTTTTGTCTATATTGTAATACTTTGTGTTTGGAAACATGAATTAAAATCTTTAAAATTATGTTTTTTTATAAAAAAATTAATATTTAATGTATTTTTTAGAAAGACCGAGTCATTGAAACCGAACCGGCCGAGTCGATCCCGAGTCGGAGTCGACCCTTGGCCGGTTCTGAACCCGAGTCAGAGTTTTAAAAAACTGCATCAAACTTTAGGAAAGGCTCGACCATCAAAGATGTATGTAATACCCCACCTATCTAAATCAAACTTAGGGAAAAGTACATCAATGAGGATACTAACAAGATCATAAACATTCTGCCTGTGTGATCCCTAGCGAAGGTTACGATATCAAGTCATACAACCTAGGGAAATCCCACCATAGATAAATACATCAATGAGGATACTAACATCATTAAACACATTACACCTAGGTGAGAGCTAGCAAATGTTATGATATCAAGTCATACAACCTATGGAAATCCCACCAATGCAAAATGCACTACCACAACACATCCATCATCAATTATGTCCCCACCACATATCCAACACAAGAGGAACATGTAGAACACCTCCTCCTAGTGACACCAATGATGTGACATCACCATGCAAAAGTCATAAGACACTCCAACAACATCATGAAACACTTACGTCATAACAACATCATGAAACACTTACCTCTTAACAACATCATCCATGAACAATATGTAGCACATCCAAGACATGTATATATACCAAAACCACACCATGACAAGATGGCATGTTCCATAACCATCAAAAGTGCAACCGAGGGGCAATCAACAAGGCAAGCACATGTGAGAGTACCACTAAGCAAGCCAGCACAATCATCCAACCAAGGGGTAGTGAGACTCCCCCACACCAAAGACCTCCATCAAATGATACGATGCTATGAAGAGATTGTGAAAAGTCCTCAATCGTAATCTCTACTGTAGCAACTGATATTATTTCTTCTACTTATTAATTCTGAATCAAGTTATTTACGGTGTTACACAGTAAACATCGAAATAAATTCTGCTGTAGCCTTCACAACATAAAAATATTGCGGAAACAAAATACTGAGCAGGAAAGAAATAAACACACAATGAATTCGTTCTTTTTAGACAATGTCCTCTGATAAACCCAATGTGGGAAAACTGGTGCAACAACTGAGGGTTTTAATTATTATGCAGTAGTTTTCTGAATACAAATATTTGGATGCCCAAACCGACAATCTGATACAGAGAATAAAGGCTGGCAAAGAGATAGTGAGAAATTATCTCACACAGTCATTGGCGATTTGACACTGAACCAACCTATGAATGGCTAGCCCCACGCTTCCTCTGTGCAGTTACTATGTTGTCTCTGCGTCACAGCCTCTGGGAACTGCGTCACCCCTCTAGCTGATCGATTTGTCGACTAGAAACTCGGATCTCTGGCCCTCTGGTCTCACACCTCGACTCCCGACACTAGATCTAGACTGCTGCTTAGCAAAACTACGTAACCTCTCTGAGGCCCTGCACTACCCAGCGTGGCACTGTGCAACCTCTCTGAACCTCTCGATGCCTCCTCTGCATTATATTCACCAGATCAGTAAAACTTCCTGTGACAAACTATCCTTGCCCCTCATTGCAAGAAATCTTCTTGATCTTTCTCAGGCAACTGTTGCGCTTCTCTCTTGAGAATTTGATCTCTAGATCTCTCATCCTATGTGTTCTACCCATCGAGCTCTTGTTGACATATCAACAACCAAGATTAAAACATAATCAAGGGCTAAGATTAGATTGGACTCAATCCTCGACTTCATCTAGAAGATTCACACCCGATCTAACTAATACCTTTTAAGTACTTCCTTTTCCTAAGTTTAGACTTAGGAATCCATTAAAAATAACTAATTATTTTAATTAAATCCTCTCTGGGTGGAATTTCCCAAAACGATTTCTGGGTATTGTAGAAAACATGTCTCTTAGCCTCTCTGCAAAATCTTGAGGCTAGAGCACATCCGATGCTACAAAAATCAACACTAGCTCTTAGCGAAGAATGTGCTTTAGTAATGCAACCTCTTGAAGCATCACTCTGATCTTGTACCATCTCTTGCTACGCTGCAATTGTGCTGCTGCTGACCCTGCATACTGCTGCCAACTACTGCATTTGCACTGCAACTCTGTTGCAACTGCCACTACAACATCGGCAACTCCTCTTATTTGCTGCTGCTGCAACTGAGAGATGTCCATCAACTGAACCAACTACGTTCAGATTGATGCATCTATCAACCGAGTTTTGACTGCTGCTAGCCTCTGCGCTCCTGCTGACTCTGCACTGTGCCAATTGCACTGCTACCAATTCTACTCTTTGTTGCTCAGTTCCTAACGCTGCTAACCACTGCATCTGTCACTCAGGCACTTGACTGCACCATCTGTCACTGGTTCATCCTGCTACTACTGTTATGGGCTCCTGTAGAAAGGTGATGATCCAACATGTGGACTCCTCAAGGATCCTGCCCATCCTGTAGCACTCTGGGCTACAAAACCAAATCACCCACCTCTCCCCTGGAGGTATATGTGTAATCATGGCAAACTCCTCTCCAACTTGGAGGACAACTTGTCTATCTCAGCGGTAGCAACTTGTTGATCTTGCTTCTCCTTGTCCTTTTTTCGAAGAGGACACTGAGAATTGAAGTGGCCCATCTCACTACATCGAAAGCACTTGATCTTCAAAATACCCTTCTTTCACCTGTGCTGCTCCTGCTGACTCTTTGATGCGAGGGCTGCATTCTCCTCTTCCTTCTCGATCTTCACGCCACTGCTGCTACTGCCACTTATGGTGCTCTTCACCAAATCACGACTCATCTCCTCTTGTTGTAGATCAACCCAAACTCTCTCCCAATCAGGCAACTTCTCTCTGCCTAGGATACTCTGGATAAAGACTTGTCACTCCTCGGAAACATTGTTAAGGGCCAACTGTACAAACTCAGCCTGAGGTGCTGATCCCACAACAACCAACTGATCTCGGTATCCTGAAGTCTCGTTAGGAAGGGATCTATATGCTCCCCCTTATGCATCCTGGTTAGCCTCAACTTCTCCTCCAAGTATATCTTCCGCTGCTCGAAAGATCCTTGATATAGTGTGGCCAATGCATCCCACATTTCTTTGGCTGTGTCCTTGCCCGCAATGTGAGAAACTACATGATCCCTCACTCCATCGAGGATCATTCTCTTGGCCTTTGCCATTTCCTTCTTGTAGGAATTTAGCTGATTTGCGTCTGTGGGTACAACTACCACAGAACTGACGTACATCTTGAGATCATACTCGTTTTGAAGGCAGGTGACCCTAGCCTTCCAGATCACGTAGTTGGATGCACCATCCAACCGATCTTGATCGCTCAACCTAGTTGATGCCATCACGTCAAACAAATGTTGAACTTCCTCCTCTCTCCTCTGCGTAACTGCTGACTGACTCTACGCACTCCCTGCTGGAGTAAGTAGATTTGCTCTCGGCTACTGCTGCTCTGCAGTGAGAGATCGAATTCCTTGGCTAGGAATTCTGTGAGGAAGAAATTCCTTGAGTATGTGCTCTTCTTTCCTCTTCTGACGCTTTTCTATCCCAACAAACTTGCTGTAGAAAACTGCGTCCCAGCTGAAGATCTCCTTTGCACTGAAGCTGCTGTGCTGCTCCCTTTGCCTCTGGCAAATCTCGATCCGGAAAATCTTCTTCTCTGTCGACTCACTCAAAGAAAGAATTTTCCATGAAATTTTCCCCTCCTGGCTATAGACTGCGCACCCCTCTGGGGTTTCGATCTACTGCCTACGTAGTATTTTCGAAATCCCTCTTCTGCTCTGCGCTGGGCTCTTCTCTGCTTCACCTGCGCTCTGATACCATGTGAAAATTCCTCAATCGGTATCCCTACTGCAAACAACTGATATTATTTCTTCTACTTGTTAATTCTGAATCAAGTTATTTACGGTGTTACATAGTAAACATCGAAATAAATTCTACTGCAGCCTTCACAACGTAAAAATATTGAGGAAACAAAGTACTGAGCAGGAAAGAAATAAACACACACAATGAACATCGTTGTTTTTGGACAATGCCCCAGGAAAAACCCAATGTGGGAAAACTTGTGCAGTAGCTAAGGGTATTAATTATTATGTAGTAGTTTTCTGAATACAAATCTTTGGATGCCCAAACCAACAATCCAATACAAAGAATAAAATCTGGCAAAGAGATAGTGAGAAATTATCTCACACTGTCACTGGCGATCTGACACTGATCTAGCCTCTGAATGGATAGCCCCACACTGCCTCTGCGCAATCTCTGTGCTGTCTATGCATCACAACCTCTAGGAATTGCGTCACCCCTCTAGCTGATCGATTTGCCGACTGAAAACTTGGATCTCTAGCCCTCCGGTCTCACACCCTGGCTCTCGGCACTAGATTTCGACCGCTCCTCAGCGAAATTATGGATCTCCCCAGAGGCTCTGCCCTGCCTCAACGTAGCTCTGCGCTGCTGAGCATGGCACTGTGCAGCCTCTTTGAACCTCCCGATGCCTCCTTTGCAATGGATTGACCGGATCAGGAAAACTTCCTCCAACAAACTATCCCTGCCCCTCACTACAAGGAATCTTCTCGATCTCTCTTCCGGAACTGCTGCACTACTCTCTTCAGAATTTGATCTCTAGATCTCTCATCTGATGTGTTCTGCAAATGTCCATAGAGCTCCTTCTTATAATCTCTCGTTGACATATCAACGACCAAGATTAAAACATAATCAAGGTCTAAGAATAGCTTGGACTCGATCCTCGTCTTCATCTAGAGGATTCACACCCGATCTAATTAATACTTTTTAATTATTTCCTTTTCCTAAGGAATCCATTAAAAATAATTAATTATTTTAATTAAATCCTCTCCGGGTGGAATTTCCCAAAACGATTTCTGGGTATTGTAGAATACATGTGTCTTAGCCTCTTTGCAAAATCTTGAGGCTAGAGCACATCTGATGCTACAAAAATCAACAGAGAAGGGGCTCCATGAAGATGTATCACCCTGAGTTGTTCCATTGGTCCAAGATACCATCTGCAAATCTCATCACTGTATTGAAAATCAGAAAGTGGAACTTCATACAATATGAGGTGTAATAGGGTCCACATGAACTATTGATGGAAGATTAGTAGTTTGGTTTTCAAATTAGGCATAAGATTAGTCAGTAACATGACATGGCAGAATTGAATTGAATGCAAAGTTCCTCTGATGTGTGCACCGAATTTTGTGCAATCAGTGGAACAAAGAGTGGTGTCATGGGTGTTAAATGACTAATGCATGGCTAATACACTTAGCGTGGGTGGATGAGGCTGGTTGAAACGTGATATGTGTTTATAATAGTTTGATAGATTTGGGAGGTATTACCAATGGTTTGAAAGATTGAGAGTTTGATAGTACCTAGTGATGTGGTAAAGCTGGTAGGAGCAAAACTGGGATGAAGTCATGTGCTCTTAATCATGTGTGAGGGTTATTGTTAGTATTTACAAACTAGAAAGGGGGCAGGCTGCCAGCTGAATCAGGAGAAATGACTGCCTTTTTTGTTTGGATTGAACGGTAATTAAGGCATGGAAAGTTCAAGCATCAGTTGGCCCATCCGACAGAGACCACTTTGATTCATTGGAGTTTTGGTATGCTATATTGTGATACAGATAATGGCATGACGCAGTGAAATATTTCCACTAGTGATGAGTTCAAAACTGTCTCATTTGCTGTGGATTTCCCCATAACTTGTTTTTCCTCTTACTGATTTGTAGTTGGTTTCTTTCGGGCCTATTGATGTTTCTTTTGTCCTGTTTTTATCCAGACATATAAAATGGGGAACATAGAATGTTGCATTTTTGTGACATTGACACATGACATTGCATAGTTAATAAACCACTTGTGAATGCCGTCACTGGTATTTACCACTCAATTGACTCTATTGTTTTGTGACTATTCAACATTTTACTTGCCAAGAGTATAGTATGAAGTGACCTATCTCATTGTATACAACTGTCAGATAAATTCCATTGCAAGACATAAATCATATTATTTACATTGGGCCTCAAATAACATTGTATCTCACTATTCCTAAAGCTGTATTCATGTAGTCTATCGAAACTGTGTTGCAATGTCTGTTCAAGAATCTTGTTTATTAAAGTCTGTTTCTGTTGCATTTTATTGTAAGTTGTAACATTGACACATGGAGTTGTATAGTTAGTAGCATGTGAATGCCGCCACTCGTAATTACTGATCACAGTTGACTCTATTGTTTTGTGACTAGTCAGCATTTTACTTGTCAAGAGTATAGTATGCAGTGACGTATCTCATTGTATACAGCTGTCAGTTAAATTCCATTGCAAGGCATCAATCATATTGTTTACATTGCGCTTCAAATAACATTGTATGTCACTATTCCTAAAGCTGTATTCATGTGGTCTATGGAAACTGTGTTACAATGTCTGCTCTAGAATCTTGTTTATTAAAATCTGCTTCTGTTCCATTTTTTGTAACATTGACACATGAAGTTGTATAGTTAGTAAACTGCATGTGAATTCCGCCACTGGTATTTACAGTTCACAATTTATTCTACTGTTTCGTGACTAGTCACCATTTTACTTGCCAAAAGTATAGTATGCAGTGACCTATCTCATTGTATACAACAATGTTGTGAACATCGGCATCGGGATAAAATCGGCAAGGGTCCGGAAAACCAAAAAATGGGGAACTTAGAATGTTGTATTTTTGTGACATTGACACATGACGTTGCATAGTTAGTAAACCACTTGTGAATACCGTCACTGGTATTTACCACTCACAATTGACTCTATTGTTTCGTGACTATTCAACATTTTACTTGCCAAGAGTATAGTATGAAGTGACCTATCTCATTGTATACAACTGTCAGATAAATTCCATTGCAAGACATAAATCATATTATTTACATTGTGCCTCAAATAACATTGTATCTCACTATTCCTAAAGCTGTATTCATGTTGTCTAACGAAACTGTGTTGCAATGTCTGTTCTAGAATCTTGTTTATTAAAGTCTGTTTCTGTTGCATTTTATTGTAACATTGACACATGGAATTGTATAGTTAGTAGCATGTGAATGCCGCCACTAGTAATTACTGATCACAATTGAATCTATTGTTTTGTGACTAGTCAACATTTTACTTGTCAAGAGTATAGTATGCAGTGATGTATACAGCTGTCAGTTAAATTCTATTGCAAGACATGAATCATATTGTTTACATTGCGCTTCAAATAACATTGTATGTCACTATTCCTAAAGCTGTATTCATGTTGTCTATGGAAACTGTGTTGCAATGTCTGCTCTAGAATCTTGTTTATTAAAATCTACTTCGATTCCATTTTTTGTAACATTGACACATGAAGTCGTCTAGTTAGTAAACTGCATGTGAATTTCGCCACTGGTATTTACCGTTCACAATTGATTCTACTGTTTCGTGACTAGTCACCATTTTACTTGCCAAAAGTATAGTACGTAGTGACCTATCTCATTGTATACATACAACTGTCAGATAAATTCCATTGCAAGACATGAATCATATTGTTTACAGTGGGCTTCATGTATGTCACTATTCCTAAAGATGTATTCATGTTGTCTATGGAAACTGTGTTGCAACGTCTGTTCTAGTATCTTGTATATTAAAATCTGTTTCTGTAATGAACATTAGTATGCAGTGACCTATCTCATTGTATACAACTGTCAGATAAATTTCATTGCAAGGCATGAATCATATTGTTTACAGTGGGCTTCATGTAAGTCACTATTCCTAAAGATGTATTCATGTTGTCTATGGAAACTGTGTTGCAACGTCTGTTCTAGTATCTTGTTTATTAAAGTCTGTTTCTGTAATGAACATTAGTTCATTTATGGAATCTCCAACATAGCAAGGGTAAAGAGTTGAAATCCACTTAGGATAAATAATTATATAATTGATAATGAATGGATGAGATGATATACAATGAGGCTTGTGACAGTATAGAGAGATGATATACAATGACGCTTGTGACAGTATAGAGATTCATGCTTTTATTGTTGTATGGATATGCTAATAGTTATTTTCTTAAACAAGTTCTTGGTTGGTGGTTTTCCCCGACTTTCATAATATTTTGTACTAAAGTTCAGCTGGGTTTTACATGTACCAGTTGGTTGTACACAGATGTCGTGAATGTGGACAGGCCCTTCCTGAAAGCTATGAGCCACCTGCTGATGAACAATGGACAACAGGAATCTGTGGCTGTGCTGAAGATCCTGAGAGTTGTAAGCTCAATTCCAACCTATAAGCTATATATTGTCTTGTTTCTGTTGCTACTTGATGGATTGATTGCATTTCTGACAGATTAGATGTAAAATGTGTATACTTATAATCTCTTTTGATCGAAATATTTGCACGATTAGATTTAGTAGAAATAAGCATGTTTTAGTTACCATTTGTTTCAATAAAAAATAATCTTATTAAATTTAATTCTAAGGTATTTAGATAGTCAGAAGCTATATATATCACCTGGAATCACGAAACAGGTGCAGGTTTTGGAAATGGTAATTTTGATTTTCCAAAAATGGAGAGAGGGCATATAGATGATATCCAAATCTTTCTGTGTGTTTTTAAATATTCATAAATATTAGAAAAATCAGAAAATTAAAACAATTCACAATTAACATATTACACAACAGAAATTTATTTTTATATTTTGGACAATATCACATCGAAAAGTGATTAATATATTAGACAATTATATAATAAAGTGATTAACTCAAGTAGTTTTGCCTAGGCAGCAGTATTCTGAGATCGGTCTTGATGGAGGTTTGATGATCCTTCCATGGATGCTTTTGAAGAGCCCATTGATTCATCCAATAAGAGAAAAAGGAAGAATATGAGGAGAGAGGAGCCAAATTCAAATTCTCCTGCAACCTACAAAAACACCTCCGCATATGTAAATTTGTTGCAAGATAAAGAATATCACAAGGTGAAACAATAAGAGTCCCATCTGGGGTTTTATAGCAAAATGAGGGAAAAGTGGTTTACTAAAATGTATGAATTCTGAGATATCAAAGGGTGGTTCTCATTATTTTAATGGTTGTTTTGCTTATTGTATTTTTTTTTTACTTTCAATTTTTTAAGTTTTGTATTATAGTATCCAGAGAGGTACATTTCAGATCTTCCTAATGATGCAGTGCTTCAATCTGTTTTGAAAATCCGATCATAGAGATTCATATGTCTTTCCATTATTCTCCTATGTTGATTTTATTTTCGTTGGCAAAAAAGTCACTACTTATTAAGATATTGAAAATCACAATTTTAGCATATGCTAGTACAGCATTCGAAAAGGAACTAACAGTCCATAGGCTTATGAAAGCCTTCCCTTTCTACCCTAACTTAATCATTAAATATGAGGCTGCAAGCCCTCATCCAAAAAAGAATAATACAGTCCATGATCATCTACATAATCTTAGATAATTTCTCAAAACAGAAACTAGGTACGTAATACCCAGTGAGCAGGAAAAACCCCAGGCTTTCACCTTGCCTCATCATCAAAGATTTCGAAATAAGACAGACTACCCCACTGAGCAGAAAAAACCCCGGGCTTTCAGCTGGCCTCATCATCGAAGATTTCTAAACAGGACACAGACTACCCCACTGAGCAGAAGAAATCCCAGACTTTCAGCTGGCCTCATCCTCAAACATTTCTAAATAGGACACACTCTTTTCAAATTGAGCAGGAAATGAAAGTTTGAAACTCCAATCTAAACATACTATATAGTCCTCCAAGCGTTGAAATATGTAATAGCGGTGACTCAAGACCCCTATACTTTCATCCAACTGCCAAGCTGCCTGACACCATTCATTTACTCCACCAGTAAAATTGCATTTGGAGCCATGATGGAAAGTGAAGTGGGAGAAAGTACCTCTATTGAGTTTCATCGGATCAGGAAATGGCTGTAGGAACATATTCTCCATACTAGCAATGCTCGTCATCTAATTAATTACCAATTCTGTATCAAACACCTTGAGTTCAGTAATTCCCTTCACAGCAGCCACTTTTATCAATATTTTCAAAGGCAAGAACTCTGCATTATTATTTGAGCGCATCCCTAATCCAGTTTTGAGTTGAAGTAAATGAACATCAATAAGAAACAGTATACATCCTGCAACATTCCCAGAAATATGGACTTGGCTAGTTCCATCAAAGTAGCTCCACTGTCTTTATTATAGAAGGGTTAACCAAAATTCTCCCTTTTGCAATCTTTGAAGGAACATTTATACTATTTAAAGTTTTCCTAATTTGTGATGAAGACTGACATGTTGGCACAGCCTTGTTCTTGAAAAATTTCTGAGTTTTCTAGCTATCTAGATACCCCATGATACCACTAGAGGGAGAGGCAGTGCTTTAGTCACCTTTAGCTCCTTAGTTTGAACTCAGTTCTTCAAGCAATCTTCAATTTACATCCCATGCCAACCATATTTACATCCTGTAATGTAATCTCCTCCATCTCTGTCCAGACCTCCCTTGCAATTACACAACTAATGAAGAGGTGATTTATGGTTTCAAGTTTATTCTTGTACAACATAGAATGATGAGGATCCTGTCTACTGTGTTTTTGAAGAATCTCCCATGTTAAAGCCTTATTCTTTAAGGCTATTCACATATAAACCATAGACTTCAGTGGGGCTTTAAAGTTTAAACTTCCGTAGGGCCTTTCACCACCAGGCCTCTACTTCTTGACTTTCTTCAATTATGTGGCTTTATACCCTAATCTTGGAGTGTAAACCCTGCCTTAGCAGGATCTTTAGAATAAATCAACTCATTCTCCTCTTCTAATCGTATGTGATTCTTCCTAATCTAAACAACATCATCCTTCCATATTTCAAATTCCCTCTTACTCTACCTTAGTAGTTCTTCACCTTTCTATCCCTGTTTCCAAATAGTCGTAGCATGTTTAAGTGAAAATAGATGAAGAGTGGGCTATGATGGGAAATTCCATTATATTCCCCTAAAATACCCAAAGAAGCCCAAAGAAATGAGGTGAAGAAGTTGTTGCAACAACTGCTGGAACAAGGTGTTATTTGACCATGCGCCTCACTACGTGGGTCACCCATCATAATTGTTCCATTATGATGGGTTAAACAAAATTATGTTCATAATTATGTTCACCCATCATAATGTGCATTGATTACAAATTTACAAGGTGTTAAAAAAAATTACGCTTAAGAATAGGTACCCCCTATTGAGGATTGATGACTTGTTGGACTAGTTGCAACAAGCAAAATACTTCACCAAGCTGGATTTCAAATCATGGTATCACTAGGTTCTAGTCAATGAAAAAGATACTTGAAAGACCACTTTCAAACCCATACAAGGTTTGTATGAGAGGTTAGTCATGTCATTTGGTCTATGCAATGCACCAACTACATTCATGAGATTAATATACATATTCCTATGCCCATACCTAGATTAATTTGTTGTTGTTTATATAGATAATATACTGGCACACAATACTACCTGGGAAGAGCACATCTCCCATATGATGTTGGCAAATCTCCAGAAGTGTGAGTTTGCACAATAGTCTTTGGTGTATTTAGGCTATGTGATTGGTGAAGAGGAGTTTAAGATAGGTTTTGCAAGAAGGAAGCCATTATGAACTGACCGGTGCCTACAATTGTTTTAAAGGTTACGAGTTTTCTTGTGTAACACCCTCTTCCCACATCTACCCAAGTAATCGGCCAACCAGGGTAAACATGCGACAGGAGGCTATTAATATGAGATTTAACCTCCTAGATGACCTTAAGGAAGTGGAACCAATGGAAACCTGACAAAAGGACCTTATACAACATCAACAACACCTCCAGGAGGTAACCCAACCTCCCAGACCCCTGAACCCTGACTGGGAACTGATTTTTGACCCTTTTGAGCCTTAGCCACGTGCATGTAAGGGAAAGGGAGCGGCTAGAAGCCTATAGCCGCGGGCATGCCAAGGCAAGGTCGCGGCCAGGGCCCCAAAAAGTCAGTTCTGTGCATGCAACTCCAGGATTTGTGCCACATTTTTAGCCCCAGAGCCCAGGTCACTGCCTAGAACTTCATGAAACTTTAGGAGAGGATAAATAACATTAAAACAAAGGTATGGAAGAATCACATCATTAGGAACTCATCTGGACCCCTCCTAGCCATGATAGACATTTCGTCAAACATGTCACAAACATTGCATCTACAGGTGTAAACAACAGATTTAAACATAGGGTGTAATGAATAAAATAATATAAATAATGATTAATTAGTTAATTAGTAATTAGGTTGAAAGGCCATGTCTGATGAGACATGACCTTTCGTGAAGAGGCACCTGCCTAGGTATATAAGTAGGCCTCATTTGTAACATTCAGGCATCTCATTCATCATAAATTTTATATTATAATATTTGTATCCTCATGGATATCTTTGTATTCCAAGTCTTTTGGAGTATTTAGCTTGAGAAGGAACTTTGTTCGCTTCATTTGGTATCAGAGCAGTTCGAGCCTTTGGCCGCTTAATCACTGTACAGAGCTACGCTCTTCGATCTAGGTCCTTGACCGTCAAATTCGTCAACATTGTTGCCGTTGAAGCATTTCGCTAAACCTTTGGAGTTTCTCCGTTGCTGTCGCTGATTTCGTCAGAGGCCTTTGGCAATAATAAAAATAAAAAAAAGGAAGAAAGATATATATAAAATATATATATTAATAAAAAAAATAAAAGAGAGAAGGAAAGTTAAAAAAAGGGGGAAATAAATCAAAAGGAAAAAAAAAAAAGATTTAAAAGAAAATAGTTCCAAAAGAAAAAAATAAAAATGGTTCTACATTATTGATAAAAAGTGCATGATAAAAAAACTATACGTAAGAGAAGGAAGAGTAGATAAGATTATTTTGATTCTTATTAAGTGGTTTACAAGCTTGTGGTTTTAGAAGCCCATGGTAATGAATGCTAAGTTTATTTTTTACGTGGAGAAAATTAACCGAGTCAAATACACATAAGTGGAAATATATTTTATATTATACCCCAGAGAGGTGAATAGCCACGTTTCACTAGGGTTGTAACTTTTCAAAAAAAATTAAAACTAAAAAAAAGAGTTAAAAAAAATTATAAATAAAAATAAATAAATAAAACTAGAATTTACTTAGTCAAAGAACTCATCACTAAAGGAAGGCTATATTTAAGGTTATAAGTGATAAAAGTACTTTACAAAAGTGTGAAGAAAGTAAAAAGTACTTTCGTCTGAGAAAAAAAACTAATTCAAAATATTATTGTAAGGTTATTTAGGAGAAAAATAAATTAATTATTCCAATTAACTATTGGAATAAGGAACTTGACTATTGAGAAGTCAAAAGTTAAATAAGATAAGTTTAATTAAAAATCAAGGAAGTAATTAAAGTTACAAAGTTTTTTTTTTAATTAAGTGTGCTATATATATATATGAAAAGGGAGTAATTAATATTTAAAAAAAAAGAGAGGTATTATTAAAATAATACCTTATAGTACTAAAAGAAAACAATATTAAAAGTTTAAAAAGGAATAAGAAAGGAAAAGTTTTGAAATAAAATGAGGGTGACTTTAAAAAGTTAAAAACCTAAGTTATCTTAACAAAGAAGCAAAATGGAGTTTAAGTCAGAAATGAAACATAAGAGGTTTTTAGAAACTGTACCCATCGACGCTAAAGTGCTATTTAAAATTAAAGGAACTCTCCCTGGAAAAGATGTCACTATTGCTATATCACCCGCTGAAGATAAAAATTACATAAACCCTAAAATTGCAAACGAGTTGGTGATTCTTGAGTCATATATAATCGAAAAATTAGACTTCTTTGACAACAAAAAGTACGATATAAAAAGTCTACAACTTAATATTGGGGATTATAATTTTATCTCTCAATTTACCGTGAAAACATTACTTTTTGACGATAGTGACATTGTGTTGGATTCACCATGGATGGAAACCCTAGGTTCATTTATCTTAAATACGAAAAAGAAGTTTTTAACATTCTCCTACAAAAAGAAGAAAATAACACTACAGGACGTTAACTTGAAGCCAAATTCAGTGACGCCTGAAGACATACAAGAAATTTCAAAAGTAATTCTTCAACAAAGTAAAAAGACGATCCAAAATATGCAAATTTTTTTTGACAAAATCACCACTAACAAGAATGAAGAAGTTTCTCGCCTCAAGGACCACAACGAAAAATTACTAACGCAAATTAAGAAGTTGAAGAAAGACAAGAAGTCATTAGAAAACAAGGTGCAACAACTTGTCGAAAATGAAGCATCGAAATCTTCAAATGTAGAAGTTCAAGTTGAAGAAAAAATGAACATTGATCCCGTAAATGTCACAACTCAAGAAGAAGACAAGCAAGTTGCAAAAAATACGAACTTAGATGTTGTATTTCAGAGGATGAACATTTCAAGTGAAGGTTCTGTAACCAGCTCAATAACATCATCGCCAGAAGAAAATCAAAAAATTTCCGCACCCCTAAGAAGGGAAAGTCAAACCAAAAAAGTTCCCTATCGACATCCAAATCACGGGAGCAGACAACTCAACCAAGCTATGTATTCAGAACAGAAACAACAAGCTGATGTTTTGAAAAATACTAATATCATTACAGTCCACTCAAGTGATAATTTATCACAAGTTTCAAATCGCCGTCAAATTCCACAAAAGATTGATTTAGGATGGTCCGCTCCATTCTCAGTGCGACAGTTTTGTTTGTCACTTAGAGGATCATATCAGCTTGTATCGACAAGGATGACTGCCCCGAGTCGAGAAGATATTCGTAGCAGGAAAAGAAATCAAGGCCTTTCATCAACAAGCTTTGAGAACAAAGCTTTTGAGGAGGAAGACAATGTAATGAATAAAATAATATAAATAATGATTAATTAGTTAATTAGTAATTAGGTTGAAAGGCCATGTCTGATGAGACATGACCTTTCGTGAAGAGGAACCTGCCTAGGTATATAAGCAGGCCTCATTTGTAACATTTAGGCATCTCATTCATCATACAATATTTACAATAATATTTGTATCCTCATGGATATCTTAGTATTCCACGTCTTCTGGAGTATTTGGCTTGAGAAGGAACTTTGTTCGCTTCATAGGGGTCTCATACTTATCTGAGAATCGCCAAGAAGCATTTCTCCCTTACATCATTAGCTGCAATACAATCTATTTGACCATAGATATATTGTGCATTCATTTATAAGTAAAAACATAGATAAAGCCATACATCATCACTGATAAAATACATGTTTATAACCAACATAATAACAACAGAAATACCATGGATACAACAACAATGAAATCCACATAATAACCAGTACAATTTCCTACCAAATACCAAGGAAATGAGCTTCTCATTAATGGGTGTAAAAACCAACCAGAGATGGAACTTCCACGTTCCACCTGACCATAGATTGGCTGAGCCAAATCTCTGTTCAGTCAATCACCCACGTGCCGTATTCCAAGCATGAATGTGGGACTTAAACCAAAAAAACCAACCAAGGCATCTCGAGGCTAAACCACCTCACTCTCATCAAAAGAAACCAGGCTTTACCATGATCTACACCCTATCTCCAAGCCAACACAAGCATGGATATCATCGGATTCTTTCCGCCTAAACCTTGAGGATTTTTCTTGTCTCCTAGTCTCTCAGGCTTTATTGCAATCCACAATCCGAATCAGGGGTCACTAGGCCCTAAACCGGGACATACTCTCTAGGCTTTACCGCAATCCCAAACCTGGGATTACTAGGCTTGAATGGAGCGTAAACCGCCACCTCTCAGGCTTTACCGCAATTCAAACCCGGATTACTGGGCCTTAAACCGAGGCAACAAACGAACCGGTTTTATAATCATTTAGAGATCCACCTCACTCAGCTTCGAATCCATCCAGTAATCGAGCTAAACCAAAACATGAGAACACCACAACACCATGGCTATCTGGAAATGGCAAGGCTAGGCTGAATACACTGTCACACTTGTCAAAACCCATGCCAAGACAACAAAGAACCACATGCAATACTCAAATCTAGCAAGGAAATCATACATGCAAATCAATACCTGCTAAGAATCCTGCTGTCGCTGCTTGATTCTTGCTCCTCCTTGCTTGCTTCCTCCTCCTTCCTGCTTTCTTTCCTTTCTTGCTCCAATGCCAAAGTGCTCTAAAAACTCTAAGTATCCAAGAGAGAGAGAGAGAATAATGAGAGAGCTCCAAAAAATGCACTGAAAAGAAAGGTACCAACTGATTCTCAAAAGCCTTTTATGGAAGAGGCCTCTATTTTCTTCATTTTCCTCCTCACATGCAACCTATGACCTTTCATCTCCCTTTTCTCCTAATTTCCATTTTTTTCATAAATACATGTGCCAAAAAAGCAATTTGGCTTTTCAAAGCCTTTGCCTTTGCCTTTGCCAAATTAACACCCCCAGGATGTTTTGCCCAACATTTAGCTTGGGATAAGTGTCCCATCAACCGTCGTCATTATTTTTAACTTTTATTACATGGAATTTTCACCAGGGTTGGGGTAACAAAATACCTGAGAGAACTCATAGCTTCATTTTCAAAAGTGGCTACACCACTCCATGCCATAACAGTGAGTGGCAAGACTTTCCAATGGGGGAATGGTTGAAAAAAGGCCTTTGAAGAGTTGAAGAAAAAATTAGTCAAGCACCAGTTCTTGCACTACAAAACTTGCAACAACCCTTTGAAGTGGAGATTATTATGAATAAAGTTTACATAAAAATAATAAAATTAATGTAAACAATAATAATCATAATTAATGATTAATTAATTACTAATTAGTTAACGAAGAGACATGTTCTAAGGACATTACCATTCAATGAAAGGGCACCTTCCTAGGTATATAAGCGGGGCCCTCATTTGTAACAAACTTCATATCTCATATCTCATTTTCTAATAAAACATTTTATATATATTCATTATCCTACGATGGATACTTTTATATTTCAAATATTCTGAGAATCTTGTTGCGAGTACAAACTTTGTTCGTTATATTGGTATTAGAGCTGTTCAATCCTCTCGCCGCTCAACCGCTGCATAGTGCCAGTCTGATCCGACTTTTGGCCATCAAGTATTCGTCAAGTGCATTGTCGAGTGATTGAGGCTATTAGCCACACAAGTAATTGGAGGTTCTCCATTTTCCCTGTCAAGCCTTTGGCCATATAAAAAAAGGGGTTAAAAACTATTGGAAAAAAATTAAAAAAAAAGGTTAAAAATAAATTAATATAAAAAAGTCAAGAAAGGAAATTCAAAAGGAGGAAAAAAGGAAATAAATAAAAAAAGGAATTATAAAAAATGGGGTTAAAATAAAAAGGTCTATATATGTATATATAAACAAAGTAAAAAAACAAAAATTAAAAAAAAGAAGAAGAAGTAAAATTAAAGATAAGTCTAATATATATTTAAAAAAATATAAAAAAAGTAAAAAAATATAGAAATAAGAATAAAATCAATTGAAAAAAAGCACAGTTCCCTGACAACCGCACAACCTCCATTTGCAGGGTAGTGGTTGCACTCAACTTCTGCAGCGCACACCGCATAACCACTATCGCTCGAGTCCACAAATGTCTGACACCTACGACTGTTAGTCGTTGTACGCAGCTGTAGCGTTGGCCACCTTCCCTGCTTGCCATCTCACCCTATAGCCTACTCAACTGCAGTCACCGTTGAATTTCATTGTGGCAATCCACGCCACCGACATTCTTTCATCATTCTTAAGTGTTGCTTTTCCTCCTAGGTCAAAAAGCAACACTTAAGAATGATGAAAGAATGGTCGACACTAGCCTTCCTTGGCACATTGTAGACTTCCAAGCAGTAGTGTGTCCTTCCTTGTTCATTGTGATTGTGCCCTACACCCAAATAGTCTCTCTCTCTCTCACAAGAGTGCATGGCAGAACTCTAAGACTCAATCAAGCCTTGTTCGTCCGTTGTGGCCCTGACATGCACCTTCTTCTTTGCCTTGGCACAGTGCACACTCCTAGTGGCTAGTAAAGCCACCCTATCTCACTTTTAATAGGCTTGTGCTTCTAGCTTGCCCCGTTCTGTCCTTAATCACTGTCTTTTGAATAGTTTGCATGTGATAGCCAGGGGATTTTTTGAAACTAATTGGTGTTCGCCATGAGTGAATTTCTACTTGCAAGTGCTACAGATACATACCACATTTGTCTCTCATCATCTACTGAAACAATGCCTCCTACCACTCGATAAGCTACTTCAAAGGAAACTTCAGAAGCTAGTACTAAGGAGGCAGTGAAATATACAAATCCAACTATTCCTATCCTTTTAGACACAATGTTTCATTGATAAATCCTAGAGAGTCTCTTGGAAAGATATCAAATATGCTTTCATGTAGAAGGAATTCCCAGAAAACTTGGAAGACATGCAAGTGTATATAAATATCAAGAGGTCTAGGATACATAAAGTGGCATGTAGGTTCCTAGTGATGCCTTGTGCAGAAGCTATCAAGTGGATCTTGTTACATATGGATAGCTAGAATCTGGTTCTCAACAGTGAAAGCAGTAATGAGATCACCAACTACCATCCACATGACATTCATTCTTATTACAAGATGGTAACTCCCAAGGAATATTTGAATACTTAGTTCTATGCGACTTGGGAAAACTTGAATACCAAGGAAATTCTCAAGTCGTGGTGGCAAGAGCCCGCCAAATTTTTCCAGAGACCAAGTGCAGTCTTGTAAATTTTCGTAGATGTTTTATGCTTGATGCAACTTTACTTTTATCCCCAATATCAAACAACAATCACATCAACAAGAAAGTAAAATGCTGATAGAACATACTAGTAGATCGACAGAAGACAAGCCAAAAATTACACTTAACTTGATCAACAAAATATATGTGTTGTGGTGCATTACGGTGGTCAACAGGATGCTTCAACAAGCAAAGTCTCAATACGGTTAGCCAACCAGAAGTGTCACACAACCCTCTCGGACAGCTATACCAGTGAACTCAAAGTCAACGCTGTCCCAATCAATGGTCAACGCAAAACATCAACAACAAAAAGTCAACGCAGCATGGTCAAAGTCAACGGTTAACCTCGATTTTGGTGCCAAAAAATGAGAACTAGAGAAATTGGAATTTTGACCAAGTTTGGGGTCAATTTGACCAAGCATTGACCAAAGTCAACGTTGGTCAAATCTGCGCTGAAACCCTAGGTCGAAACAGAAATGTCTTTGCTGCAATTTTCCCACAGTGGAGAAGAAGAGACTCCAAGTGATGATCGAACCAATCAGATGCAGAGAGAATGTGTGATGAGTGAGTGAAATGACCTCCAACATTGACCTATATATGTCCATCAGTGAGGGTGTGTGACACATCTGCTGGGGCTTCAAGCCTACATTTCAATTCTGGCCGACCTTGCACAGAAGTGGAATAAATTCAAAATAAATGTTCTACTCATCGGATCAAGATGACCTTTAGATTGATCTTGCATCTCTTCGAAAGAGGAATCCAATAAAAATATTGGCATCTTCATCTGAGCATCACAACATGGAGTTTGGACCTAGTTGTCCAAAATTAACACTCCCTCTCAACTAGGGAGAACTCCATCCACCTGTGCCATCCAAACATCGTGCGTCATCCTGCCGTAACTTGCTTTGCTGGCTTCTTTATTTTAGAACAAAAGAGGGTCAGTCACAAAGACATCATTCCCGGCTGACAAATTCAGCCCAGAGGTCCGAAACCTCTATAGGACTCAAAAGAGTCACATACCTACCAACCCGAAGTTGGTTTACCTGACTCGAAGTCAGTTGGAGGTCCGAAACCTCACTAGACTTGATCCCAGATCAAGTGGTTGGACACGTGCCATCATAGACATAGAGAGTACGACAATCTCCGATGCGTCCATCGGTCTTTTCTATTGGTCTCTAGCTTTTCCCACCTCACTGGCCAAATGAGAGGTACTTCCCATGAGTCCGGGACTCAATGGGTAGGATGCATACGAGGCACAAATCATGAGAGGTGAACCAACTCAATCATCATAATGGTGGGGCAGAAGCACCACAAGTTTCGGCAAGCCTAGCCCCGTGAGTGCTTATAGCTCTGAGAAGCTATCCCCAAAGCTCCCCAGAGCTCCAAGAGCTCATTGTCCAACATGACCCTCAGCATAGGGTCGTTCCACGATTCCAAGATTCTCATGGAAGGTTAGGAACATGACCTTCCTCAAGGGCATTGTGAGAATATTCACGACCTACTCATCAGTTCCTATATGATCGAGCCTTACGGTGCCTCGCTGTACCATATCCTAGATAAATTGGTACTAGACATCAACATGCTTGGATCGATTGTGGAACACGGGATTCTCTGACAAACGAATCCCCCTCTGGTTATCACGAAGGATAACGGTGGCATCTAGCACATGCTCGAACAACTCACTCAAGAGCTTTCTTAACCAAGTGGTTTCACAACAGGCCATACATGCTGCAATGTATTTGGCCTTAGCGGTGCTCAAAGCTACCGACTTCTGCTTCCTGCTCGAAGTAGACCCAAGTGTGAAGCAACATCTAGATGTGCTCTTGCGATCCACCACACTGCCAGCCCAATCGGCATCAGTATATCCATGGAGTGTCATGCTCCCGACAGTGTATCTCAGCCCATGGTCTATCGTGCCCCAGAGATATCTCAAGAGTTTCTTGGCACCAACCCAATGAATATGATGAGATTCAACCATATGTTGACTCAAAGTGTTCATTGCAAAACATACGTCCGGACGGGTGTTCACTAAGAACATCAGGGCCCCTACTAGTTGACGATACTTAGTAGGATTTGCTAGCATAGGCCCAGCAGCGCTGCCACTCAACTTCTTAAAGTTGAGCTCCATCGGTGTCGACACGGACTTACAGTCCACCATTCCAAATCTTTCCAGAAGCTTCACAATATGTTTTCCTTGAGAAAGGAAAATCTCGCTAGGTCTTTGCCAGACCTCCAGGCCGACGAAGTAATGCATCAGTCCTTGGTCCTTCATCTCGAACTCAGCAACGAGCTCCCTCTTACACTGATGAATGAGATGGTCAGCATTTGTCAGGAAGAGGTTGTCCACATACAACACCAGAATGAGAGGCTTTTCTCTATCAACATTGAAGTAAAGGTTCGGATCAACATTACTACGAGTGAAGCCCAGCTTCATCAGGTAGCCATCTATCCTCTCGTACCAAGCTCTGGGTGCTTGCTTCAACCCATAGAGGGATTTCTTCAACCTGCAAACATGGGTGTCTCGATCCTGGACTTCGAACCCCAGAGGTTGCTCCACATACACCTCTTTCTTTATCGTACCATGCAGAAATGCAGTCTTGACATCCATATGGTGAAGATTCCATCCTTGCGTAGTAGCAAGGGCTATGATAGATCAGATGGTGGTATATCGGGCCACAGGTGCAAATATATCATCATGGTCTACGCCTTTCTTTTGAGAGAAGCCACGGGCAACGAATCTTGCCTTGAACTTTTCAGCACTACCATCAGATCCATGCTTGATCTTATAGAGCCATTTCGAGGTGACCACTGCTTTGTCCTCCGGTCTCGGAACCACATCTTAGACATCATTCTTCATAATGTACTCATATTCTTCGTGCATAGCATCCTTCCAGACTTTATGCTTTACAACTTCCTCAAAAGATCTAGGCTCAGACTGTACGATTATACTCATGGCTGTTAGATACCCATGGTATCTATTCGGCTTCTTGCTTTCACGGAATGTCCCCCTTGGGGCCATATGTCGCTCGGCATCCTCGAGAGTGTCCCTGAGTGATGATGGTTTTTTCTTCATTGAAGGAGGTGGATCAATAGGGTCCATTGGTCCTTCAATATCGGGCATCGTCTCATCCTTAGGTTCTTATTAATTTCCAGGCCTTGCTTCATGATCTTCCTCAGATCTCGAAAGATTGATTACTTTCTGTAGGGAAGCATCTTTGTCAAAGGTAACATCGTGGCATATCTCCACTTCCCTTGACCAGGCACATAGACTCTATAGGCCTTCGAATTTTCGCTGTAGCCCACAAACATTCCCTTTTTCTCAAAAGAATCCAGCTTGCTCCTCTTCTCCTTCGGTACATGAAAATAAACAGGACATCCAAAAACTCTAAAATGTGAAACGTCAGGTTTCTTACTAGAGAAAACCTCTTCGGGAGTTTTGGAGTCCAGAGCGGAATGCGGGCATCGGTTTTGTATGAACACAACAGTGTTCGCAGCTTCTCCCCACAGAAACTTCGGAAGACCTTGGTCACATAGCATGGCACGGGCAGCTTCCACAATGGTCCTGTTTTTTCTTTCAACAACGCCATTTTGCTCAGGAGTATAGACAATTGTGGTCTCCCTCTTGATGCCAGCTTCTCTGCAAAAGTTCTTGAACTCGTTCGTCTCATATTTAGTGCCATTATCGGTCTGTCGGATAGTATCACATGTCATCGCTCCCAATGGACTTCCTCTAACTTGGTAGAGTGTATCAAATCTAAACCCCATCGTGATAGCTTCCTTGAAACTTTTCTTCCAGATGTACACCTTCACATCAATGAATGCCACATTGAAACCTTTGTCTTCCATGGCCGAAATAAACACAAGGTTCTTCGTCAAATCAGGTACATAGTACATCTTGCAAGCGGAGGACTTGACCTTGAGACAAGTGGAGGGTCATAGTCCCTGTCCCTTTCACGGGATATGTGGCATTATCTCCAAGGATAATTTTCAGATTAACATCCTTCTCCACCATATCAGAAAGTGCTTCCTTGAACCCAGTGATGTGCCTTGAGGCACCACTCTTTATCAACCAGACATCCATAGTGTCGGGTGGAGATGCAGTAGAGAGGGTAGATACAAGAATGAATTCATTTCTTTTATCATCAACAAAATTAGATTCCTCATACCTGGAATTTCTCGACCTTTTGAAAGGTTGCCCATTTCCACCAGAGGGAGCCTTCCTCTTCCCTTTAAACCTGTTGTTCCTTTGATTGCCATTCCTCTGGTTGTTGTTGTTATCATCATCCCTGGGAGAATCCCTTCTATTAGGGCATTCTCTAGCATAGTGGCCGGTCTAGGGCATTCTCTAGCATAGTGGCCGGTCTCGTTACATGTGTAACATCTTCCTTTCTTTCTTGGACCCCTGCTCTTCCTTGGTTCCTCGGACCACCATTGTTCTTCTTCTTAGCACGAGCAGTGAAGGCAACATTACCTTCCTTTTCATATTCCTTCATTCTTGATTCCTCTTGTACGCATCTCGATAATACTTCGTCAAAATTAGGTATGACATTGTTATTGAGAATGGTAGTATTGAATACATGCCATTCGGAGGAGAGACCTCCAAGTACGGTGAGAACCATTTCTCGATTAGCTATTGTCTCCCCAATGGCCAGAAGATTATTTTTGATTTCGTCAGCTTCAGAAAATAAGATTGAATGGATTCATCCCTGCCTTTCTTCAGATTCTACAGTTGGTTCTTGAAGAAAAGGACTTGATTTACATTGTTGGCCTTGAACATGTTGACCAACTTATCATACATCTCCTTGGATGTGCCCAACGCAGAGATGTAGGCTACCAGACTCTTATGAATTGAATCTCGGATCATTAGCTTTGCTTTGATTTCCCCCTTCTTATATTTTGACTTGGTGGTAGCAGGTGCAGATGATGGAGGCTCTTGGATTTTACCCTGCACATAGTCCATGACATCTTGGTCTTCCAACATAAGATCCAAAGTCATCTTCCATGCATGGAAGTCTTCCTTTCCAGTCATCTTGTCATCAGCTTTGAAGCCATTATAGTTTGAGGTACCCATGCTCTTCTTCGGTGATTGCTACAAACTTGGGCTTTGTTTTCACCTCAGCTCTGATACCATGTAAATTTTCGTAGATGTTCTATGCTTGATGAAACTTTACTTTTATCCCCAATATCAAACAACAATCACATAAACAAGAAAGTAAAATGCTGATAGAACATACCAGTAGATCGACAGAAGACAAGCAAAAAATTACACTTAACTTGATTAGCAAAATATATGTGTTGTGGTGCGTTACGGTGGTCAACAAGATGCTTCAACCAACAAAGTCTCAATACAGTCAGCCAACCAGAAGTGTCACACAACCCTCTTAGACATCTATACCAGTCAACTCAATGTCAACGCTGTCCCAGTCAATGGGCAACGTAAAATAACAGTAGAAAAAAGTCAACGCAGCCTGGTCAAAGTCAATGATCAACCTCGATTTCAGTGCCAAAAAATGCAGACTAGAGAAATCGGAATTTTGACCAAGTTTGGGGTCAATTTGACCAAGCGTTGACCATAGTCAATGCTGGTCAAATATGCGCTGAAACCCTAGGTCGAAACATAAATGTCTTTGCTGCAATTTTCCCACGTGTGGAGAAGAAGAGACTCCAAGTGATGATCAAACCAATCAGATGCAGAGAGAATGTGTGATGAGTGAGTGAAATGATCTCCAACATTGACTTGTATATATCCATCAGTGAGGGTGTATGACACATCTGTTGGGGCTTCAAGCCTACATTTCAATTCTGGCCGACCTTGCACATAAGTGGAATAAATTCAAAATAAATGTTCTGCTCATCGTATCAAGATGATCTTTAGATTGATCTTGCACCTCTTCGAAAGAGGAATCCAATAAAAATATTGGCATCTTCATCTGAGCATCACAACATGGAGTTTGGACCTAGTTGTGCAATATTAACAAGTCTACTCGACCAAATCTTTGAGAAAGGTTTACCAATATCTCATGACGATGTGTTGTAGATTACATGGGCGAAAAAATGCAAAAAACTTAGGAGAGTTGGGTTATCTGCTCAACCTAGTTGCTTCAAGAGGCAAAGTCTTCTATTGGGCAGATATCCTCTCCCATGAACTGCAGCTTCACATACAACAGGCCAACACAACTTTACAAGCTAAAAAAGCAACAAAATTTTATATGTCCGCTTATTTGTTGGACGAAATCTGTGCCCATTATGAGTTCATAGGGATGAAATCGAACTGGACCCCTCATGAGAAGTTACCTATCTACTTCCATTGCAGGATGTTATCCAAAGTCTGTTTTCGAGGAGTATATGAAAAGCTGGCTAAGCACTTCTTTGCAGTACTGTACAAGATGATCTTTGAGATTGAACCTCCTTGCATGACATAACAATAGGTAGCCTATCACTTGAACAATGGTTTGTCTGCACAACTCCAGAGGAGGAAGAAGGCCCCTTGGCCCACTTTTTCATTATGGATTGGACTTTATGAGCTTAAGAGCCTTAAGGTGGCTGATACTGAAATTGAAGAACTCAGGCATTTTATCTTTGGAACAATGGGTTTTCATAGATATGATTCCAGGAATGTTTGTAGACAACATTGTACTAAGATACAATATACTTGGCCATATGTACCAATGACTATTTCAAAAGACGAAAAGATCAAGAATTGGTACAATTCACTGAGGAAAAATCGGCCAGGAGATGAGGCGGGGTCTTCCTAGGTTCCACAGGTACTAGGTGTACAAATGGAGGAGATTCAACAAGAAGTAATTGTCCAAGTGGACATTGTAGCACCCAGAAAGAAGCTAAAACATGATCCAGTGGCAGAGAGTAGTTGAAAGTTCAAAGCTGATCCGATGTGCAAAGGTGCAATTGACGCAGAGAAACAAAAGAAACAGGAGGAGGAGAAGAGAAGGTTAGAAGCAGAGAAGCAACAAGAAGAAGAGCGCAATAGAGAGGAGTGTTTACAGAAAGAAGAAGAAGAAAAGAGGCAAGCTGACTTAAGAAGAGAAGAGGAGCTACAAAGAAATCTACAAGAAGAAATCTTGCAAAGAAGAAATGAGGAGAGCAGAAGAAAAAAGGAAAAGAATAGCAAGAGAGGAACAACAAAAGTGGTCACAGGAGGAAGAAGCCACACAAACAATGGAGGAAGAACAAATGGCCTATGAAATGGAAGCAGAGTTGCAGGAGGAGGATGCCATTGAACCAATTGCAGATGAACCAAGCACCCAACCAAAACGTCTTCTCACTGGTGGCCATCTCCCATTGAGCGAAATGGGAATTGTTCCTCCACTCGATGACAGGGTTATGGATGTATCCAACTTTACCTTCGACCAACTGAAGAAGAGGATTGTACAGGAAAGGCGAAGGTATTTTCCAAATGATCTTGTCCATCCAGTCTCCATATCCACAAAAAGGTAATAACATCTAATAATAGGAGAAATCTCCGAGCAATCATGGCAGCAAATGTGGCTTTTGCGACAACAATGCAAGATAATCAAAGAATCTTATGAGTGAGAATGCACGATTGCGAAAAGAGCTAGTTGTCGCAAAACAACAAGTTGATCATCTTATCGTAGAGAATCAACGATTGTCTTCTACTATAGTATTAGCACGACGAAGCTATAGTTAGCCATATTTGAAGAACTGAAGCCGATGGAAGACACCATGAAGCAACTATACAATGAAATGATTCTCTTACATGAGGTAGTGGCACCCCTGGTTGAAATTCAAAAGAAATCTTAAGAGATCCTGAAGGTTCTAAAGGTAACAAGCAGAGCTGTAGATTTGATGTAGGATTGGGGCGTCAAGTATCCTAGTGTTCCTGAGCAATTGGCCAAGAAAGACAGATTGGATATTGAGGTGGATAGAGCACATTTAAGACTTCATACTCAAAACTACACCCACCTTAGTGAACAAGCAAACATAAAATGCCTTCTGTGGGTCCACTTGGAGAAATAAGAGGCAAGGATGTCATCATGCAGGAGATAAAAGAGTTTATTGAACAAATCAAGCAAGCAACAAATCAAGAAGGCGTGTAGATCACCAAGAATGCTATTCTACAATATGCAGTTGGGCTAGCTAAAGTTCACATCAAATTATCCTGGCTGTGGAATAGCATACAGTCAAAATCCAAATCCATATTATCAGATGCATTGGAGGTGAAGATGCGATATATTGCAGATCTACCAATCAGAGTTAAAGTTATCGCAACGGAGTTCAGAGCATGGCACTCTTACATCACAAATGAACTCCATGCTCAAGCTACTGATTTGTCTCTTTGTTCTACATAAGGAATATTTTGTCTTATTATAGTTTTGTCCTATATAGCCACCATTTTGATGTAATTTGTCTTTTGTAAATAACAAGTCCAATGTAAAAGAAGTCCAAGAGACACATAGAAGTCCATAGATTGTGGAAGTCAAAGAGTAACGAGGAACTCAAGGTCATTATCATTTGTTATAAATAAGCCCTCATAACTCAAGCAAAGGGCTTGGACTTTTAGAGATTTGGCCTTGGCTTCTCTAGTTGTGCATACGAGAGAATATCATTCTTTTGGAGAAGCAAGTTGTAGCTTAATGTTCCACTATTGGAGCTTGTGTTTCACCAATGTAACAATGTACTTGGATCTTTCATTAATTATCAGAAGCTCATGGAGCCAACACTCTTTCATGCATGTATCGTAAATGTTGTAAGACTATTCTTTATATATTTACGGTATATGTTGTGTTAAGCATACTAAAGAAAATGAACTATTTTGTTGCTTTAGCTATGATTCTTGTTGAATGGTTGTTGTTATGTGTTTATATGATCGTTGTTATCTTGTGAACTAATTTGTATTTCATTTTCTCTCAAGCGTCTCTCTTAGGATGGTACTAATAATTTTCTATTAGAGGCCCGTCTCTTATTCCTCTCGTGTGGAAGCTCCTTTTACACCTTACACTTGATGCCTCACAAAGCTTACATACTTGCTACCCCAAAGCTATGTGCATGATCATGCGTATGTTTTGCAACCAAGGCATTCCTTTAAAATCACTTGCAATGGTGGTCGGACCTTATATTTGGATGGGGCTCCTACACCAAACAATGTGAGGTGTAATTAGTGTTGAAATATGTAATTAGGTTCGGTCTTCATAATGACATATGCAATCATGATTTTATATATTTAATGTAATAAGAAAAACAGATTTATTATTGTTGTTCTTGAGTCATGGGTTTCATGCTCAAGGGAAATTTATTTTATAAGTCAAGCTCCCATTGAGAGCATCTAGGGCTTGTCATTGAGTCTACAAGAAAGTCATTGTCATTTATGAAAGACCCTCATTGTGCATGTTACATATTGTAAAGAAAATTATTTGAGTCAAATAGAGTCAAAGGACCCTCCAAAACCAAGTCAAGATGCTAGCAACAAGTCGACCTTCCAAAGAGTGTCAAGTTGGCCTAGAGACAGTGACAAGTCGACCTATTTTGAAGTGACTAGAAGCCTATATATGCAAGACTAGTTGACCACTTTTGAGAGCATCGATCACACACAAGAAACTCGTTCAAAAGCATAGAAGACAACAAAGAAAGAAGAAGATAGGTCGAAGAAGATAGAAGGATAATTTGAGGACTGTTTTTGGGTAAAAACTCTCACACGTGCGGGCTAAAGCAAGGCATCCACTGCAGAATATAGATTGAATTATAGTTATACCTAAGATCCTAAATTCAGTGCCGAAGTAGTCTAATCTGAAGGCCGAAGTCTTAAGGAGAAGGAGCTTAGTCAAGCGAAGGAGAAGAAGGACTAAAATTGCCCTAATCACATCACCCTTGCGAAAGTTGCAGGAAGCTATAGGAGGTCGAGAACTGTAGGAAGAGAAGCAGTCTAGTGTTGTAGGGCCGAAGTCAAGGCCGAAGGAGAAGTTGCAGCAGTTTTAAGTCAAGGTTGGCTTGGTTTGACTTGACAAGTAAAAGGGCAAAGCTTGACTTGGTCTTGGAGGAGTCTAGGTCAAGGGTCTAGGTCTTGGAATTCATCAATTGAAAGTCTATAAGAAGAGAAGAATACTTGTGGGTTTTCCGCTTAGTTGGAGACATTTTGGCCCTAGATGATTGCCTATATCTTGTGTCCTTTGTCTTATTATTATTTATGGTTTGGTCGCTGTTTGATGAAGAAAACACTAATAATAAACAAGCGAAAGAAGAAGCTAATCAAGTTAAGTAAAAATATACACAAGCAATTATCAAAGGAAGAGAATCATCCAATGTTGTTGCCCTTAGATTTTGTAACATATTATTAGAGCTAAGGTGACAAGACAAGGAAAGGAAGCTTAAAAAGAAAAAAAAGGACACTTAAGGGTTGAAGCACTAGAATATCATCAAGAGCATCAATCATCAAGAAGGACCACTCATCTCAAAGGCACTTCAAGGACAAGGATTACATCATCATCTTGAAGAAGGAAGTCACTAAAGAAGACCTCAAAACCCTTGTTTGTTCAAAGAAGGACTCTACACTTGAAGCATTCTTGGGAACCTCGCACAATCATCGCCTCAAGGAAAAGAAGACCTTAAAGACTCTACCTCTACTCAAAGAAAGAAGGACTACGAATTGAAGCATCCTCAAGTCCCTACATCCAAGGGAAGCAGGTAGAAGCATTGTCATCATCATCAAGGAATCAAAGTGATCTCCCTCTCTTTGAAGGATCACTTTTGAAGGAAGACATCTTCATCAAGAAAACATCTTCTATTATCAACACCATCGTCAAAATCAAGAAGGCATAAAGTTGAAGATATTGTCATCAAGGAGTATCTTCACAAGTAAGTATCTTTATGTCCACATCTGAATCTATCAAAATGACTTCATTTTGCAAGGAAAGCAACAAATTGGTTGGGTCATCAAACTTTCTTGCATAGAAGAAGAGGACTGACTTGATCCTCATAGAAAGTGAAGTCGTTGATCAAGTTAAGGGTTCAATCACTAAACCTCCAAAAGGAAGAAGCTCAAGCCTTAGCAAAGTACATGAAAGGGGAAGTAAGGGCTCAAATTGTTAGGTCCCTATATTACTAGTATAGTCCCTTATTATTGTTAGTGTAACCCCCTTATTGTTATTATTGTACCCTTGTAACCCCCATATTGTTATTATTGTGTCCTTAAATTATTATTGTTAGGTTGGCTAGGATTACATTGTGGCCCCACTAGGATTACATTCTGGCCCCATGGACTCCTATATATAGAAAGGAGGTTTTGTAATTTGAATCATCCAAGAATTGTTCATTCATGTAATGTATTGGAGGTTGCCCTCTCGAAGTGGCTTATTTCTAAGGCGTTGATATCTCTTTTCTTCTCTTTTTGGAGCTAGTTTCACAACATTTGGTATCAGAGCTTTGGATTCTAGGGTTTCGCTGCTCTAGATAGGTCATCGTGGCATTTTCGCTATAACTTTTTTTCTACGAAGATTCAGAATCTGAAATTTTTAGGGTGCGAAGCCGAAATCTTGAGAAAACTCCTCAAAAAATTTCAGAGCTTGGTTCACAACATTTTTGGAGATATGATCTGTGGAAGGTAGTGCTTTTTCAGGCTCCCGAATTTCATCTCAAAGAGGTGATCGTGGGAAAAGATTCATAACTCTCTCTCTGAGCATCGGATTGGAGTGCCGTAAAAAGTGGTCGCAAGTACACGGACTGTAGTTTCTTGGCTATCAATTTTAGAGCCGAAGGACGAAACAGTGACACGTGGCAAGTTGTACAAGTTCGCTCTACTGAACCAGTCCAAAATTGGGTCATTGTGGGAGATTGGACATAACTTTGCCTTGAAGAATCCAAATCAGATCAGACCTGTGGCATTTGAAAGAAGCTTCATAGGGCTACTACAACGCTGAATTTCAGATATTGGAGATCCGCAATTACAGAGATAATTCAATTTCAATATCGAGTTCCTCAAAAGCAAGTAAAATGTGTGTATTATTTTTTTATTTTTTTATTTTTATTTTTTTTATTTTTTTGGTTCCGAATTGCATAAGTCTTATTTGAAGAATCAAGTTGAATTGATTCCAAGGGCATATTGTAGAATAGATATCAATATTGGATTCTAAAATGGCCCCTAAAAAGAATTCAACACCCATTAAGCCTTTAGAAGGCTCTACTATGGCTCATGAAGACGAAGAATGGCAACATGACATATCAAAATTACAAGAGCAAGTGCAACAAATTTCGCTCTCGCAAAGAACAACAAAAAATGAAATGGAAGTTTTGAAGAAAGGCATGGAAACTAATATGGATGGTTTGAAGAAAGGCGTGGAAGCTAAGATGAATGGTTTGGAAGCTAAGATGGATGGCATAGAAATGGGCATAGGCTAAGATGGAAGACATGGAAGCTAAGATCGATGAAAAAATGAAAGACAACATGGAAAACATGAAGAATGTTCTAAAAGTAGACATCGAAGGTTTGGAAAAGTTGATACAATAAATGTTTCCTAATGGCAAAAATATAGTAGAGGAAACTCATGATGAGAAAAAAATAAATGTTAATCGTGATTTTATAAACTCTAATGTTGGATGGAAGAATCACCATATTCCAAAGATGGATATGAGGAAGTTTGATGGCAAGGATCCGATAACATGGATACTACGGATGGAGCAATATTTTGATCTCAATAATGTGCAAAACACAACAAAGGTACGCATTGCAACTTTACATCTAGAACCAAATACATTTGTATGGTATCGATGGCTTTGCCGCCGTAAAAAAATTGTCACTTGGTAAATTTTTACGGAGGAAATGATAGCAAATTATGAGGATACAAAGAGCAACACCTTCTTTAGCCAATTGATAAATCTCAAACAAAAGGGTTTAATGGGGGAGGACATTGAGGACTTCCAAAAATTGAATACAAGGGTAACTGATATTCCAGAGGAACACAAGATTGATCTATTCATAGGTACTTTAAAGGATAACATCAAACATGAAGTTCATGTTTTACAACCTGATTCATTGGAGAAGGCATTGAGGTTGGCAAGAAAAATTGAATATAAAATTATGGCGACAAGGAAGCCTACCACTCACTTCTATAAAGAGGGAAGTGTTGCTACTCCTAGATTTCCACAACCTACAAGGTTGAAACCACAACAATTGGAAGAAAAAAGAGAAAAAGGGCTTTGCTACGGTTGTGACTGTAAATACACTAAATGTCTGTAAGTGTCTTGAGAAGAAATTATTTTACATAGATTGTGAAGAGGAAGAAGAAAATGAACAAGAAGAGGATATACACCAGGAACCAACCCAAGAAGAGGAAGAAATGAGTCCGACCATATCGTGTAATGCATTAGCAAGAATTACCACTCCTCAAACTCTCAAGATAGAAGGACATATCAAGAAGAAAAAGGTAATAATGTTGATTGATTGAGGTAGTACCCATAATTTTATTCATTGTAAGGTAGCCAAGGAATTGAATTGTTTCCTATACCCAACACCAGAATGTCAAGTGATGGTTGCAAATGGAGGAGCTATAAATTTCTCTGGAAAATGCCATAATATCAAGCTAACCATGGGGGAATATGTATTAGATAGTCCAATGCTTTCCATTCCTATGGGAGGTGCTGATGTTGTACTAGGAGTACAATGGTTACAATATTTGGGGACGATAGCTTTTAATTTTCAAGAAATTTTCTTGAAATTGTTTTCAGAAGGAAAGGAAGTCGAATTACAGTGTATTGCAGGGAAGCCAAGAAAGATAATAAGCTCTAATGTCATGAAAAAGCTTCTAAATAAATAACAACAAGGCGTAATTGCACAATTATGCTCACTAGAAGTTCCAACATCAAAATCATCTATTTCTACAGATCTCAAAAAAGTCTTGGACAATCATTCCAAGGTGTTTGAAACTCCCAAAGGACTCCCACCTATTCGTGATCATGATCATGCTATTCATTTGATTCCGGGAAGTGTTCCTCCAAACTGCGGGCCTTATAGATATCCTTATGTGCAAAAGAGCGAAATTGAACATATGATTGCAGAAATGTTAGAGGCTGGTATAATTCAACCTAGTAAAAGTTCCTTCTCTGCAATAATAGTATTGGTGCACAAGAAGGATGCATCATGGCACATGTGTCCAGATTATAGGGAGCTCAATAAGCTCACCATTAAAGATAAATTTCCTATTCCTATGATTGATGGTGTGGATGAATTACATGGAGCAATTTATTTTACCAAAATGGATCTTCGTTCGGTATCATCAAATTAGAATGAAGATTGAAGATATTCCGAAAACAACATTTCGAATTCATGAGGGTCATTACGAATTTTTGGTCATGCCTTTTGGCCTTACCAATGCACCTTCTACATTTCAAGGGTTGTTGAATTCCATTTTCAAACCCTTCCTTAGAAAATTTGTGCTAGTATTTTTTGACGATATACTAATCTACAGCAGGTCTTGGAAGGATCATGTTCAACATGTTGACACGGTGCTCAAAATATTATAGGAGAAACAATTATATGAAAAAGCATCCAAATGTTTCTTTGGAGTACAAGAGGTGGAATATCTGGGTCATATTGTATCTCACGAGGTTGTTAAGGTAGACCTTAACAAAATTAAAGCCATTAAGGAATGGAAAGTCCCCACAACCATAAAGCAGTTGCGAGGATTTCTCGGGTTAACAGGGTATTATCGAAAGTTTGTTAAGAATTATGGGAGAATAGTAGCACCTATAACAACATTATTGAAGAAAGATGCATTTTCATGGACTCCTGAAGCAACTAAGGCCTTTGAACATCTTAAAGAAGCAATGTGCATAACACCAGTCTTAGCTACGCCAGATTTCACAAAAACCTTTATTGTGGAATGTGATGCCTCAAGAAATGGAATTGGTGTTGTTTTAATGCAAGAAGGAAAACCCATTGCTTTTGAAAGTCATCCAATCAAAGGAAAGTATTTACAGAAAGCTATTTATGAGAAGGAAATGTTGGCAATACTATAGGCACTAAACAAATGGCGACCTTACCTAATGTGAAGACACTTCAAGGTAAAAATTGATCATGATAGTCTTAAACACTTTTTGAAACAAAGACTATTTTTAGAAGAGCGGCAAATATGGGTCACAAAGATGTTGGGTTATGACTTTGAATCATCTACAAAAAAGGGAAGCTAAATTTTGTTGCAGATGCACTCTCAAGAAAGGATGAAGAGGTGGAAGCATTGTTTTGTGCCATTTATATTATCCAACTAGATTGGATAACCAAAGCAAGGGATGAATGGAAGAATAACAAAGAAGTGTGGACACTCATTCAAAAGTTGCACCAGATCCTAGTACATCTGATACATTTAGTTGGAAAAGTGATTCCTTATGGTAAAAGATCGCTTATATCTTTGTAAGAATTCCCAACTAAAACAAAAGATTCTTTTGGAATTGCACGCCTCTCCCTTAGTTGGACAGTCAGGATTTTTAAAAACTTACCGTGGGGTGAAGAAAGAATTTTTTTGGGATGGCCTTAAATTTGATATTCAGAAGTTCGTGGCGGAATGTTTGGTTTGCCAAAAAAATAAAGTTGAGATAATTAAGACCCCGGTTTTGCTACATCCTTTATCCATTCCAAGTCAACGTTAGGAGGAGGTTTCAATGGATTTTATCACAGGTTTAACTAATTCTGAAGGAAAGAGCATCATCATGGTGGTAGTTGATAGATTTACCAACTATGCACACTTTTGTGCATTATCTCATCCATTTTAAGCAAGTACAGTTGCTACTGCATGTATGGACACGAGTCAAAAAGCTACATGGAAACCCAAGGGTTATTGTGAGCGATAGAGATCCCATTTTCAGCACGAGAATTTTTGGACGAAGTTATTTTCTTGTTTGGGTACTCCAATTAGCTCATAGCTCATCTTATCATCCTCAATCCAGATGGTCAAAGAAGATAGTAAATAAATGTTTGGAAGGATATCTTCGTTGTTTTATATCTGATAAACAAACACAATGGGTCAAGTGGTTACCTCTAGCTGAATGGTGGTATAACACTTCCTTCCATACTGCAGCAAAAATAACCCCATTTATGGCACTTTATGGATATCATCCACTATCCATTAGATCATCTTTAAGAGAAAATTTGAAGGTTCAAGCAGTGGAATATCACATCGAGAATCAACAAGAAGTTCTCCAACTCTTAAAGGACAACCTGAATTTGGCACAAATCTAATGAAACAACGAGCGGAGATCAACATCGCGATGAGAAGTCTTGATGTAGGAGACTAGGTATTTTTACGGCTACAACCATACAAACAAATGTCCCTCAAGCAAGCTAAGAAGAATAATAAATTATCACCAAAGTACTATGGTCCTTACAAGGTGTTGCAAAATATTGGTACTATGGCATACAAATTGGAGCTTCCTGCTTCTTCGCGAGTGCATCCAGTTTTCCATGTTTCATGCTTAAGGAAGGTTATAGGTGAAAATCTTCCAGTTCAAACAATATTTCCAGAACTTGATGAGGAAGGAAAAATCATATTGGAACCTGAAGCAGTCACGAAAACAAGAACTCGACAGCTACAGAATCGATCAATTTCAGAGTATCTCATCAAGTGGAAGAACTTACCCACTGAAGATTCTACATGGGAGGATGAGAATTTTATACAGAAGCACTCCGAGCTACTCAAGCGTTGAGGGAAACACTTTTTTGAAGGAGAGGAGCATGTTAGGTCCCCATATTACTAGTATAGTCCCTTATTGTTGTTAGTGTAACCCCCTTATTGTTATTATTGTACCCTTGTAACCGCCATTTTGTTATTATTGTGCCCTTAAATTATTATTGCTAGGTCGGCTAGGATTACATTGTGGCTCCACTACGATTACATAATGGCCCCATGGACTCCTATATATAGAAAGGAGGTTTTGTAATTTGAATCATCCAAGAATTGTTCATTCATGTAATGCATTGGAGGTTGCCCCCTCGAAGTGGCTTATTTCTAAGGCGTTGATATCTCTTTTCTTCTCTTTGAAGGATCACTTTTGAAGGAAGACATCTTCATCAAGAAAACATCTTCTATTATCAACACCATCGTCAAAATCAAGAAGGCATAAAGTTGAATTTATTGTCATCAAGGAGTATCTTCACAAGTATCTTTATGTCCACATCCAAATCTATCAAAATGACTTCATTTTGCAAGGAAAGCAACAAATTGGTTGGGTCATCAAACTTTCTTGCATAGAAGAAGAGGACTGACTTGATCCTCATAGAAAATGAAGTCGTTGATCATGTTAAGGGTTCAATCACTAAACCTCCAAAAGGAAGAAGCTCAAGCCTTAGCAAAGTACATGAAAGGGGAAGTAAGGGCTCAAATGATCCTTATAGAATCCATTAAAGATCCCCTCATACCCTATGTATCAGAGTTGTGTTGAATTTTTGAGCAACTAGGGAGAAATTTCCCTAGAAATCACTTTTTGTGTTTAAACCCTTTCACCCTTGAAGCGAATTATTTCTTAAGAGCAAATTATTTTTCATAAGAGCGAAAGTGATTTCAAAAATATTTTATAAAGTGTGCAAAATAAAACAACTTAAGTGATTCAATTAGACATGTGCTAAATAAAATCACTTAAGTTATCTAATTCGAATGGATCACTCTAGGAGCTTCCAAAACACTTAATTTGAGGAAGGGATTTTGCCTCAAAGATTTCTATATATTGAAGAGAAGCTTTCATTTGCAACACATCGAGTTATATCTCTCTCTCTCTCTCTCTTTGGTGATCTAGCTCTCACATTGATGATCAAGCCCTCACATCAGTAATTTATCTCTCATATTATCAATAGAAGATCTATTGCATATTTGTATATCTCTCATCATCATTAGCAAATCTCTTATTATCAGTAGAAGATCTATTGTAGATTTGCAGATCTCTTATCATCATTGGTAGATCTCTTATTATCAGTAGCAGATCTCTTATTATCAGTGGCAGATCTGTTGCAGATTTGTAGATCTCTTATCATCATTGGTAGATCTATTGTTTGGAAGATCTACTGTATGGCAGATCTATTATCTAGCAGATCTATTGTTTGGTAGATCTATTATCTGACAGATCTATCGTTTGGCAGATCTCAGAACTCTCCTTCATCTCGCACACCAGTGGTTTATACTCTTATTGTTTGCTGTTGTTAATGCTCTCGCTCAAGAGAAGTATTATTGCAGTTGGTATTGCTCTCACACCAGAAGTGTTTAGCTCTAGTATTGATCTCACTCCAGAGATATTCTATTCTTGATATTGCTTTCACACCAGAGTTTGATTGCTGGTATATTTCCCTCGCTTCAGTAGCATGTTAATCTTGCATTTGGAGAATATTGCTCTCAGTATTTAGCTCTTGTACTTGTGCACTTTGTTCACGCACTTGTGTCTACCGCTCTTGTATTGGAAGCCTTTGGAGGCTTGTGGTGGTATTTTGAAGATGCCATATTAAAAAAGGTTGTTACTACAATTATTTGTAAAAGGGGTTTGTACTTTGATTATGTATCTCTGCTGAACATTTGTTTACGATCTAATAGAAGAGATTTTTAAAAAGGGTTTTCCCCCATAGTGGGGATTTTCCCTAGTCTTGGACCAAATCCTGTGTCTTGTTGTTCATTGACTGTCTTCTATGGTTTATGATATAAAAAATTAAATTTTAAATCTGCAAAATTTAACAGGGTATCGGAGTTGTGGTGATGATTAGCTCAAGAACAGTAAGCTTAAGGCAATTATCTACTGAAATACCTTATTTGCTGCTAAAAAACAACAATAGTTCAGTTCCAATGGCTACATCCTTCTTTAAGGACAACAAGAATTTGAAGGGGGCTTCAAATTATGCTGTTTGGAAACTCAGAATGGACACCAACTTGGATGGAGAAGATGTTCTAGAGTATGTCCAAGGAGGTGTACCCCAGCCTCTTGAAAATGCCCCTGCTGCTGCTAAAGCAAGATACAAAAAAGGTGAGATCAAAGCCCACAAAATTATCATTGATTCTTTGATAGACCATCTTCTTACTTGTATCTCCAAACTGAAGACATCTAAGGAAATGTACGACAAGATGTTGGCATGTTTGAAGTCCGAAATCTGAATAGCATCCTTGACATGAAGAAACAACTCAAAGAAATCAAATTGAATAAGGGAGAATCTATTCAGTCTTATTTTATAAGGATTACTGAATTCAAGGACCAAATTTTGTCTATTGGCGAGGCCTTGTCTGATAGGGAATTGGTACACACAACCCTTGATGGACTTCTTGCAACTTGGGAAGTATTCATTACTACTATTAAGAATAACAATGTCCTGTCAACTTTTGATGAATTGATCGGAAGATGTAAGCAGAAAGAATCAACGATGATTTCAAAGGGCAAAATTTAGAGACACGAAGAAGGAGAACCATCTGCCTTCCTTGCACAAGCAAAGAAGAAGAAAGGAAAGGGAAAAGCTTCTAATCCAAAGTCCAAACCTAAGTTTTTCAAGAGCATGAGCAATGTTGAATGCTTTAACTGTCATAAGCATGGGCACTATGCTCGAGATTGTCCAGAAAGAAGATCCTCTTATAATCAAAGGAGTAGCAACAACTACAATAATTAGTCTCTTGATCGTAAAAGGAGGAATTATGGAGGAAGAAGATATGAAGGAAGAATCAATGCTCGCAGTGATCGTGATTCAGAGCCTCGTACTCAAAAGAGATACATAAATACAAGATATGAAAATAATGATGCTGCTTCTCAATCTGAGTACTTTTTGATTTTAGCTTTGTCTAGTGCTTCTCCTTCAGATTCTTTAGATAGCTAGTTAGTGGATAGTGGTGCCTCTAGGCACTTCTTTGGCTATAAATAAGTCCTCTCTAATTTGGTTAAGAGGGAGTTTGGTTTAAACATTATCCTTGGAGATAACACTACATACCCTGTAAAATGGTTTGGTTCAGTTTCTTTTCATTTGATTTTGGAGAAACTATTCATATTCAAGATGTTTTATATGTACCAAGTCTAAAGAAAAATCTTGTCAGGGAAAATTTTAGGGGTTAATATTCGTAGGTGGGCTAATATTCCATGCTTTTTTCCGAAAAAAAGATTTGCCAATTTCCATTTTTCTAAAAATGAATTCGCCCAAATTTTATAGAATAAATTTATTTTACCTTAAAAATTACCAATATTATATATTTTCTAATATAAAATAATTAGAAATCTAAACATTTTTACAAAATTATCATCAAACATTTTAAAATTTGGATATTAGGGACTAGTAAGATTCGCTAAGGTTGCTAAACTTTAAGATAAACTTCCATCCTTAAAATTTTCCTGACATGTATCTATATCTATATGTGGCTTTTATAAAAGAAAAGGTGTTAACCTGGACACTGGCCAGAGAAAACAAACATGAAAAATGCTTTTACTCTTGGATCGAGAGTCAAAGGGCTTCACAAGGTCAATGGGAGACCTATTAAAGCTATGGTTCAAGAATGCAATTTCAATCAGATCGAGTTATGGCACCGCAAATTTTCTCATCTTCATTATAAGGCACTGACCAAAGTAAAGAAGATGGTTTATGGAATGCCAGAAATCCAATCAAGACATGATGGTGTTTGCCCTAGTTGTGAAAGTGGAAAGAAAACGAGAGTGCCTTTTCCCTCTAGCAGTACCAAATCTCATAACATCCTGTAGCTAATTCATTCAGATTTGTGTGGACCTATGCCAGTGACATCCATAGGTGGATATTTGTATTATATCACCTTTGTGGATGATTTCTCTAGAAAAACGTGGATATACTTTCTAAAGCACAAAGATGAAGCCTTTGATATGTTTAAAAATTTCAAAGCATTGATTGAAAACCAAAATGGAAAGAAAATTAAAGTTTTCAGATCAGATAATGGAGGAGAATTCATTTCAAATAAATTCATTGAATTTTGTAGAGAATTCGATATCAAGAAAGAGACCATTGTACCATATAATCCTAAACATAACGGTGTGGTAGAAAGTAAGAATAAAACTATCAGGGAAGTTGCTTGTGCCATGCTACATGATTAGAATGTGCCAAAGTTCCTATAGGGAGAATATGCCAACACTGCCATATAGGTACAGAACAAGACTCCTCATCGAGCATTATATAAAATGACTTCTGAAGAAGTATTTACAGGCAAGAAACCTAATGTCAGTCATTTAAGGATCTTTGGTTGTCCTATTTATTTTCATGTACCAAAAGTAAAGAGGAACAAGCTTGAGGCTTCAGGTAAGAAAGGTATTTTTGTGGGCTATTGTGAAGATTCTAAAGCATTTAGAATTTATATACCTGGTCAAAGAACAATAGACTTCAACAAAGATGTAACATTTGATGAAGATGCAACTCTTGAAAAAGTAAGAATTAGTCCTTCTATCTCTTCTAAACAAACAAATGATGATATAGATCCCTCTACCCATGAACTTGATCATGAGGACCTAGATGAATCTGTTGAGCCTATGGATCCATTTGATCCTCCTCCATATAGGAAAATGCCTTTACGTCTTCATGATACTCTACAGGATGCTGAAAAAAATACTGCTTCCAGGGGCACTTTTAGAGAGCAAGAAACCCAGTTGATATCAAAACTATGTTGTTGCTATGAGTTCTATCATACAGAGTGAATCTCAATTATTTGAAGAAGCAAAATAGCACCAAGTATGGAAGGATTCCATGACAGAAGAATATGAATCCATTATGCAAAATGATGTATGGGAAGTTGTTCCTAGACCTTAGGGAAAATCAATTGTGACTTCAAAGTGGTTGTTCAAAATAAAACATGGCATGGATGGCAATATTGAAAAATATAAAGCATGGTTTGTGGCTCGAGGATTCTCTCAGAAAGAGGGAATTGATTATGAAGATATCTTTGCCCCTATTGCTTGCTATTCCACCATTCGCTCTATTATTGCTCTAGCTGCTAGTCAAGGGTGGACTCTCCATTAGATGGATGTCAAGACAACTTTTCTCCATGGTGCTCTTTAGGAGGAAGTATATGAACAACCTCAAGGCTTTGAGGTACATGACATAAGAACCCATGTATGCAGATTGAAGAAAGCACTCTATGGCTTAAAGCAAGCCCCCAGGGCTTGGTATTCTTGCATTGACAACTACTTAGTAAAGTTGGGATTCACGAGGAGCAGTGCTGATCCAAACCTCTACAAAGTTGTACAAGGTATGCCTTTGATTTTGGTATTATATGTTGATGATCTGTTTTTGGCAGGTAATGAACTTCTGATGATTCAGTGTAAGAGGGAGCTTGCATCTGAATTTTAAATGAAAGACCTTCGGATGATGCACTTCTTTTTGGGCTTGGAGGTTTGGTAGAGACCTGGAAAAATTATTCTCTCCAAAGGGAAGTATGTTGTAAAGCTAGGAAAGGTTTGGAAAGGTAGAGTGCAAATCCATGAGCACTCCCATGGAGATGAACTTCAAGAAACTCTGTGGTGATGAAGTTGGACCTGATTTATCTGATCCATTTGAGTATCGTTAGTTGATTGGAGCATTGATGTTCCTAATGAACAATCGTCCTGATATTTGCTATGCTGTAAACACCTTGAGTCAATTCATGACCAAGCCTTTACATAATCATTGGGTTGTTGTTAAGCATGTGCTTAGATATTTGCATGGGACAATTAATTTTGGTCTTCGATATACTGTTGGCAACATAAAGTTGCATGGTTATACTGATGCTGATTGGGCATGCAACATTGTGGATAGAAAAAGCACTTTAGGATGTTGTTTTAGCTTGGGATTTGCCGTGATCTCTTGGATGAGCAAGAAACAAAAATCAGTTGCTCTCAGTTTCGCAGAAGCTGAGTATATTGCTGCTAGCTTAGCTAGTTGTGAAGTTGTCTAGTTAAGAAAATTCTTTGGAGAGTTATTTGAGCAAGTCCAGGATACAGTGAAATTCTATGATAATTGTTAGGTCCTCGTAATTCGTTAGATTGGTGAGAACAAATGAACAGGGGTAACCTCAGACCAGTCTTTGGAGTCCTAGGACCTAGCCTTCCTGGACTCAGAGAGGGCTCTCTCTATTTTGTGCAAAATATGTGAACTTGTTTGCTTTAGGGTTTGTTTGTTTGTTTTGGTTGGGTAGATGATCAAGTAGAATAGATGGAGTGAGGAAATTTTCAAGTCATTGGGCTATGGAGTCTATAAAAAGTCATGGAAAGTTCAACAATGAATCGGGGTGCATCACAGGGCAAATCTAGCATGGTCAAATGGATTTTTAAGGTTTGTGTGAGATGAAATGAACATCAAGTTTGTGAACAAAGTAGGGCAAAGGGCAGTTAAGAATCCTTTGTCAAATACTTTAACAAGAATGGCCTTCAACACTATTTAGCATAAAGAAGTAATCATAAGACATGGCACACCAATAACTCTTCGATTAAACTTAAGCAAATAAACATTTAAGACAAACAATCCAATGAAATATAGAAGGCAAGAAACTTATTTAACTTCTAGTGATTTCACCTTCAAGGTTATAAAACATTTAAGATAAACATATAACTTTAATATAAGAAGAGGGAACTCCTAAACATCATTGATCATAGCCATAAAGATTTTGAAAACAACCTTTCAAGAATGGACAAAGGGTATGATCGAAACATAGCCTCTTTGGCAAAACCTAATTAGTGGTACTTCCAAGAAAGATCTTAAGAACAATGTTTTAGTGACATCAAACAAGCAGGGCTAACCATAAAAACATCATTGATATCTACTGTATTGAACCATTCATGAGATAAACAAGCTTGGGTGGGTCTAGAGAGCAACTAAGAATTCTCTAAACTGACCTAGCAGAGGAAAACATAGAGGTAGTGAAGAACAAACAGAGCTAAGGTGCCTTTAAAAAAATTTTCTTAGTCTAAAACCTTTGTCCTACTGCAATATAGAAGGGTGAAACACAATGATACATAAGAAAACAAGCACTGAATAGAAGCACATCACCATCAACCAAGCTCAGTGATCTTGCAAGCAAGCCTTCTCCATCATCAATCAAAACAAGCCATCCACAAATTCCACAACACCAGTTTCTCTTCAATCTCCAAAAAAACTATGTATTGCTCCCAAGAGTCATCAAATGCCAACCTCTTACAATAAGGTCCTCATGCTCTATTTATCTAGCAAAGGAGGGCAAAAACCCTAACTAGGGTTTGAAAATATAAAAAACACCCATAAATGTCATTTATGTCTAAGTGACCATGCAAGTACCAAGACACAAAATATTTCATGAAATAAATGCAAAAATAACTCCTAGCACCTAACTTTGGAGTGATTTGCCCCAAAAAACACTAAAATATCATTTTTCCATAAATGAGTGTCTTTTGTTGACTTTTGCACATTAAAGGCGCAACAGTGAGGTCTGAAGGCGTAGCACATGCACAGGAAAACTGGGTCCACTTGCAGCCAAGTTTTGATGACCTTCTCGATGTCGGAATTTGCTCCGTGATGGCTCGTTGGAAAGCCTCTCGAGTCTTCTTTCCAAAACTGCCCTTGGTTTTCTGATTGAGCTCCATTTAGCTGTCCAAAAAGTGAATCGCCCAAGGCTGCTCTAGGCGCAGTGCCAATTCTGAAAATGAGGTACAAAGATGAAAAATGAGGTGTTTTTTAGCCTTTTGAGGGACCACAAATGCTTCAAATGCTCTGAAATTTGGTGAGTATGCTGTACTTGAGCTGAAGATTCCAAAAATGCAAAGTTTTCCTCCTGAGGATGCCTGAGGTGAAAGTGTAGTGCCAAGGGTGCTGCGTTTTCAGGCCTTAAAAAATCAGCAAAAACAATTTTTTTTTCAAAAAGTTCCCAAAATTTGTAGATATCTTCCTTATGGGGTTTGGGAGGCCTGTAGAGAATCTTGAGCAAGAATTCCAAGGTTTTCTTGGTTTTTAGCCTCATTGTTTCCATTATATCCTTCATAAGCCTTATTTCCCTCACTGCACTTTCTTCACTTGTTTGATTCTTCAACTTTGCCCTTTGTATCACTGATGTTAACTTTATGACCTCAGCCTCTCTTTCATTTTCTTGGCTACTGTTTGCATTACTGTTTTCAGACTCATTTCCTTTACTGCTTCAATGCTTTTTGCACTGCTCTCATCACCATTGCTAGGTGCTTCATGATGGCTCTTTGTTTTATTGCCATCATTATTTGTGTTCTCTGCTTTATTGTTCTCAGACCTCTTGGACCTACGACCATGTTCTTTACTGCCTTATCCTGCCCTCATTGTTTGTTTCTTCATTGTTGCTTCCCTTATTGGCACTGGCCTTTCCTCACCACTGCCATTTCCTCTTTCTCCTGACATTTTGATTACTGCTGTTTTGAAACAAACCCTAGCTCTGCTTGTGAAACTTGATATGAGAAGTGAATTGGAATGATGGTGAAAGGCAACCTTTGCAAGTGAGTGAGAGGAAGGTGTAGGTGTATGACTGAACCTTTTAAGCTTTGATGAATGGTCAACTTCAAATCACTGCACCCACACTACTTCATACCCTACTTTGACTGATATATTCTTGTTTGTAGGTTTAAACAAGATTTTAGCATGAAGATTTAGGGTTTTTCACTCCCTAGGGTTTGGTCAATTTCCTTTAACATTAAACCATTAAAATTCACTAGAGAAGAAAGAAATATATCAACCTACCAACTTTGTAATGCCCTTGAAAGTCTTTTGATGTCAACTTGAAGGAGCTTTTGATGTTTTTTTGGGCGCTTGTAGGTGGAGGAGGAACTTCAGGCGAAAGCATAGCGCTTACACGCAGAGTCGGGTCCTCCCTGACCAACGCGTAGCGCTTGCACGCAGAGTCGGGTCCTCCTTGCCCAATGCGTAGCGCCTGCATGTGTTTCTGGGTCTGCCTGCCCAACGTGTAGTGCTTGCACGCAGAGTCGGGTGTCGGGATCTCCTAGGCGCAGTGCCTGAACGCGTTTAGGGCTTGTCGGGGTTCTTGGGCGAACGTGCAGCGCCTACCCACGAGTTAGGCAAAGGTGCAGCGCCTACCCACGGGTTAGGAAAAAGCACAGCATCTGCCCACGGGTCAAGCAAAAGCGCATCGCCTGCCCATGGGTCAGGCAAAGGCGGAGCGCCTGCCCACGGGTCAGGCAAATCCTGAACGCGCAGCGACAACTCTTGAACGCACAACACCAATTTGCAGAGGGAATTTGGAGGCCTTCCCAGTGTCCAAATTGGGCCCATGATAGCTCGTTGGAAAGCTTATATTGTCTACTTTCCAAATCTACCTTTTGTTCTCTGATTGGAGTTGATTTGACCTGTCAAAAGTTGATTCTCCCAAGACTGGTCAAAAAGTGCTGAATGATGGTGCAAAAATGCAGAGTGCTGTTGCAGGCAACTTTTGGAGGCCTTCCCCAACTCCAAATTGAGCTCATGATAGCTCGTTGGAAAGCTTATCCTGTCTACTTTCCAAATATACCTTTTTTTTTTCTAATTGGAGTTGTTTTGACTTGTCAAAAGTTGATTTTCCCAAGACTGGTCAAAAAGCGCTGAATGATGGTGCAAAAATGCACAGTGCTGGTGCAGACAACTTTTGGAGGCCTTCCCCAACTCCAAATTGAGCTCATGATAGCTCATTGGAAAGCTCTTCAAGTCTAGTTGTCTTTTGACCCATCAAGCAAGTCATTTGGACACTCTAGCTATGAAAAAACCCGATTTTCCCAAGGTCACTTCAGAAGTGCAGTAATTCTCCCGTGACACTTGTATTTTTGACATTGCTCCCAAACCATGATACCTGTGTAAAAACTGAAGGAGGTTTTTCTTCTTGGACCTATGATGGACAAAACCCTCTCTCACTTTTGTCAAATTCATCTCTGTTTGGTCAGAAACATAGTTTGAAGCAAAACTGGCCCTAGGTGTGGCAAATGATTTGTCCTTTGGAAAGAATTCTTGGAAAATGATGGAGGCATGATGTTTATGAGTTGGTATGGCTTTATGCTTGCTGATATGACCTATCATATGGATCTTTTGCTCCTATGCCTCTTTTCCATAGCAAACCCTAGCTTAGTTGGAAGGGGAAATTAGGGTTTGGTGTAGGCAAAATAGGGGATTTAGGACTGCCTTGTAGAGGGAGGGGAATGAAGGGGTTAAGGTTTGTCTAAATTCTTGGGGAAATTTTGGGGGATAGGGATAGATGTTAGAGAGTAGGGGAAAGTGGAATTTCAAGGATTGAGTGAGGAGAAGGGGTCCAAAAGGGCAAAACACAAAAGTGTCAAATTGTAGCAACAGGCTAGGTTTTGCAGAAAAATGATGAGTTTGAGGGATAGGAGTGATGGGAAGTGTTTATGAAGGTATATTAAGGATAGGGAAAGGTGTAAGAACATCAGGATACAAGCCTTGTTGATGATTTAACCATGAAAGTCATGAAACCAAGAAAAATGCCCTAAAAACCCTAGTCATCTACAAGAACAAAGGTAGGTAAAAACACATAAGAAGTCTTTTAGGAACAACAGGGTGACCATGGAATGGAAAAATGGTAGAATAGTGAAAAATTTTCTCTAAGGATAATGAAGGCAGTGAGATTTCTAAAACTCACAATGTTTATGGAATTTTGTTTTTAGATATCTAGGACCAATATATAGTCATCTATAGATAGTAAAAATTATGGATGACTAACAATAATATGAGTGGGATCCGATTGTTTGAGAATCCCGTATTTCATGATAGATCCAAGCGCATTGAAATCATATATCATTTCATTCAAGACATGGTACAGAGAGGAGCAGTGAGACTCTACCATATTCAGACTGATGAGCAGATTGCTGATACACTTACCAAAGCACTGCCGAAGAAGAAATTTGTAGTCTTCAAAGATATGATTTGGATTAAGGGATGTATCTCTTCCAGGTTCGGGACTCAGTTGATCAAGAACACTGAAATGTGTGCTCTTCCCCCTTGGTTGAGCTCCTAGGTATGAGGAATTGAGCTAGTGAGCTCATGGGGATGAGGGACCTCCAATCATGATTATGCCGCAGTCATGCATCTTGTTTCCCACCCATCTGGCCAATGGGTGTTGGCTACTTGAGATCGGATGGTGATCCTTACCAGTCATGGTAAGTTGTATCTTGCTCAAGTTCGAAGATGCTGGTGTTCTTGAACAACATAGATGTTGGTGTTCTTGAACAACATTGGATTCTTAGCCTTTGAGTTGAGCTATCATGGATTCTTAGCTTATGTGCTTGAGCTATTATGGTGTCTTAGTCGTATTGACTTAGCGATATTCATTTCGAGTGGTAGCATGAGTCTCCCCGATGGTATTTGTTCCAGGTTGTAGCATGTGACTCCCTGATGCCGGGTGGAAGGATTTGGCTCCTTGATGATTATTTGGATCAGATTGAAGCTTGAGACTCCCTCGTGAAGGTTTCTTAGCCTTTATTTCGATGAGCTTGGATTCAGGGTGGTAGCAGTAGCTCCTCTGCCACGAGTATTCTTCTTTAGATTCGAGAATGTTCAGCATGAGTCATGATGATTTGACAGGGACAACAATTTTGACTTTATTGATGGAAATTCCTCCCTAGTTGAGAGGGAGTGTTGAATTTTTGAGCAACTAGGGAGAAATTTCCCTAGAAATCACTTTATGTGGTTAACCCCTTTCACCCTTGAAGCGAATTATTTCTCAAGAGAAAATTATTTTTCATAAGAGCAAAAGTTATTTCAAAAATATTTTATAATGCAATTAGCCATGTGCAAAATAAAATTACTTCAGTGATTCAATTAGACATGTGCAAAATAAAATCACTTAAGTTATCTAATTCGAATGGATCACTCTAGGAGCTTCCAAAACACTTAATTCGAGGAAGGGATTTTGCCTCAAATATTTCTATATATTGAAGAGAATCCTTCATTTGCAACACATCGAGTTCTCTCTCTCCCACTTTTGTGATCTGGTTCGCGCATTGATGATCAAGCCCTCACATCAGTAATCTATCTCTCTTATTATCAGTAGCAGATCTATTGCATATTTGCATATCTCTCATCATCATTGGAAAATATCTTATTATCAATAGCAGATCTATTGCAAATTGGCAAATCTCTTATCATCATTGGCAAATCTCTTATTATCAGTAGCAGAACTCTTATTATTAACAACAAATCTATTGTAGATTTGCAAATCTCTTATCATCATTGGAAGATATATTGTTTGGCAGATCTACTGTTTCACAGATCTATTATCTGGTAGATTTGTTGTTTGGTAGATCTATTATCTGGAAGATCTATCGTTTGGCATATCTATTGACAGATCTCGGAACTTTCGCTCAACTCTCGCACTAGTTGTTTCTTCTCTTGTTGTTTGCTGCTATTAATGCTCTCCCTCCAGAGAAGTATAATTGCAGTTTGTATTTCTCTCACACCAGAAGTATTTAGCTCTTGTATTGATCTCGCTCCAAATATATTCTATTCTTGATATTGCTTTTGCACCAGAGTTTGATTGCTAGAATATTTCCCCTCGCTTCAGTAGCATTTTGATCTTGCATTTGGAGAATATTGCTCTTAGTATTTAGCTCTCGTACTTGTGCACTTTGTTTACGCACTTGTATCTACTTCTCTTGTTTTGGAAGCCTTTGGAGTCTTGTGGTGGTATTTTGGAGCTGTCATATTAAAAAGGGTTGTTACTACTGTTATTTGTAAAAGGGGTTTTGTACTTTGATTATGTATCTCTGTTGAACATTTGAAGACGATCTATTTCCCCCATATTGGGGCTTTTCCCTGGTCTTGGACCAAATCCTGTGTCTTCCTGTTCATTGACTTTCTTCTATGGTTTATGATCTCATAAATTAAATTATAAATCTGCAAAATTTAACAAGTTGGAGACATCAAAAGAGATATACGAGAAGGTAGTAGAATTATTCTTCGTAAGTACTGCTGGAGAAGTGATATCATTAAGACAAGAAATCTACAAGATGAAGATATCAAAGGAAGTTCTTATAGCCTCATACTTTATGAGGGTATCAAAAATAAGAGACCAACTACAAGAATTGGGAGAAATAATGTCCGATTAAAAAATGACAACCATAGTGCTCAATGCACTACTAGAAGAATGGGGCAATTTTACATCAAGCATCTATGGAAAGAAGGAAGCTACCCCATTCAATGAACTTTGGTCATTGTGTAAGATTTAAGAAACCGAGTTGAAGGCAAAAAGCGATGTAGGATCAAACGAGCAATTTCAAGTGTTTGCTGCCATGGCTGGGAAGAAAGGAAAATTTGGAAGGTTTGGTCCTCAGAAAAAGAACAAGAAGGATATGTCGAAAATCCAATGCTATGGTTGTCATGAATATGGGCACTACAAGAGAAATTGTCCTAAACTCAAGAAGGACAACAACAAAAGAGGAAGGGAAGAAGCCCATATCACCGAAGAAGTGGAAGAAGATGAAAAGAAGAAATCAAAGGAGGAAGTAAAAGATCTCTAGTATAATCTCCTTCACCAAGTTCTCTTTAGTTTTTGTAAAATATAGCTGTCATGGTAGGAAACATTATAAGCATGATAGGATGCATCAATTTAGGGGATGATATCACTATAGCATATGATTGAAGCAAGAATGCTATGAAGGATGATGGTATGGTGACAAAAGAATGCAACACAATTGAAGAAATTTCAAGCAAGGAAAGGAAGCTGCAGAAGGAAGCCTAGATGACCAAAAGAAGGAAAGAGGTATGTATGCATTGAGTCATGTCGTCATATGGTTGCATGGGTAATGCTCTACATCATGAGCATGATCGAAGAAAGGGGATCTCTTCCTTTGGAAAGATGCATGAAGACATGGTTCACATATTAAAAGGATGAAAACAACATAATATGTCCTCATATGGAATATGAGGTGGTTGACAAAGATAAAGGAACTACGGATGGGAGTTCCTGGGAAGCAATATGTGAAGAAAGAAAGAAGAAATCGTGAAAGATGCAACCATGATCACATAAGGAATCAACATCCGATGACTAGAAGAATCTGATATGATATCTCCATGGGAAAGGTATGAAGACCTTGATAAAGTCTGAAAAGAAAGAAGACCCTTGACATTGGAAGTCTTGGAGATATGTCTATGACTATGCAGGATGTTGCAAGAAGTAGATGTCATGATGAAAGGCCATCACAAAAGGTAAATGTGATTTGATGTTCATTTTTTTGATTTTTGAACAACCTCTGGATGGGTTGATATAGGGCTATTGAAAGAGAGTTGTAGATGTCACCTACAACTAGAAATAATGTGGTTGGATGAAAGACCCTAAAGGAAACATATCTTGGAAGAGGTAGTTTTATGAAGAAAAGCTAGATGTGGATTAGAAGATCACTTTTTGATGAGGAAAAGGATGACATGACTGACATGGTTCGTGAAGGAAAGTGATGAATGGCCGATGCCCTACGAAGAAGTCCCAAAAGATGAAGGCTTCGTAACGATAAAGATGAATTTCATGACATCGGAAGGAGGAGCTCTTCAAGCAGCTAAATGTCCCATGATCTCCACCAAAGGCAGAAAGCTATTGTTGGAAGCAAGTCATTAGTTAAGAGGGAGCTTGGAAAAGTCCTAGGATAAGAGGGAGCTTGGGTACATTCCTGTATAGGAATGGGTATATCTTCCCTGGTTAAGAGGGAGAGATAAACACATCTAGCTGAGAATTGCAGGAAGAGAAGCAGCCTAGTGTTGTAGGTTGACTTGGTTTGACTTGGTAAGAGTAGTCGAAGAGGACCGATATTCTGTGAGGACTGGGAAACCAAGATAAGAATAGTCCTAGAAGGACATACCCTATGAACACTCGGGTGGGGTATCTGCCTTGAGAGACAATGATGATGGTGTTTGTCAGTCATTGGTCTCGCCAACATTTTGCTTTGATCTTGTGGAGAGATAGAGCTATTAGTCAAGGCCTTGCTATATAACAATGCTGGTTGTCATGATGCTAAACAGATGGGTTACCAATCCGACTCTTCTTATGAGAATTCTCAGATTGAGAATGCCCAAGTACCTTGTATGGATTATGAATACCTCCCTAGTTAAAAGGGAGTGTTGAAATATGTAATTAGGTTCGGTCTTCATAATGACATGTAATCATGATTTTATATATTTAATGTAATGAGAAAAATAACATTTATTATTGTTGTTCTTGAGTCATGGGTTTCATGCTCAAGGGAAATTTATTTTATAGGTCAAGCTCCCATTCCTTTATAGGAATGGGTATATCTTCCCTGGTTAAGGGGGAGAGATAAACACATCATTTTTGTCTTTATATTGTGAAGAAAGAATGGAGGATTGGGTAAGCATCTTGCCGAGAATTGTAGGAAGAGAAGCAATCCAGTGTTGTAGGGCCGAAGTCAAGGACGAAGGAGAAGTTGCAACAGTTTTAAGTCAAGGTTGACTTGGTTTGACTTGGTAAGAGTAGTCGAAGAGGACCGATATTCTGTGAGGACTGGGAAACCAAGATAAGAATAGTCTTGGAAGAACATACCCTGTGAACACTCGGGTGGGGTATTTGCCTTGAGAGACAATGATGATGGTGTTTGTCAGTCATTGGTCTCGCCAACATCGTGCTTTGATCTTGTGGAGAGAGAGAGCTGTTAGTCAAGGCATTGCTCTATAACAATGCTGGTTGTCATGATGCTAAACAGATGGGTTACCAATCCGACTCTTCTTTTGAGAATTCTTCAGATTGAGAATGTCCAAGTACCTTGTATGGATTATGAATACCTCCCTAGTTAAGAGGGAGTCTTGAAATATGTAATTAGGTTCAGTCTTCATAATGACATGTAATCATGATTTTATATATTTAATGTAATGAGAAAAATAACATTTATTATTGTTGTTCTTGAGTCACGGGTTTCATACTCAAGGGAAATTTATTTTATAGGTCAAGCTCCCATTGAAAGTTTCTAGGGCTTGTCATTGAGTCTACAAGTCAAGAAAGTCATTGTCATGTATGAAAGACCCTCATTGGGCATGTTACATATTGTAAAGAAAATTATTTGAGTCAAATAGAGTCAAAGGACCCTCTAAGACCAAGTCAAGATGCTAGCAACAATTCGACCTTCCAAAGAGTGTCAAGTTGGCCTAGAGACAGTGACAAGTCGACCTATTTTGAAGTGACTAGAAGCTTATATACATAAGACTAGCTGACCACCTTTGAGGGCATCGATCACACACAATAAACTCGATCAAAAGCATAGAAGACAACAAAGAAAGAAGACAGGTCGAAGAAGAAAGGAGGATAATTTGAGGACTGTTTTTGGGTAAAAACTCTCACACGTGCGGGCTAAAGCTAGGGTATCCACTGCAGAATATAGACCAAATTGCAGTGACACCTAAGAGCCTAAATTTAGTGCCAAAGTAGTCTAATTTGAAGGCCGAAGTCTTGAGGATAAGGAGCCTAGTCAAGCGAAGGAGAAGAAGGGCTAAAATTTCCCTAATCACATCACACGTGATTATAGTGTTGTAGGGCCGAAGTCAAGGACGAAGGAGAAGTTACAGCAGTTTTAAGTCAAGGTTGACTTGGTTTGACTTGGTAAGAAAAAGGGAAAAGTTTGACTTGGTCTTGGAGGAGTCTAGGTCAAGGATCTAGGTCTTGTAATTCATCAATTGAAGGTCTATAAGAAGAGAAGAATTCTTGTGGGTTTTCCTCTCAGTTGGAGAGGTTTTGGCCCTGGCTGATCACCTATATCTTGTGTGCTTTGTCTTATTGTTCTTTATGGTTTTGTAGCTGTTTGATGAAGAAAACACTAATAATAAACAAGTGAAAGAAGGAGCTAATCAAGTTAAGTAAAAATATACCACAAGCAGTTCTCAAAGAAAGAGAAATCATCCAATGTTGCTGCCCCTATATTTTTCAAAAATTGGGACTTCACATCGAGGAGACCCCCTGTACATTGGTGGTATCCAACACCGTCAACTAGAGGGAATCCCCAAAACACAGTTGTGAGTTTCAGTCTTTATTTACGTATTTAAGTAAAAGCAAATGATTGCAAAATGTTTAAAGTACCTGCAAAATGATGACCCACCTTCCTTCAAGAGGAATATCGAATGGTGAGAGGTGTTTGATCTGTGCAAATGGTGAAGGATCATGGCATAATATCATATACTAAGAAATGTAGTGTTGTTGTTTGGTTGAGTTTTATTTATTTTTTACATATTTAAACAATATTTACTAGCTTCTAATTCAACTATGTTTGGGGCGAAAGGTTTGATAATCTTGCAACTTTGTGTTCTTAATGACTTCATGCTTTGTTGGACACCTAATCTGCTAAGGATTATGGTGTGGAATGTGAACAATCATTGGAGTCCAAGAAACCACTTGGAATATGAAAACCAAGGGTCATAAGAACATGTATTTTATATGTACATATTTGTGAATAGTACAAATATCACGAGTTATCTAATTCTGTCAATCATTCTATGTGTGAGTTTAATATGGTATCAGAGCGGGTGATTTCCTTCCCTACTCAAGTTTGAGCCACTAGTTTTGTGGCCTTTCTCTGCATGTCAGTCTTGCACCTCTGCTCATTGTCCCGAAATAGCAAAAATGGGTGTTCTCCCTCATACTTAGATTTGTCACTTGTCTCTACACCTCATTATAGCATGTTAGTGAGCAGAGTGACCATTATCTCCTAGATTGTGAGCTGCGCCACCAGAATTCTCCACTGGAATTTCCCAGTAACATTATTTATTAGATTCCAAGCTACTCTGACCGTTCAATGGACTCTGTGTGCCTCCGTGACAACTCACCAACGCTGCACATTCCTTGGAAATATTGTATTCGTTTCCCTTGGATGATTCTCTATGTTGTATGCCACTCTATTCTCTACAAATGAAGGTCTCCATTCAAGTTTGCGTTGAATAGTAATGTGCGTTGGTTTTGGTGAAAGATAAATCCTAGCATATACAATGCGTTGAAACTCCTGACCATTGAACTATTGTTGAGGGTAACCACGATATCACTTGTGCATAACAACTCAAATGTAGCATTGAAGCAATGAGAAATATAGAATGGGACTCCAGATTTGATTTATCAAACATTTGGGTGACATTGGATGGAAAGAATATCATGGGATTAAACTGATCGTAATTGAACTTGCGCACATATCTGGTACATTGAGATAGCAATTCATTTCCAGGCAGCCAAAATAGACAACGTGTCTCTTTTGAGTAGTTTGAGTGACAACATAAGTTGTATCATATTTAGTTTCCTGTTTTATTGGTTCCCAACGAATCTTGGAGGATGATGAGGTTGGTGATCCTATTGTTAAGGATAAAAAAAACTTTGTAGTTGTGTATTTGTGAACCCAACTACGTTGCAATTGTAGTTGTATCTCAACATCTGAAGCGATGGTGTGCGGAAGAACTAAGGCTAGTGCAGAAAAATGCTCATCCATAGTTCCATCACAGAAGCATGGACCACAAAGCTCTGTTACGAATTATATATCATTCTAGTGACCATTCTTTTACACCGTGGATGGAATTGTGCAAGATAAATTAATCAATTTAGTGGTATCGTATGCAGTTTTGTTTCATTTGATCTTTGTGCATTTAGTTGGGGACTCTGCCAACTTGTCTATGGAAGGGAGTACCAAGAAAATTGGCTCTTGAATTTTCTTTGTTACTCGAGCTGGAAGGAAAGTGTAGGTTATGGTCCCATTGCAACTTGATTGGAGTCCAAGAGACCACTTGGAATATGAAAAACAAGGGTCATAAGAACATGTATTTTATATGTACATCTTTGTGAATAATATGGATATCACGAGTTATCTAATTCTGTCATCATTCCATGTGTGAGTTTAACATGCTGCTTGGATGAACCAACCTAGTATCTTGAGATTCTAAATGTTCAAACTGAAGTCAAGGTTTCTAGAAATGGGACAGTTATTATAGTGTATAAAAGTTCCATCGATTCTTCATTTATGATCATCCTTTAGTCTCTTTGACTTTTTTTTTTAACTTAATTCAGATTGAAATTTGAATTAGCTTTGATATCCACTTCTTTCAACAAGATGAAGCAGAGGTGCTTTTTGATCGACTCTGCTACCAAAGTGTGTCATTTGTAGAGTTCTGCCCTGTTATTGACTTTGACCCCTTTTAGAGCAGTTGTGTAGAATACAGAACAGGTGCATTAAATCTTGGAATGCTGCTTTTTCTTTTTTATTCTGTTGTTTTTCTAACATCTTTAGACCTTGTAATTATGCTCTCTTGAAGACAAAATTCACCTTGGTGGTTCACTCATACCATACCGATATTGTTTACTTAAGAAATTCATTCCCAGCCCTTCCACATCTTCAGTGACTTTTACCAATAAAATTGGATATTTCTCATGAGAATGGAAAGGAAGTTCTGAATTTTGTTGTACAAACAATATTTACTCCATGTTTGAAACTCATGAAAGTATCTTCCTGAAACATGTCTGGATTGAAAAGTGATGCTTTCCATGTTGGAGATGTTTCTTCTGACCTTTTTGGTTTTATCTTGACGTTCTTCGATGACTGATAAGTGATACCTTCAAAATGTGATTAAATCCAGGCTTTCGGTCTAATTGGTAGACCCCCAGCTTCTTGTATTTTTATTTTTCATTATAAATCATATCTTGCTGGTAACTTTTCATTGAAATCTCTCCCATTTGGTAAACTGACTGAATTGATGTAACTTTTGTTTCAGGTTGGCGTGGCCTGTTCTGTCCATGCATTTTGTTTGGGCACAATGTACAAAATATGAGGGATGACATACCTTGGACTGCACCATGTACTTGCCATGCAATCTTCGTTGAAGGTGGCATGGCTTTAGCAGTAGCAACTGCTCTATTCCATGGTGTAAATCCTCGTGCAGCTTTCTTGATCGGAGAAGGTTTATTTTTTGCATGGTGGATGTGTGGCATTTACACAGGTCTCTTTCGGCAAGAGTTACAGAGGAAATATCATCTCAAGGTAACAAATATACAATCATATTGTCACTAGAAGTTTTCCTTGTTTGCTATAAGGACCTTGAACTACAGATAGCGTACAGAACATTGTGAAGAGTATAATTAACCTCACCAATGCGATAGTAATGCCTCTCCTTAGTTTTCTTTTATATTTTTGATTCTGGTCATCTTAGATGTGTAAAAATCTAGAAAATTGGAACGACTAGAAAATGAATGGTTGATTATGGATGCCAATGATTTAGTAATTCATAGTTGATAATTATGCAGTTCATGACAAAAAGACATTAAATTGATTTCCCGCTTCTTTCTTGCGAGGGACATTTTCATTGGCCACATTCACTACTGCTATAACAGTCTTTCATCTGAGAGGCTATGCATAAAATTTTAATGCTAGTACAGGAATATTTTGATATCTTTGTATACTTTGTGCAGAACTCCCCTTGTGATCCTTGTGTAGTGCATTGCTGCATGCATTGGTGCGCTCTTTGTCAAGAGTATCGTGAAATGCAGGGGCACTTGTCAGATGATGCTGTGATGCCTATGACAATAACAAATCCACCTCCTCCCCAAGAAATGCAGGTTCCTGATAATAACGGTCACGGTGGTACTGACAACAATGACCAACAAAAGCATGTAGAGATGGAAGCACTATGATATTCAATTATTGGTCCTGCCAAAGGCAGTACTATGGTAATCAATTTGAGTTGACTGGCTATTAGCGAATTCACTTCTGTAATGTTTTCTTGAAGTTCAAGACCTTTCTGAATTTTTGACATTTAAATTATTTTTTCCCATTTACGATAAGAGCTTTATATTATTTGTTTTCAATTGAAGTAAACTTTTATCTGATAAAACATTGGTCCCTTGAAAATAACAACATAATGAGTCTGAGCACATCATTGGGAGATTTAATGAAGGTGGGAATTGTTCACCAGCCATATATTGCTTCTAGGCTCCTCGTATTCATATTTTCACTATCCATCCATGCATTGCTTGCATGTTCGAGGCATGCATAGAAACTCTGGGACCTAAAGTGATTGCATGTGATGGAAGCTTTGAGCCAGTCCTTATATAGGTTCCAGCAGCCATTATTAACCCCATGACTAGTTCTCTTTCCATACCTATTCAATTGAAATTACATACGAGAGAAGAACATGAAGGATCATACAAAGCTAACCTCTTGCCCATTCTCGCCATAATTTCGTGGCTGTAATTTAAAACCTCTAATGCGCAAGGCAACCGTTGTTTAACACCTAAATTTCCACGCCTTCCAAATCTCATTCTCGCCCATCTACTATTGGCATATAATCAGTTCATCGCTGGGCAGGCAGTCCAGTCAATTCGTCCCTATATCACTCTGCAAAAGCCCAAAGCGTGCAAAACATTCTTATTAACGCACCGAACATTCTTATTAACTCACCGACATGATACAATAAAGGGCTTACACATTGGCAATAAAAACACAGATCAGTCTAGACGCATGTGAATCTATGATGAACGTCTATTACAGGTTGGGCTTTTCACTCTAACCTCCATGCAATCAGGTCCTCAAATCAAATGCTGTAAGTCGTATACGGACCCCAACGATTGAGCCGTTGACGCCGTACCAAAAGTAGAAAATCCCGCACTTTCTGTAGAAGTCATAGATTAAATCTTTGGTTCCTGCAAAGTCGAAGAGTGATTTAATTTTGTGACTGGCATGCAAATGAGAGCTTGAAGTTTAAGTAGTTTATGTGTTATATGTTTTGGAGTGTTTGTCTATGTTTATATGGTTTGGTAACCTATGGTTTGTTTGAGTTGTGAATATCATTGTTACATCTGTTCTGTAAATTTGTTTTTTTGTCTTATAGGTTATTTTTAACTTAGTGGACGTTAAAAATACTTTCTTTCTTACTCGTTGAAGACTAATTATTTTTTAAGGTGTTAAATTTATATATAAAGATTTTTTTCAAATATTGAATTCACACACACACACACATATATATATATATATATATATAAACCGTTTTTAAATTAGTTAAAATTATTTTAATCAGCCCACTTAGCTACTTCTTTCAGGTGGTTCTTTCATGTGGATGAGAATTTAGAATTTATTGACAATTTAAATCTTGCTTAGGTGAGAATCTAGGATTTATTGAAAATTTAAATTTAGCTTAGGTGAGAATTTAGGATTTATTGAAAATTTAAATCTTGCTTTAAAATGAAGGAAAGGAACCTTTGATGTTTGATGGTTCATAAGAAGAAAAAGTTATATGGTAGTACAATGAATTCATGCACATTCTGGTTATGTTAATGGAGTTAATATCAATGTGGTTTTTTTGAGTTAAGGATAGAGAAAGCATGTTTTGAGAGTTATTTTTTCAAGAAAATTTTAGTTTATAAAATTAATATGATTTTTTTTACGAATAAAAATTGCTAATTGTATGACAATGATTGTAAAATTATTAGAAAAGCAATTAAGGATACTTTTAATGAATCTTTAAATTTTAATAAGATAAAATAAGTTCAACGTCCTTATTAAAAAGAAGAAAAAGTATAAGAAGAAAACAAGAACCACTGATTTACCTATCTTAAATTAGAGCTATGGAAATTTTGAAGGAAAATTAAAATTCCTATTCGTAAATTTAAAGAAAATATTATGATTCCTTGAAGAACTAAAATTCCTACTTTAAAAATCTTTATGAATCCCCTAATGCTATGGACACCATTTTTAATGTTCCTATAAAGGATGAAATATTTTCTTTGGAAGACATAGAGATTGGGGTTAAGTGGCTCTCAATTGGGAAAGCTAAGGACATTGAAGGCTATCAAGTTGAAATTTTTTAAATAGGAGGGCATATCCTCATCTCTCACATGCACAAGCTTTTTCAATTTAATCATGAATCAAAGCTTCCATAAGTCTTGGATGTAGAGCCTCATTGTACCTATCATTAAAAGTGGTGATACAAGCATTCCCTCTAAATATAGTACTATTATGATTATCCCCATTTTGGCCAAGCTCTATGGAATTATTTTGGAAAAGAAGATTAACTTATGCCTGAAAAACCATGATAAATTAGCTAAATGCCAAGCCAGGTTTAGAAAATATCATTCAATCATGGACCACCTTGTTACTCTTAGGGTTATTGTGGAGCAGTGCCGCAATAATAAAACTGATCTCAATCGTTGTTTCATTGACTTTAGAAAAACTTTCGACACCATTCCCTAGACAAACCTTTGGAAGAGATAAATGTTCTTCTTGAGTTGAGGGTTGTTGTGACTATGTTGTATGCAAATATTATTGCCAAGCTTTGGACCATTGAGGGTTGGTTGGAAGAAGTTAACTACAATATTGGAGTCAAACAAGGATCTCCTTTGCCCCTTATCCTTTTGGCATATACAATAATATGTTAGAAGAGTGTTTGGAATAAGTACATTGTGTTTATCCCACACTCATTGGTATAGTCATATCTTTTTCTTTATGTTGTTGTTATTGTTTTTTTGGAAATGAGTTCTTATGTTCTTGGCAAACAATCAAGGATCCTCTCTTCCTTGTGTTGTTATTGATTTTTGGGCAATGAGTTCTTATGTTCTTGGCAAACAATTAAGAATCCTCTAAGATGGGTATGACTATTAACACTGACAAAACAAATGTTCCAGTAACTAAATTTAGAAAGATCACATATGACACTTTCATATATGACAACAACTACTTGGTTGTAGTTCCTTCATACAAATATTTTGGAATCAATATCCATCACAAACTCAAGTGAAATTAAAGCATATTGAGAAGGATAAATGGAGGATGGAAAACTTATTATGGACTTGAAAACAATTATAAGTCAATTGATGTTTAGCTATGGGATAAAAAAACTCCGCTCTGAGACTCTCGTTGCCCTTATTATTTTATATTGATGTGAGGTTTGGGGATGCAATATCTCCATAGAGTAATGGAGGAAGGTATAATAGATTAAAAAACAATTTATAATCTATAATCTCAAGATTAAAGGAAATATCCCTTTTTATAGGCTCGTCATTGAAGCAAGCCTTTCCCCATTGAAAATATAGACAGGATGAGATATTTATTTATTTATTTTGTATACAGAGGAATCAACAACTGGGTTAGTCTCGCACTTACATGACATGGGGTCGACTCCAACCGCTACCACCATACTTCTGGGCCCTACGACTTGACCTCCTTTCCATAGATTGAGCTAATTACGCCGAAGGTGTACTTCTATAAGGTTTTACCTCACGAAACTGTTATAGATTCGTCATCCGCCAACTGTGAAATTTATTATTTTAATAATATTTTTTTTGTGTTGCCACTGACGAGCCATCATTGAGGCATATGGATTTGTGGGACCTTCTCTGTCCAATAATTTTTAACCATGTCCAAAAGCATAACGCTATCTGTCACTCTTAGTTTAATGTCGTCGACGTGCCCTTTGCACCCACCGATGCAAATTCTAGTATATGCTTTGATTAGTGCAAGAAAAGTCAACTCTAGAAATACAATATCTCAAATAATTAATTAATGTTGCATAATGTCTTTAAGAAAATATTTGCTAATTAATGTTGGATAATGTATATATATATATTTTAGATAATGTTGTATATTTTGTTTTGTTTTATTTTTTCAATTATTTTAAATTTGAATAACGTCTTTTAATTTTATGAATATCTTATTATCAACTTCATATCAAGCTTTACAAGCTATCTTTACTTCTTCCACCTTGTTAAAAACAAAATGAAAATAGCAAGCACATTGCAAGTCTTCTTTGTTTTTTTTTTCCTCATAAGTGCCACCATATTTTGTTTTTCTTTTGTATCGATAATTTCAAATTTACAACCTAGAATTTTTGTAACCCATTGTTATTTCTCTTGAATAGTATCAATTTTCTAAGAATCACTTCAAACTATCATGATTTTTCTTCCTATTAGGTAAGTGTGCCATTTCTTAATTACATTTAATATAACTAACATTTTGTTTTGATAATTGGGTGTGAGTAAGTCCTTTCTTTTATGTTGGTTGCTTTCGGAGGCAAGGGACCTTCCATATTGCGTTAAAATTTCACCTATGCCATGCTTTAAGGTATCACACTCCTCAGTAAAAGTTTTTGTGTAATCAGATGTGGCTAGGGAAACTGTTGTACACATAAGTTCCTTGAGTTTCTAAAAGCTTTGGTTGCTTCTTGAGTCTAAGAAAACGCTTCCTTTTTTAATAACACTATTAGATGTGTTTTTATTTGAACATAATTATTGACAAACTTGTATTAATAGCTCATTGATCCTAAGAATCCTCTAAAATTCTTCAAGGTTTTTGGAATTGACTATTCTGTCATAGCTTTAATTTTGTTAAGGTCCACTTTGACACCTTCATGAGATATATGTCCTAAATATTCCAATTCCTAAACATCAAAGGCACACTTGGAAGGCTTCACATATGATTTTCGTTCTTCCAATACTTTTAAGACCAATGTCAATAAGTTGTACATACTCTTCCCAATATTTATTGTAGATTGGTATATCATAAAAAAATATTAACACAAATGTTTTGATAAAGGGTTTGAAAATAGTTCACCAGGCTTTGAAATGTGTAAGGTATATTAATAAGGCCAAACAACATCATTGAAAACTCATAATGACCTTCATGTGTTCTAAAGGCTGCTTGGGGGTGTTTTCTTGCCTCACTCTGATTTGATGACATCCAAAGTGGAGATTGAACTAGGTAAAGAAAAATTCTCCTTGCACTACATGTAATAATTCATTAATGAGATCCCCATATAGGGTTATGAACATCCATCACCCCATGAATTTCCATCCTCATATGAATTCGAGAGAACAAATGGTGAAGTGCATGTGCATTCATTCATGCCTTTGGAAAAGTGGAAACAATGGAAGGTTAATGCAACTATGAAAAATCATGGGAAGGTAATAGGGTCTAGGTGCCTAATACAATCACACTCCCCATCTAATTCATGCCATATGAGTCCACTAGGGTAGACAATTTCGAATCATGGTGCCATCACAGAACAACAATTCATGATGAATATGGTAGATGGGCAATTTCAAAGTAGTGTTTCAATAGGATGTATGTAGCTTTTAAGGCATGTTGAGCCTTATGGTTTATTCTTCCATTGTTTCAGGCTCAATGTAGTTTTTGTCAACCATTTTGTTAATGATAATGTATATGGTAGCTTGGTCGATGAGTATAAAAGGTTTCCGTTTTGGGTTAAGGAGCTTGATCCTAACAAATCCATTTCCTTTTTCTATTAGCAAGGGGACTTTGTTTGGTTAAAATTGGGTCTTTGGCCTTCGATATTCCAACTAGAAAGTTCCTATTCTATTTTCCTTTGCTAACAATCAAATGTGTTAGGTCTCCCTTCTTAACTAAATATCATGGTTATTGCCCAATTATTTTCAATCTTTATCATGTTGTTCTATTTATTGTTTAGTGACCCGTTTTATTATGCATGTTTCCCCCTCCCATATCAATGAATTATGTGTTCCTGCCCTACTTGTTAGTTAGTGGTCATCTAGAGTATGCTTCTAAATCAAAAGGAACAAGTTGGTCTTACATCTGTTAGGAAAAATACTGAGGGGGTATGTTGTTCTTTAACCAATGCATCATTACTTCATTAAACATTGATTAAGCAGAAACTATGAGAAACAAGGAGAAAAAAGATCATCAAAACGTAAGAAACACATCAACACACATGAACACTAGTATTTGTAGGTGGAAACCCAATGTCAAAGAAAACCACAACTGTTGTCGTCTTTGTCTTATTTTATTAAAGAAAAGTAATCTTCTTACAATCTTGTAATGGCACAGACTTTAACCAGTACACAGGCTCCTGCTTGTAGAAGGATACAACCTTCCTCGTTTTCCAGCTCCTACTAGAAGGGAGCTACAACCCCCTTTCTGAAGGCTGCTGTCCTTCGCTATTAGTGGATCACTTTTCAGAATGTTTCAAACTGGATCCATTCCCAACAACTCTGAAATCAATTACTCAAATACCGAATCATCAAATGTTTTAATGTAACCAATTTAACTAGACCAAAACAGATTAGTACAGACCAATGCAGAGTCACTTATCAATATATCAAAACACTTTTGCCCAAACACATAAACCAACTGCTACCATTGCAAACCCTTTTCAATCATGCATAAGATTCTATACACTACTATTCTTACTCATACCTGCGTATGTACGTGTTTCTCTTGAAGAATACCCGTGTATAAATACCAGAATATTGATAACTTAATCTGAATCACCGTACCACCGAATCAATGACCCGAATAGATACTGAAGGAAACATAAATCACTGAACCAAATACATATTATCACATAAAATCATCATCACAAGTCGATACTTTACTTCATAATCAATTCAGCTCAAACAATATTGTCAAACACAAATTATTATAAGAGAGACTTCATCGACAGACAACAACAAACATAACAAAATACATCAACCATTATCATCAACTCATATTGCAAAACCCTTGCAGATGTATGCGACCCTTATGAGGCATTTCCACGTATGTACACACTTTTAATACTCGACACCTACATACAGATTTTTCCATATTGTAGAATATATACACGACCAGGTAGAAGAAGTTCCACGTATGTACGTGATATCTCAGAAGAAAACCAGTGTATAGATCTAAAACTATTGAGTCATGTTCTCGCTGCAACCACATAATATACTTCACAACCCTTATTGACTCATACTCATGTAAGAATATCATTAATACCATATATCTATCACAGTTAGATATTTTCAACAAGTAAACCAAACAAGTACATATGATACCATACTTTACATATTTTTGGTCTGCGTATTTTCTTTGATCCTTGGTGCACACATGTTTCAGATCAAATCATTCATAGAAAACACAAAACTTGCACACAGAGAAATTTTGATCTCCATCTCCTTATATAGCTTAGGCCTTAGCCAATACCTTAGGCCAATCCCTTAGTAATGCCGATGGTCTTATTTTACAGGATCAAATATCTCTTTTTGCACTCATTACTATGGGCCAATACCATGGTAGAGACCCCTGGTATTGGGAAGACCATGGTGTGGAAAATGTACACTACTTTTCTTCACCATACGCGTGTATGTACGCGACCTTTGTTCACAGGACCTACGTATATTTACCCAAACATCATATTTATCATTTCTCTATCTCTGAATTGATATTCCTTTGTCCAATCTCTTTGTCATATCTGTACTGACCTGAATAATTATCCTGCTACCATCATGTTGACATCTTTATCAAGTAGGTTTCCATCAAGGACAACATATAATGCCAACAAGCTCCCCCTTTGGGCTTGATGGAAACCACTTTGGTATTTTGTTACCACCACCTGTAGATACCTGTAAACACATATGAGATATAATGTTCCAATCACCAAGCTTCTCTCCCCCTTTGACATCAAGGGAAAAGGGCTGACCAATGCTGAATGAAGACTTCTTTCTCCCTTTGTAGAGATGGGAATTGTAGATCTGATTTGCTGAAGATGAATATTGAAGGATGATCATGCTCCCCCTGTTCATATACATAATCTTCTGAAATACATTACTCTATGGCTCAACCATATATGAACTTTCCTATAACCAAGGACTCATGCTTACATTAATCACCCAATGAAGTGGGGTTACATATTATGACTTAATCATTACATTAAGTGGAAAAAATAATGGGATTACATACATATTGACTTGACCCCAATAGGTCAAACATGAATAAGTATTACACTGATTACATCATGAGTCTTTAAATGACCTTTACATCAAGAAAAAAACATTAATAATCAATACCAATGACCTCAATAGTGAGGTAGCAAGGCCATGATAGTCATCATCAAGCAATCATCATATATCATATAGGATTTGATAACATGAGCATCATCATTATGAAGTAAGATGAGACAATGTATCAAAATCAACATGTGACCAAATATGTAATGCTTTCAAGCATCACCAAGCAGTTGTAGCAGCAAAATATCATTCTGTTGGACCATAATCTTCATGCAAGAAGAATTATCATACTATAGACAACTTTACCAATATGCAACTCAAGCATAATGAAAACAACATCAAACATACAATTTCAGTGACGTGTATGTTTAGAAGCATCACTAATTTATAATGAATCCAATGTGCAGAAAGGAACTCGTAATGTCAAAAATGTACTAATATAGCAAATTATCCCCCTAAAACTGTTCCAACTGTTCACTGTCATATTTGATCACATCCAGCTCATCCATCAAAGCATCTTCATCAATCAATTAAGGCCATCAAAGCAACAATGTCACATTCATAAGCCAATATCACATCTAAAGTACAGTTTGAGCAATAACAAACTATAACCAATCAACATCAGGACCAAAGAGCCAAATAATAAATGTATGAAGCATATCAAAGCCTCTCCCTGAGTCTATATCAAAAGTTTATCTTTGTCCATATTTATATATAGATTTTTATTTGTAGACCCCTTAGTGAAGCCTTGTTGTTGAAGATACCTGTCAAGACAATAATACCATGCACACAACACTTTTTTTAGCCCATATAACGCCTTCTTAATTTTGCAAACAAGATTCTTATCATTGCCTAGAATGAACCCTTTAGTTTGTTCAATATAAACTTCTAAGTCTTCATTTAGAAATGCAGATTTAACATCCATTTGATATACTTAAATTATGAAAACTTGAAAATGCAAGGAACATTCTTATAACTTCAAGTCCGGATACGAGTGCAAATGTTTATTCAAATTTTATTCCTTCTTGTTGAGCATAGCCTTTGCATATGTGTCTTGCTTTGTTTCTAATTACCTTTCCATTTTCATTCAGTTTGTTTTTGAATACCCATTTTGTCCCAATAACATTTTTATCATGGGATCTTGGTACTAGTTCCCATGTATGGTTCTTTTATGTTTGATCAAGTTCTTCATCCATTTGCCTTAACCCAACATTTGTCTTTGCTTGCTTGATTTACATTCTAAGGTTCAATTGTGGATAATAAGGCTAGATAACTAGAAGTTCCAACAAGAGTTCTTCTAGTTTGTACTCTACTTCCTTTTCACTTTGATGATTCTTCTAAGGTCTCCTATCCTTTAGCAAATCTAAGGTTTAGAACCATTTTTTTCTCAAGTTACTTCCTTAGACTTACAACTTCTAGTTCTAACTTTTCATTATGCCTCCCCATTTCTAGAATTTTTTTCTTCAGAGCTTATACTAATTTAGCTTCATCTAAACAAATTTTAAGCTGAGTTATTTCTTCAATGAGATTATCCTTTTCTTCTAAGGAATCCATAAAAACATCATCAAACTCATCAATATTTGTATCTTCAAATGCCATAAGTAATTGGTGTTCTTGATCAGACTCACCTTCTTCACCATTTGAAAAACCGTCACTATCTTCGTGTGTGTAGAAGCTTCTCTTATATTCAAACCTTCCTCTAAAATTTATTTTTGTAGAATTCTTCCCTTTCTCATGGTTTTATTTAAGGGCATTTAGAAGCATAATGACCAATTTTTCCACAAGAAAAACATTTGAAAGGAAGCTTACCTCTAAATTTTCCAGTTCCTACTTGGAGTTTCTTTACAAAGTTTTCCTCTTCTTCATCTGATACATAAAATAATTCCTTAGGCTCCTCCTTTTCCTTTCCTTTAGAAGTAGCTTTGAATGCAACTTCTCTGATATTTGAGGGACCCCCTTTTCTCATTTCATAGGCTGTTAAAATCCCATGAAGCCATTCAATAGTAAGGTTTTTCAAATCCTGCATTTATTCAATGGAATAGATTTTCGAATCAAATTTCGAGGTTAAAGATATTAAGATTTTCTCAACAAGTAATGATTCTTTTTCTCAACAAGTTTTTGTTGGAAATACTGAGAGGGGGGTGAATCAATATTTCTATTCAATTGTTATGTTTACCAGTTAAGATTCTTACACAATTCTAATAAGAGAAATGAATAATAAATATTTTATTATAAATAAGAGAGGGCACAAATCTATTTTTATAAGAAAAATGAGTACAATGATGTTTAAGGGCACCAACCCTTCAATCTTCTAGGCTCCAACCTATTCTCAAGCACCAAATTGGATTTTAGTGAGGGTCCAACCTCTAGGGCTTTCACCCAATCCTTCTTAAGGCTCCAACCTTGTGTTTATAGACACCAACCCCTAGGACACCAATCCTTCAGTATTCTTTTGATAGAAAATGCGTGATATACTTGAATGTCTTCAACAAAATTCTTCACTGTTCAACTTTTCAGATGTTCAATCAGCGCCAAAACAACTTGTGCTTGACTTCACTGTACCTTGTGCTTGACTTGTGCTTGACTTCACTTGCACTTGAATTCAATTAGCTCCACCACTAGACTTCATTGTTGATATTTTGCAATCAGAATTTAAAACTAAATCTGAAGTGTAAACGAGACATGGTCTACATAGTCCGAAAATAATCCTGGTCACAGTTTGAAGATAATGCATTAATGAACCATTCAAGCCAATTTCCAAGTAATTGATCACATTGTACAAGGAAAACAAGAGATACCCGAGCCAAAAAAGTCGCAGTCCATGGTTACATCTAGAAGTATCAAAGGAGGATGACTGTTGCACTAGTTGTATGTTCGAGCCACAAGGAGATCCGATCCAAAAATGATGACACAGTCCATAGCAAGAAGTATCTGACCCAAGATATTCTCTATCCAATACACAGTTCGAAGAGAGGAACCGAGTTACTGTACTACAATCACATTCCGAGTAAAGGAGATGGTAATAGCGTCTTGTGACTGTCCACAAAGGAGATCTGAGCCACAAAATTTGACCCAGTGATTATGATAGAGTCATATGAGAAGCTCTGAGCCACTATTCTTGCACCAATTCAAGTCCCTGTCAAAGAATACGACCCACTGTTCAAGAATCTGAGCCACTGCTTTATACGAAACAGTCTGAAACTGTTGATCACAGGGAGGCCGAGAAGAAGCTACCACAGTTAGCATGAAAATCGTAGAGAGCGGAGGTGTGAGAGGATCCGAGGTGCCCTTATCTTATTTCAAATTTTATTCTCCTTTTCTCCTTTTGTTCACGAGTTGTGAACAATTGTTATATTTCCTGTGATGATTACCGAAAAGGATGATGGAGAATGAAGTCAGATCACTATATTTATAGTGGTTTTTGTTAAGAAAAATGAAGAGACACGTCCTTAAAAGTAGGCCAACATGAGTGGAAGTGTAGGTCTAGCTTAATAAAGATATATAATACTAAAAAAATAAATTTCTCTTCAACCACTAGGAGTTTGAGGGCAAGTAACGACTTGTTAGAAAGAGGGAAAAATTCTCTTTAAGATAGTCTAGGATGCCTCCAAGGTGTCCAAATTGATTTTTCTTTGTAATTGTCTTTAAATTTTTATGTGTAGAAGGTGATTAGGACAACAAGAGGTCATTAAGGGTTCTTCATTGTCATCAAGTGATCTTCAAGTCCTTCATGTCATATCTCCAATCATTGTCCAGGTCATCAAATGTAATGTCATCATGTGTGATAGAATGGTGAAATGTCATCCATATGTCATAGTGCAACATCCATCAATTTTCCATTAGGAGAGCTCATCAAGAGAGTATATTTCATCAATCATAATTATTGACCAACAAATTTCTCATTTAATTAATGATAACATCTACCCTAAGAAATAAACTTGCAATACTTTAATCATTATGCATTCTTAGAGTTTCATATTGAATTTTAAATGTTTGAATTTTGGCACTATTTACCGTAGTGTCACCTTCATAACTTTGGATGATATTGTCCCATATAGCCCTTGCAGTATTCAACTGCATTGTTTTTACAAATTATGATTGTTCCAAGCTTCCTAATAGAGCATTGAAAATCTTTGCATTGGTCTCATTCTTTTTCTCGTCTGCTTCATCTGTGAGAATGGAGGATGGATACTGATAGCCTCCTTCAACGATTCCCCAAACATCAGCTCTGAGTGACTCTAGATAAGTTCTTGTTCTGACTTTCCCTCTTCCCTCTTGATTTCTCATCTCGAGAAATATTCCTTCAAGCGATCAAAATTTTTCCGAAGGACATGCTCTGATACCAATTGTTAGGAAAATAATGCGTGCAGGGGAGGGGGGCGGTGGGGGTGGTGAATCAATATTTCAAATTTCTTTTTCTTATTCTAATTTCTATACATGACTGTTATTTAGTGAACCCACGTATGTACGCTACTATTATGAAATAAACTTCCGTATATCCAGTGAACTGAACTTTACATATAATTCATCATCTGTTGTTCTTTAACCAATGCATCATTACTTCATTAAACATGTATTAAGTAGAAACTATGAACAACAAGGAGAAAATAGATCATCAACACATAAGAAACACATGAACACACATGAACACCAAGATTTTTAGGTGGAAACCCAATGTGGGAGAAAATCACTGTTGTTGTCATCTTTGTATTCTTTTATTAAAGAAAAGCAATATTCTTACAATCTTGTACTAGCACAAACTTTAACCAGTACGCAGGCTCCTACCTGCAAAAGGCTACAATCTTTTCTCGTTTTCTAGCTCCTACTGGAAGGAAGCTACAACCCCCTTTCTAAAGACTGCTATCCTTAGATTTTAGCAGATCACTTTTCAGAATGTTTCAAATTGGATCCATTCCCAATAAATATGAAATCAACTACTCAAATATTGAATCATCAAAATTTCTAATGTAACCAATGCAACTAGACCAAATCAAATTAGTACACACCAGTGTAGAGTCACTTATCAATATATCATAACACTTTTACCCAAACACATAAACCAACTACCGCCATTTCAAACCCTATTCAATCATGCATCATATTGTATACGCTACTGTTCTTACTCGTACATGCCTATGTACGTGTTTCTCCTGAAGAATACCCACATACATTTCTCAAAATATTGATAAATAAATATGAAACATTGTACCACTGAATCAATCATCCAAACATATATTGAAGCCAACATAAATCACTGAACCAAATACAAATTATCACATAGCAACATCGTCACAAGTCAATACTTTTACTTCATAATCAATTCATCCCAAACAATACTGTCAAACACAAATTAATATAAGAGATACTTCATTGGAAAACAACAACAAACATAACATAATAGATCAACCATTATCATCAGCTCATACAACAAAACCATAACAGATGTATGCGACCCTTATGAGGCATTTCCGCGTATGTACACGCTTTTAATACTCGACACCTACATACATATTTTTCCATATTGTAGAATATATACACGACCAGGTAGAAGAAGTTCGACGTATGTACGTGATATCTCAGAAGAAAGCCAACATATAGATCTGAAACTACTGAGTCATTCTCTCGTTGCAACCACAATGTTGGGGCCCTTGTTTTTGATTGTTTTTGAAATCTTGGTTAGAACATTTTGAATTTTGACCTTTTTGAGTTGCGGCATGAAGACACATGGCAATCGCGACCGCGTCGCAACTACCAGGAGTCGCGGAGCTATCAAGGTGGCGCGGAAGCATGCGATAGCTGGAGATAGAACATGCACAAGTACAGATGAAGGAAACACACAACAAAAGACAGAAAGTGGAACACGCAGATAGCAGGAGAGAAGCTGGGAGCAGCTGAGGAAAAGACACAGAGGAACTGATAGTTGCGAGAGCGGGTGAATAAATAACAGTCACCCGGTTGGAAGAAAGGGAGGATGAAGAGGTTGCGAGGCTCATACAGGGGAAGACGCACAGAGCGACTGCGGAAGAATCATGCATGACCTTCCTAGGGTTCCTCATCTTCTCTATTCTACCTTTCTGTTCCGAAATCTATCTGTATCAGATTTGTAAGCTATCATTGAGAATGCCATGTAATCATGTGTTCGGCCAAGAGAGTAATACAATGGAAGGTTGCTGTCTCAATAAGATGTTTATGTTCCTGTAATGTGTTTATGCTGGTTTAAAATTTTATTTGCGAATGTCTGAATGCTTATTAAGTGATCTTGCGTATATAACTCTGTATATGTAATCGATGCACTGTCCTTCGTGAGTTGCGAATTTGTTCCTTGCCACTGATCTCATCCCCTTCTGCATGTGGTTGCGGCACGCCTCGGGTGAGACTCACTACTCTCCGGAGCAGGGTGAAAATGCCGGCATGTTCCTAGACTACATCGGACCCCTTTGTTGGCCACAACTCTTGAACCTGGGTCTTGTCCGTGAGACCTGAATTCTCGCCAACAAATGGTTCCGTTGCCGGGACCTGCATGTTCTGAGGGGACTTAGATCATGGTATCGAGGATTTTTGAAGGAAAGATACGGCGATGGTGGGATGATCATCTCGACCAGTTCATTGCTCAGCAAGCAGAGCTGACCAAGAAAAAGGAGGCGGCGATCAAAGAGCTTTTTATTTTCTCTGATTCAGCCAGCAATACGTACGAAATTTTCTGGGGAAGGTTCCCTACGGACCTTTACAATTGGTTGCGGAGGTTACGAGCGACGGTGCCCCGAGAAGGCTTGCGGAAGATAAACCGCAGGTGGGCGCACGAAGATCTGGTGGCACTGCACCGGGTGGACACTGAACTGACCTGCGCGGTGGATTTTTGGGTAAGGACCACGTTGGAAGGATATACTGTGGAGTTTGCTGCTGAGTGCTACCAATCCTTCTCGAAAGCCGAGGCTGTTTTCCACTTAGGGCTAAGAGGGAAGCTGCTGAAGGAGGTTCCGCTGTGGATCAAAGCTCTGATGGTGGACGAAGGGTTGATTGAGTTTCACAAAACGAGGATGGAAGCGTAAACCACCCGTGCTGGGGGAAGGTTTGAGGAGACCGATGCTGTGTAGAATGTGAAAGTGGGGAGCGGGGAATGGATGTTGAGGCCGCATGCAAGTTGCGGGAGCGACGTGCGCATCGGCGGGCACAGATCGCCGATAGGTGGCGAAGACGGGTAATGCGAGATTTGAAGAGAAGGGAGATCGAGAGGAAAAATCAGAAGGAGGCGCCTCAGAAGACAAGAACTATGGGTTTGGATACCCGTGAAGAAGACGAGACAACGGTGGAAGTGCAGTGGGTGCATGGGAGCCCAGCGATGCGAGAAAGAGAGATAATGACTAGCGAAGATAATGGAAAGATGCAGCCTGAAGAGAGTTCCGATGACGAATGGCACGGCGTGATGCAGCGGATGTTTCAAGATCAGACGTCACCCACCCCTCCAGGCAGCCCTACTTCCCACCTTTTGCATGGCCAGGATCCCGACCTTCCCCTGGTACTGTATCAACCTTTAAGTAATATTTTTATTCAATTACAAGCATTGAGTCAGTCATACAATAGTTCATCAGCGTTAGTAACGTCTGGTAACAACAACGTTACTAGTAGTGGTATTTTTCCTAGTGGGACCGTTACGCAACCAGGAGCTGGAGGATTTATCCTGGTCAATTCTCCGCAAGTACACATGGCTGGATCTTTCACCCGGTATCCAGAGTTCTCTGGCCGGGGCAATGATGATGTAGAGCAACACTGGTACCTGTGCGATGCCATCTGGAGGGCTCGCCAGACGCCAGATGCAGGGAAGTTAATAGAATTCCAAACCACGCTCAGAGAGAGGGCTCTACGATGGTTTATCAAGTGGTCCGAGGCTCATCCTAACCCCGTAATTGCGGACGTGAAGCGGGATTTTGTCCGCGAATTCAAGCTTCCCCAGACAGACCAGCAGGGTCTGTCAGAGCTGTGGGAAATTAAGCAAAAGGAAGGTGAGACCGCGTGGGAGTTGATGCGGCGATTCAAGGACGCGATCGGGAAACTCAGCTACCCGATCGATCCAAACCACTAGAGGGACTGGTTCATCAAGGCTCTGCTTCCCTTGACACGAACCCCCCTCACTCAGCAGAAGATTGACAATCTGCAGGACGCTTTGGAGCAAGCCATGAAGATTGAAGCCATGGCGGCCTACCCCCAGGAATATCGTGGAGGGCCGGCCCCACAAGACCCTTCTTTGATAGGGTTGCAACACCAGATCGCCAGCTTGACTGAGAATCTCAAGGAGCTTCACCTGGTGAGACCAGCGCGGCTGAATGTTTGGTGCACGCATTTTCTGGTCGAGGGCCACGCCGCAACCGAGTGTCCTCGGTTACGCGGCGCAGGAGCAGGACCCTCGGTTGCGACGATCCAGTGGGGTCCGCCACCTGGTGGAGGCGCGGCGATGAATCCGCAGGGGGTATACCAGCCGCAATAGCCTTACGCGGGGTTCCCACCTCAAGCGGGTTCCTCCACCACAGAATACTGCGAGATTTTCCAGACGCTAGGGCATCCTCCTCGGATGTGCCCGATATTACAAAAGTACTCCACGGTCCCGAATAATGTGTACTGCGAATTTTGTGTGTCCACGACTCACAACACTGAGCAGTGCAGGGCGCTCGACGCACTTGCGGATCGATTGGATCGTCCCTCCTACAGGGTGAACGAGGCTCCGAGGGGAAGAGAAGGAGGCATGCGGGGAGGCCGCACAGGCGGACGCGGTCCTGTAAAATGTTACAACTGTGACCAGGAGGGTCACGTGGCTCGAGAATGTCCCCTCCCGTGACGACCCTGGTGTTCCCAGTGCCGGGTCAACGCCCACGCTACAGAGGACTGTCCGGAGCTCATCAAGAAGTGGGAAGAATGGGCGAGGCAGAGGGGAGCGAATATGATAAACTCAGAGCCGCGAGGGACCGCAACGCCAGACTTGCAGAACGTCGCGATCGTGACGAGGGGCGGAAAGAAGACTGAAGAGGATGCCCACGGGAAGGAGCCAGCACGAGTGGTTCGGCCGGCATCCCCGAAGAAGTTGATCAGGCCCGAAGTCCAGAAGAAGTATTTCCAGGAGGCAGTTGAGGCGTTCGCCCAGTTGCGGAATGAGGGAGGTTTGGAGGAGCCCTTGCTGCCGGAATCTAGGGCGCAGAACGTCGCAAGTACTGTGGTCGAGGATTGGCTCCGGCTATTCCTCAGGATTTTTGACAACGCTGCACTGCGGCAGCAGCTCAAGCATGCTCTGGAAGGAGCACTGTAGGGGCGCACAGAACTTAGAGATCCGGCGGACGCTGGCCCTCAATACGTACAGTGCGTGAAGCGGAACAAGCAACGAACAGGCAAAGAATTCCGGCTTAACACGCAGGTTGCGGGATTCCAAATCAGCGACACCATGTTGGACTTGGGGTCCGACGTCAACATTCTGCCACGGAAGACATGGGAGGCTCTTGGAAGGCCACGGCTAGCCTACTCACCAATCCAACTCAGGATGGTGAACCAGTACTGCATTTTTCCAATCGGTCGGCTCGAGGGTGTCGAGGTCGACGTTGCGGGGGTGAAGACATACACCGATTTTGAGGTTATTGATATCATGGGCGACAAGGATCCCTATCCCGCCTTACTCGGCATTGATTGGGCTTTTGAGAATTACGCCATCATCGACCTTAAAAAGGAGCTGATGATCTTCGAGGATGGGGAGGTACGGGTCACCCAGCCCCTCGACCTGTATCAAGGCCCGCGATATACGGAAACGGTGGACAATCGGGAGGATGCTCATATGATGGACCACCTTTATCAGATGACCGCAGGAAAGCGAGACAACTATATTAACCCGACCGCGACTGGCTCTGTCAGTTGGCAGAGTGTGCAGAGCTCGGAGCTCAGATCTGAACTCGCGTGGGAAGACTGGCAGCAAGGGGGGTATGAGACCACCACGCGGAGATGTGCCTCCATTGCCCAAGTCCGGTGGGTAGGGACTGAGATCCGTGGATACCCCACCTTGTCGAACATGCGGGCAGTCAATACTTTTATTACCAAGGTGGAAGACCTGGTCCCAGCTGAAAGCCGGATGCCACTTTTGGATGTGGCCTTGCAATCCACGTCGGCCCGATGGTGGAAAAATCACCGCAACACTCTGTTGCAATGGGAGTGCGTGGCGGATGCTCTGCGGGCATGCTTCAAAGAGGACGAAGGACCTTGCAGTATGCTTAAGTATCATGGGAATTCTGACCCGCGACACCATTTGCAGGCCTACGAAGAGCAGTGGAGTAGCACCAGGTACCCTGAAGAGCTGTGGGTCCACAGGTTTATCCACTCCCTGGGTACGATTCCCCAGGCCTGGTACCTGGAGGAAGAACGGAAACGGGGAACTCGCTCTTGGCAGGAAGTCACAGAAAATTTCGTAAGGTGCTTCTTGTTCGAAGGGGAGATGGCGCAGGAGTCTCAGGCCCTACAGGCAATCAAGGAGGTCTTGTTCTTCCGCCATCCTGAGCCCGACGGGGGCCCGGTTGTGTCACGACCTGAGGTTAGGCGCGAGTTGGTTTGCCACCGGATTGATGACGATCCGGATGACGATAGTCTGGAGGACCTCAGGCATCTCTACTTTGACGAAAGGGAAGGCGAGCGGAACATCACTGAAGAGCCGACGACTGAAGGAGTCCATTTACAGCCGCTAAAGACAAAGAAGCTGAACATTGGAACGGACGAGAAACCCAAGCTCGCAACGGTGGGAGACTACTGGGACGAGGAAACAACAAAAGAAATTTTCAGCCTCCTCCGGGAATACGAAGACTTGTTCTTGTCCTCGATTGCGGACCTGAAGGGGATCAAGGGGGACCTGGGCGAAATGCGCATCGCGCTGAAACCGGGGGCCAGGCCAGTGAAGCACCGACCCTACCGGTTGAACCCACGTATCAAAGAAAAGGTCAAGATGGAGATCGACAAGATGCTGGCTGCAGGTCTTATCTTTCCAGTAGAAGAAGCAGAGTGGGTGAGTCCCATTGTCATCCAGAACAAGAAGGAAAAAGCGGAGATCCGTGTCTGTGTAGACTACCGGAGCCTGAACAATGCCTGCATCCACGACCCGTTTCCCACTCCTTTCAGCGATGAAGTTCTAGACCATGTTGCGGGAAACGAAGCGTATTCCTTCACTGATGGGTTTTCGGGTTATCATCAGGCGCGCATCGCCGAGGAAGACAAAGCAAAGACGACATTCACCACTGAGTGGGGATCATTTGCATACCACGTTATGCCGTTTGGTCTGAAGAACACACCGGCTGTGTTTTCCCGGATTGTCATTGCTGCTTTCCGGGAGTACATTCACAAGTTCTTGGAGGTCTACATGGACGACTGGACCGTCTACAGCCTACTGAAGAAACACGCTTCCCTGTTGTGCGTTATGTTTGACCAGTGTCGTCAGCTGCAGATTTCCTTGAACTTGAAGAAATGTATTTTTGCAGTTCCATTCGGCACACTCTTAGGCCACGTGGTGTGCAAGCAAGGGGTCTGCGTTGATCCCGCCAAGGTCGTGGTCATCGTTCACATGGAAGCCCCCGAGACCGTGAAGCAATTGCGGGCACTGCTCGGGCACACAGGATATTACAGGCGGTTTATTCGCAACTACGCAAAGATTACGGCCCCTCTAGAGAAACTGTTGCGGAAGTCAGAAGTGTTCCAGTGGACAGCGGAGTGTAGGAAGGCACTTGACACCTTGAAGGAGAAGTTGGCGACGGCACCCATACTTGTTCATCCTGACTGGGATAAGCAGTTCCATGTGCATATTGATGCGTCCGGTATTGCACTTGGGGTTGTCCTGGCACAACCCGGGGAGACGACAGTTGACCACCCCGTATACTTCGCCAGCCTCCGGTTATCGAATGCGGAGAAGAATTACACCATGACCGAGCGGGAGGCGTTGGCGATGGTGTACTCCCTCCAGAAGTTCCGCCACTATCTTCTGGGCGGCAAATTCACATTCTTCACGGACCATTCTGCATTGAAGTATCTGGTGAATAAGCCTGTGTTGGAAGGACGGATCTGTCGCTGGCTTCTACTTTTCCAGGAATTCACGTTTGAGGTGATTGTCAAGCCCGACAGGTTGAATGTCGGTCCCGATCATTTATCCAGGTTGGAGACGGGAGAAAACAACGGCTCGTTGGACGATCAACTGCCGGATGCCGACCTCTTCCGGGTCGAAGCAGTACCAGATTACCTGGCTGACATTGCCACTTATCTGGCCACGGGACAATGCCCTCAGGATTAAACCCCGCTCCAGAAACGCCACCTGGTTGTCCGTGCGGCCGACTACCAATTGATCGCGGGGCAGCTATACAAATTGGGCCTTGATGAGGTGTTGCGCAGATGCGTTCTTGACCACGAACGGGAAGCGGTGATGTGGGAATGTCACAGTGGTGTTGCGGGAGGGCATGTGGGTGCGAAACCCACCGCAAGGAAGGTGCTCCAAGCTGGCCTGTGGTGGCCAACGGTACATGTCGACTGTAAGGCCTATGTGAAACGCTGTGATGTCTGCTAGCGGACGGGAAGGCCTTCGCACTGGGACGAGCTTCCGCTACACCCCGTGCATGTGTTGCGACCGTTTGAAAAGTGGGCTGTTGATTTCGTAGGTCCCATCGCCCCGGTCGCTAGACACTCCAAGGCCAGGTACATCATTACCGCCACGGATTACCTCACCCGGTGGGCTGAGGCAACAGCGGTATGCGACTGCTCGGCAGAGACCGCTGCCCGGTTCATTTTTGAACACATCATCAGCCGGTTTGGCTGCCCACGGAGCTTGACCAGCGATCAGGGTACACATTTAATTAATGCCACGGTCAAGTCACTACTGGACACATTTATGATTCAGCATCATAAAAGCAGCCCATACCACCCGCAGACCAACGGTACTGTGGAGGCATTCAACAAGATTCTCGAAAAGGGCTTGACTAAAATTTGCAATGCTCAGCGCGACGATTGGGACGAGCGTCTCCCAGTGGCATTGTGGGCCTACCGGACCACGGTGAAACGTTTAACCAACCAGACACCATTCCAGTTGGTGTATGGCCGGGAAGCTTTGATTCCCGCCGATTTCACTGTACCCAGTCTTTTGATCGCAACGTCTCTTCAGTTCTCAGAAGAGGAGTCACTTCGGGAACGCCTCCAGGAGCTACAGGAGCTGGATGAGACCCGATTCCTGGCGGAATTCCACCAGAAGGTTCAGAAGGCCAGGCAGAAAACGTGGCACGACCGCCACATCAAAACCAAAGCCTTCCAAGTTGGCGGCAAAGTTCTCTTATATGATAGCCGGTTCCAGAAGTTTCCAGGCAAGCTCCAGATGCACTGGTTGGGACCCTACTTTGTCATCGAGATCCGCGACTCAGGAGCCGTTCGGTTGGCACAGCTGGACGGTACAGTTCTCCCTGGGTGGGTGAATGGCGCACGCCTGAAACCCTACCAGGAGTAGGTCCCTTTCACTTCTCATCAATAACTCTCGCAACCGAGAGAACCCGTAGAGTAGCTTAGTCGAATAACTCTCCCGCAACCGGGATGAGCGTAGGGAGTCTTTTCTGTTCATAGGCAGTCTGTCAAATAACCGGTCAGTTGCGGTTACCTCACCGCAACCGACTGTCGTCGGGGCGGACCAGTCCAGCTTGTCACAGCGCCAGTCCAGCGTGTCGTCCTTGTAGGATCCATCCCCGTGCCAGTGTCAGTCCAGGTCATTTCCATCAGTCCTTTTGTCAGTCCATAGGATCGCTTAGATTTGCATCATAAATTACCATAAGTAGACTGTAAATGTACCATAATCATTTGCCATCACCCGCAGTTCCCTCAGCCGTCGCGTCCGCCCATTTCCCCATGACGCTGTCAGCAACTGTCAGATTACACACAGGCATGCGATTGATCGCATGATTATCGCAGGCAAGAAGGATATCAAGAATTAATTGTCGTTATGGAGTCTCATCAACTCTTCTCGTGCCAGGGGATGACATAACTTGCATGGAGACCAATATCTCTAGAATGATGGACCAGCTCAATTTGGCAATTGCAGCGACTCCAGAGCAGTTGAAGCCTCAAAGCGCACCGCACCCAGAAGGAAGCTCTAGAAGAATTATTCAGGTTTACCAGCACCGTGCCAAGATGCCGAAGGCTCTCTTATCCGTTCCTGAACCAGTGGACAGCCGAATCCACCAAACAGAGTCGCTGGTTGGAAAGTATGACAGTGCAGCGTTGATGGACGCCAACCTGTCCGACCCAGCCGAATTCCCCCACCTCCATTGGCAGACATACATGGAGCATCACTACACACCAGGCGGTAGCTCCAACAGCCGAATGCGACAAGAATACAGGGGCCTCCAGCAATCATCCTTGATGAATTTAAGGACTCTTGCAGTTTTTGGAACTATAGGACCGACCCTGCAATGCACCCGGTTCCTCCTCAGTCGAATACAGAACGGGTCCCTGTGGCTCAATGAGGAAATCCCCATTCATGCCGAAGAAATTCATCGGCTTACAGGGCTGTCTCAGAATGGCGCAGATGTCTCTGCTACTGGCCAGACATCTTCCAAGCGCGCCCGGAAGTCGGGTGACACAGACCTGTACACCAAGTATGGCACCCGGCGGGGGGGGAAAGGTGCCAAAATTGATTTGATTAATAATCCAGAGATTCGGTTCGCTTGCTATCTCATTGTTAGCAAGACGATGCGGAACTATACTAAGGGAGAGTGCACCTTGGATACAATCTCCATTGCGGAGCACTGTATCTAGGGCACCAGGCTGAATTGGTGTTCTTTCGTGCTAAAAGAACTCTTCGCGGCCTGCGAAGAGAACTATAAGTGCACCACCAGTTTCATTTACGGTTACTTGATTGTAGCTTTCGCCATGTGGAAATGGCACATTCCTCCTATCTGGATGCCAGCAGAAACTACCGCGAGCCAGCCTCTCATGATGAAATTCACCCCGTGGCAGGTGTCCTCTGACCCCAGCACCAAACAGGTGAACGCGGAAGCGTTTCGAGCGTGGTACGGTTTAATGAGAGATGTGGTGGCTAACTAGCAACGGGTGCCTTGACACCTGTTGGATGAGTATAGTGAGCAGGTATGGTTCGGGGTAAGCCACAGGCACACTTACCTCCGGCCAACTTGCGTGCCAGAAGCCACCTTCCACATGGCGCCCCTCAGATTCCAGTTGAGTGATGATACCTTTCACCGCGAGGTCTCTTCGTGGCCAGGGGTCACAAAACACATCCGCGACGGGATCCCCCGATATAACTTTGAGCGGATGCTGCCGGCGTAGCGGCCTGCCGGGACAGGCGCAGCGGGGTCCTCATAGGTTGCGGCGGGACCTTCACCGGATGTAGCCGGGACCGCACAGGAACTGCCCGAATCACTGATCCCTGTCGTACAACACTTCAATGCCTAGGTACGAAGTCTTAACGTGGTAACCCAAGTTGTTTCAAGTGGTGCCCCTTTGTTTCCCTCATTTTCTGAATTCTAGCTTGGTCGGTCTCTTGCTCCCTCCCATACTGCCCCTCTCACTTCTCCCATCCCCACCAACTTATTCACCTCTACCAGCCCTATCATCACCCCGATGGGCGAAACGGGTCCGGGACCTGATCCATCGGACCCCCCTCCATCCAAGAGGGCCCGCACTGCTGTCACAAATCCAGTGGTGGACCTTACTGACGATGATCCACCATCCACTCCACTCACAGGGACGTTGATTCCGGAGGAACCCCTGATCGATCCGTCAGAGTTCCTCAACATTCGCCTCCCCCATACCTCTTTCACCCCATCCACCGCTCCCTCCACCGGCTGTCCACCTGCCACCTCCTCCGCTCCATCCAACTCATCAGCCACTGTTTCAGATCCTCTCATCCGGGAACTTTTCGGAGGAGACCACGGGGTGGAAGTCACCTCCAGTACTGAAGCCGTAGTACCGCCGGTTGACCCCGTGGCCACACCCCAGGATCCTGTCTCTATTATATCTACCCGGCTGGCCACTGTTGGGGCTGATTCGGCTGACCCTCCCCCATATCAGACCACTCAGCAAGACCGGACGGAGTCCAATATGGGTACCTCAATGCAGTAGTAGACACCGGTCCTTCCTCCTAAGACCTCCAATCGATCAGCGGCCAGTGGCCAACCTTTGCAGGAACGGATGCCGGAGCAGGGTGCTTCCGGAACGGCCAATGTAGAAACATGGGGTACAGGGCAGCTGTACCTACTCATTCAGCGGGCGGCCCTAAAGGCCGAATAGATTCATTCAGAGCTGCAGCAGCGGTGCATTGAGCAGCACCACCAAATCACAGCGCTTACTGAACAACGCGATCAGCTGAACAACGAGAAGACCTACCTACAGGAGCAGGTCACCATTGCTGCTCAGGCGTTCTCCAGCCTATGGCCCGCTGCAAGGGCTCATCATGCCCCACTTCCTGACAATATAGCGGAGGAAAGTGTAGCAGCCCAGGCTTACCACCTTCGGACTGCTTTCACTGGTCTATGCAGGGAGAATCAGGAACTCCAAGCGGCGTTAGCTGCACGGCCTACCCTTCCTGATCCACAGATTGTCTACTCAGAACAGGTGGCTTCCAAGCAGACTTAGGCAGCTTGTATGCAGGCGACTCTTCATTCCACTGTGGGCGAGGCTTACGCCCTCCTGCGAAGTCTGCAGGAGTGCTCACTCGCCCTCACTGTCAAAACACAGCCTATCTCTGCCCAGCTGCAACAAATTTCCCGTGAAATTCAGGATACCGCGGACCCAACACGGTTAGATCAGCTCTATGCCTAGGCGGGCGAGCTTGAAATTCAAATGCAACAGACTGAGGCTGACTCGGCGGCGGCCAAACAGGTCATTCGGGAAATCCGTCTGCCCATTCGAGCCAGTGCCGAATCCATACAAAAGCTGGATGCCAAGGCCGAGACCCAGCTTGCCACGATGTTCGGGGCTGTCCCGACGACTATAGAAGAGGCCACCGCCACCAGGATCTTTGAAGAAGCAGACTTGCTCATGTAGGAATGGCAGCAAGCGGTGTCGGACTTCACCGGGCTTAAAGATACAGCGCTCCGCAGGGTCCCGGAGTTGGGGCCCTTGTTTGAACAACCGCTTGGCGGAGCACAGCAGGAAAGGCCGCGGGACGAAGGCATAGCAGAACAGGGCACAGGAGCCAGCGGGGCAATGGAAGTGGAGACTGTTATTTGTGATTGACTCGTGGACGAGTCAAGGAATTGTGGTTGGGGCCTGTTGGGGCCCTTGTTTTTGATTGTTTTTGAAATCTTGGTTAGAACATTTTGAATTTTGACCTTTTTGAGTTGCGGCATGAAGACACATGGAAATCGCGACTGCGTCGCAACTACCAGGAGTCGTGGAGCTATCAAGGTGGTGCGGAAGCATGCGATAGCTGGAGATAGAACATGCACAAGTACAGATGAAGGAAACACACGGCGAGAGAGACGGGGGGGGAAGTGGAACACGAGAGATAGCAGGAGAGAAGCTGGGAGCAGCTGAGGAAAAGACACAGAGGAACTGATAGTTGCGAGAGCGGGTGAATAAATAACAGTCACCCAGCTGGAAGAAAGGGAGGATGAAGAGGTTGCGAGGCTCATACAGGGGAAGACGCACAGATCGACTGTGGAAGAATCATGCATGACCTTCCTAGGGTTCCTCATCTTCTCTATTCTACCTTTCTGTTCCGAAATCTATCTGTATCAGATTTGTAAGCTATCATTGAGAATGCCATGTAATCATTTGTTCGGCCAAGAGAGTAATACAATGGAAGGTTGCTGTCTCAATAAGATGTTTATGTGCCTGTAATGTGTTTATGTTGGTTTAAAATTTTATTTGCGAATGTCTGAATGCTTATTAAGTGATCTTGCGTATATAACTCTGTATATGTAATCGATGCACTGTCCTTCGTGAGTTGCGAATTTGTTCCTTGCCACTGATCTCATCCCCTTCTGCATGTGGTTGCAGCACACCTCGGGTGAGACTCACTGCTCTCCGGAGCAGGGTGAAAATGCCGGCGTGTTCCTAGACTACATCGAACCCCTTTGTTGGCCACAACTCTTGAACCTGGGTCTTGTCCGCGAGACCTGACTTCTCGCCAACACACAAAATATACTTCTCAACCCTTACTGTCTCATACTCATGTAATACTATCATTAATACCACATATCTATCACAGTTAGATATTTTCAACAAGCAAACCAAACAAGTACATATGATACCATACTTCATATATTTCGGGTTTGCGTCTTTTCTTTTCTCCTTGGTGCATGCCTATTTCAGATCAAATCATTCATAGAAAACACAAAAATTGCACACATAGAAATTTGATCTCCATGTCCTTATATAGCTTAGGCCTTAGCCAATACCTTAGGCCAATCCCTTAGTAATGTTGAGGTATTATTTGACGGGATCAAATATCCCTTGTTACGCTCATTACTTTGGTCCAATACCATGGTAAAGACCCCTAGTATTAAGAAAACCATGGTGCGGAAAATGTATGCTACTTTTCTTCACCATACCCGTGTATGTACGCGACATTTGTTCACAGGACCTGCATATACTTACCCAAACATCATCTTTATCATTTCTCTGCCTTTGAACTGATATTCCTTTGTCCAATCTCTTTGTCATATCTATACTGACTTGGATACTCATCCTGTTGAAAAGTGTAAGTAGGTTTGGTCTTCCTAATGACATGTGTAATTGTGATTTTATGTAGTTGATGAAAATAAGAAAATAAAATTATTATTATAGTACTTGTCTCATGGGTTTCATGAGCAGGGAATTTTATTTTTAGCGATGGCTCCCATTGTGAGCCTTTACGATTTGTCATTTAGTCATGAAAGTCAATTTAAGTCTATGTCATGTATGAAGGACCCTTCTTGGGCATGTTACATTTTGTATGAGTCATTAAATAAGTATGAAATCCCTACAAGACAAGAAAAAGTCACCTCCTTCAAGTCGGCTTCAAAAAGGAATAAAGTAAACTCTCCAAAGGACATGTTGGCCCACATACACTCATGTCGGCTGATTATGATGGGAAACCACTATAAATAGGGTAGATCGACATCATTTTAGGCAAATATTTTCGATCAAGGTCCGTAGTTGAAAGAAGTGGGAGAAGGTCACCAGAAGAAGCCTTATAACCAGCGAGGAGGAAGAAAGGAGCATCAAGGTATTTTGGCATTGGTTTGGGTCTATTTCTTGGGAAAAAAACTTCACAACTGAGGCAAAAGCTAGGGTTTCTGTAGTGGGTACATTTGTTGTAATAAAGGTCGAGAAAAGGGTCTCCAAATTTGTCTTGTTTCTGGTCGAGTTCATCTAGAGAATATTCCAATTATAGCGAAGGAAGGAATCACCTCCAAACTTGTCTCTACTCCTCACACATGTGGTATTACAATAGTATGAGTTGCAGATCTATGGAAAAGAGGTTGAAGTTTCAAGGTAGCCAAGAAGTGAAAAAGGAGAATTTTTACTTCCGTTGACTTGTGAAAGGAAGAGAAGCATCAAAGAGAAATAACTCGTGTCTTGGTCTTGGAGTGGAAAATAGGTCAAGGGTCTTGCTCTTGGTATTTGTCAATTTAAGTCTCTATAAGAAGAAGATTTTTTTCAGGTTTTCATCTCAAGTGGGAGAGGTTTTGGCCGTGGATGATAGCCTAAATTATGTGTCTCTTATGATTTATGAATTGGTAGCTTTTTGATGAAGAAAAAATTATAATAACATAAGCAAGAGAACATCCTAATATAATAAGTAAAAGGCATTAATAAGCAGTTATCATAAGTAGAGAAATAAACTAATACTTGATGCCCTAGATTTCTCAACACATCCTGCTACCATCATGTTGACATCTTTATCAAGTAGGTTTCCATCAAGGACAACACCTAATGCCAACAAAATCTATAGATACTCGAGAAATCTATGGTTCTCGAGCATAGATTTAAGACCAACTAAATCTATAGATTTACGACCAACTAAATCTATGCTCGAGTACCATGTGGTGGAGACATGGAGGTTGTAGTGGTTGTGGTGGTTGAGGTAGAGGCAGTAGAGGTAGCTGAGGGACACATGGATTGCGAGTTTAGGAAGTTGTTCAGGAGGAAACTGATATATATATATATATATATATATATATATATATATATATATATATATATATATATATATATATATTGTTGGCTTGAGGGGTCCTGACTTAGGTTCGGAGGTTAAGGTTTGCCAACAAACCCTTATACTACTGGCCCTTTCGGCAATGACCTACTTTCGCAGGCCAAAGTCTCACCCGAAGTAGTATGGGAGGGTGCTGGAACCGGGTTTCCGCACCCTGGGAGAGAGTAGGTAATTTAAGAAAGATCTGTGTTGCAACTTATCAGGTTCGCACATAATGAGTCTATTCGCAAGCTCTTAACAGTATAATCAACACATAACCATAACAAAGCTACTATCACTAACATATTTAATCAATACATTCGCATCCACATGCACATTAGCAAATACCATCACAAAACATTATAATCATAGCTAATTATTAGATCACAGGTGCATTCACAGCTTAAATAAATATCACAGGTGCACTTCAGTAATAAACACGATCAATCCAGATACCACAAAGATACTTCAAATATATTCCGCATTCATTAGTATCCAAAAACCCAAGTATAACCCAAAACACAGCCCGCGCACACAACCAGCAGGGTCTGCACACAGCAGGACTGAGGATCTCTGCGCACACAACCAGCAGGAGTCCTTACCCAAAACTACCCAAAACAGATCTCAATAGTTCACACGTTGCATCAATATTGCTTCTTCATTACCTCCTATACCCAACTATCTATCTATTTATATCATCGCAGCCCTTGCTATCCTATGGTTTGTGGACCCTATATTTACCTTGTAACCCATTACAAAACATTGCGGCTTTGACCCGCCCCAAAACCCCTACACAAGACCAACTATTACAAAATTATACCAAAAACACAACTTAGGGGGCCTCGCTCCAATAGGCCCCCAACGCAATCTTGTGACTCGTCCCGAGTCATAGCAGCCGTGGGGTTTTCATATTCGCCTGAAGCTTCTTGATCGCATCAACCAGTGGGGGCAACACTCCTTCGCTCTGCGCAACAACGTTCTGTGCAATATCCACCAACTTCTGTGAAGTTGGGCCTTCAGTAGCAGCCGTGACACTTTCCAATGTCTGGTTCAGTTGTTTAACCACGACATACACTTCCTGAGATAGCTTGAGGGCTTCATAGGCCCAAGGCTTGAGGTGGTCACTGAGGACCTTATTTTTGTGGGAGAGCTATTCAATGTCATCTCTAAGTGTGTGGTTGGTACGCAGTCGTGCTAGGCGTTGAGCTGGAATCAAAGTGGACATAGTAGCTTCGAGCTGTTCAAACTCTTCCTCCTTCTAGTGCAACTCTCGAGTAAAATCGCGCAGGAGAGGATCGCGTTGCACTTTAGACCACAACTGCATAACTGTCTCCAAAAACTCTGCGCCCTGAGAAATCTGAGTTGTAATAGCATTGGCGGCCTCTGTGACTAGCGCGGCTCACTGGGCTCTGACCTCAGGTGGAGTTTCTAGCTACAATTTGGCCTGTAAGGCAGCAATTTGCTGTTCCATCTCTGTCTTGACAGTCTAAATTTCGGTCGTAGAAGCCCTTAGTGCTGCAACAAGCCACTCAATCTTGGCCTGAGGGGGTAGCAGAAGCCGAGATATTCTTAGTTACATATGCACATATCTTACTGATTAGGCGTTCCAACTCGGTTTGCTGCGCGACAGCGAGGGTGCATGCAGCCTGCGCCTGGGACACCTCGGCGGTTTTCTCCATGATTGTCTGCTCAACTGTACTGAGCTGCTGGTGCACCCGACGGTCTCTATGTTGAATCTCATCGAAGAGGGATGCGTGGAGGACCTGGAGTGGTTCATGCGGAAGTTGGGCCAAATCCAATTGTACCTTTGCGTAGGCCTATACTTGCTCCTAAGGCAGGCAGGCTTAGAATGAATGCTGCGCCTGGCAGGGGGCAGAGGCGGCTTTCAGTTGTGATGATCAATTCACTGCTGGTTACTGGGGGCAGCCTTGTATGAATCATGCTTGTCTGCAGGGTGTCAGTTTTTAGCTACAGAGCTTGGAGCTCAGACTAGAGTGTAGCGACCGTGGCCTTCTGTTGCTCTTCTAAAGCCAACCATTTATATTTTGAAGTGAGGGTGACTGCGTCTGAGATTTGCTCCAGGTCTTCCTCTGTCAGAGTAACTTCAGTCTCCCGACCTGGCCTTGTAGCTCGTCATTTCTTTCGTTGGCCTTTAAGAGGGTCGACAGTCTGTTTCGTACCACGCGGGGAGTCAACCCCCTACGCATACAGACCCTTTGTGTCAAGATCTTGCTGCGAATCCTGCTCCACACCCTTCTCAGCGTCCTTGCCATGTCCTTTTGTCTATTTGGTGGTATCCGGTGGGGTGGTCTTCTTGGCACTCGTACCTGTAGTATCAGCTGTACCTGATTTGAAGCCCAGTTTCCAGTGTGGTGGCCAAGTGGCAATGAGGCGGTCAATTTCCTCGTCAGCGACCATATATGGCAGTGATACCAACGCTGGATCCTTACGACCCCGGATCTGCACATTCTGCATCTTGACTTGGAATGCTGCGATGCTCTTATACTTGTCATAGATTGCTGGGGACAAGCGTGGCCAGGAGTGGATTGCTGTTGCGAGCCCTCTCTGAAATAGGACCCAAAAGACCTTATTGTCCTCAATGCTCTTCTCATCCTTTGAATCCCACAAACTCGCATACCGCGCCCCTTTGCACATATCCGACTGGAACTCTGGGAAGACCGAGCCTGTCAGGGCTTCCCAGGCGACCAACGCGATGAGGAGTAGCAACTAGGAGTAACAGAATGCCCTTCCATGATCCTGGGCCTCGTGCACGTTTTCCAAAAATTCATTACACAGGAACTGGGACTAGTTGAAGCAGACCCCTTTTTTGCAGCAGCTAGCCAACTTAATTACATATGTGGGGACAGTGGCAACCTGGAATTTTCGCATCATTTTTCATGCTAACAACAAGGTGCCCATGCCCACATCGGGGTCGCTAATAGTGATGATCCTGAACCCCCTAGTATTCTGTTTAACGTGGTAGTTTTCACGCACCTTATGGACGATATGTTGCTCATATTTATTACCGACGTGCTCCATGCGATTTATCCCCTTCATGGGAAGACCAGTAATACGATGAATGAGTGTTGCATTAATGGGAATGCAGTCTTGGATCCACAAGCAGCCGTCATGGACCAGAGCTAGCAACTGTTGCACAATTAGGTTAGTGATATTGTAGTGGCCAAAGTGAGGCAACATGTTTAATAACCCAGAACCAGCCAATCCGCTTGCCCACGGCATGGGGACTACTCTTAGCATGTCATCCTCCAACACCCTTTCAAGATATAGTTCAGGTGCCAATTCTGGGAAGGCCTCCAGGTTGTCTAGGTCATGATCATTTTTTGTGAAACCGGCTCCAAAAAGAGAAGAAAAGAGATATCAACACCTTAGAAATAAGCCACTTCGAGGGGGCAACCTCTAATACATTACATGAATGAACAATTCTTGGATGATACAAATGACAAAACCTCCTTTCTATATATAGGAGTCCATGGGGCCACAATGTAATCCTAGCCGACCTAACAATAATAATTTAAGTGCACAATAATAACAATATGGGGGTTACAGGGGTACAACAATAACAATAAGGGGGTTACACTAACAACAATAAGGGACTATACTAGTAATATAAGGACCTAACATGCTCCTCTCCTTCAAAAAGGTGTTGTCCTCAACACTTGAGTAGCTCCGGGTGCTTTTGTATAAAATTCTCATCCTCCCATGTAGAATCTTCTGTGGGTAAGTTCTTCCATTTGATGAGATACTCTGAAATTGATCGATTTCGTAGTTGTCGAGTTCTTGTTTCCGTGATTGATTCATGTTCCAATATGGTTTTTCCTTCATCCTCAAGTTCTGACAATATTGTTTGAACTGGAAGTTTGTCCCCTATAACCTTTTTTAAGCATGAAACATGGAAAACTGGATGCACTCGCGAAGAAGCAGGAAGCTCCAATTTGTATGCCATAGTACCAATCTTTTGCAAAACCTTGTAAGGACCATAGTGTTTTGGTGATAATTTATTATCCTTCTTAGCTTGCTTGAGGGACATTTGTTTGTATGGTTGTAGCTGTAAAAATACCCAATCTCCCATATCAAAACTTCTCTCACTGTGATGTTGATCTGCCTGTTGTTTCATTCGATTTTGTGCCAAATTTAGGTTATCCTTTAATAGTTGGAGAACTTCTTGTTGATGCTCGATGTGATCCTCCATTGCTTGAACCCTAGCATTTTCCCTTAAAGAAGATGTGATGGATGGTGGATGATATCCATAAAGTGCCATAAATGGGGTCATTTTTTCCGCAGTATGGAAGGAAGTTTTATACCACCATTCAACCAGAGGTAACCACTTGACCCATTGTGCTTGCTTATCAGATACAAAACAACAAAGATATCCTTCCAAACATTTATTCACTATCTCTGTTTGACCATCGGATTGAGGATGATAAGATGAGCTCTGAGCTAGTTGAGTACCCAAAAAAGAAAATAATTCGTTCCAAAAATTTCCTGTAAAAATGGGATCTCTGTCACTTACAATAATCTTCGGGTTTCCATGTAGCTTTTGAATTGTTTCCATAAATGCAGTAGCAACTGTACTTGCTTTAAATGGATGAGATAATGCACAAAAGTGTGCATACTTGGTAAGTCTATCAACTACCACCATGATGACACTCCTTCCTTCGAAATTAGGTAAACCTGTGATAAAATCCACTGAAATCTCCTCCCAATGTTGACTTGGAATGGATAAAGGTTGTAGAAGACCCGAGGTCTTAATTGTCTCCACTTTATTTTGCTGGCAAACCAAGAATTCCGCCACAAAATTTTGAATATGAGATTCAAGGCCATCCCAAAAAATTCTTTCTTCACCCTGTGGTAAGTTTTTAAAAATCTCGAGTGTCCTCCTAAAGGAGAAGTGTGCGATTCCAAAATAATCTTTTGTTTTAGTTGGGAATTATTGCAAATATATAAGCGATCTTTGTAACATAAGGAATCATTTTTCCAACTAAATGTATTAGATGTACTAGGATCTTGCTGCAAATTTTGAATGAGAGTCCACTCTTCTTCGTCTTTCTTCCATTCATCCCTTGCTTCGGTTATCCAATTTGGTTGGATAATTGAAATGGCACAAAGCAATGCTTGCACCTCTTCATCCTTTCTTGAGAGTGCATCTGCAACAACATTTAGCTTCCCCTTTTTGTAGACAATTTTAAATTCATAACCCAACATCTTTGTGACCAATTTTTGCTGCTCTTCTGAAGATAGTCTTTGTTCCAAAACGTGTTTAAGACTATCATGATCAATTTTTACCTTGCAGTGTCTTCCATTAGGTAAGGTCTACATTTCTTTAGTGCATGTAGTATTGCCAACATTTCCTTCTCATAAATATCCATTTGTAAATATTTTCCTTTGATTGAATGACTTTCAAAAGCAATGGGGCTCTTCTGCATTAAAACAACACCAATTCCATTTCCCGAGGCATCACATTCCACAACAGCTTTAAGTCTGGCGTAGCTAAGACCGGTGCTAGGCACATTGCCTCTTTAAGACGTTCAAAGGCCTTAGTTGCTTCAGGATTCCACGAAAATGCATCTTTCTTCAATAATGTTGTTAGAGGTGCTGCTATTCTCCCATAATTCTTAACAAACTTGTGATAATACCCCGTTAACCCGAGAAATCCACGCAACTTATTTATGGTTGTGGGGAATTTCCATTCCTTAATTGCTTTAATTTTGTTAGGGTCTACTTTAACACCCTCGTGAGATACAATATGACCCAGATATTCCAACTCTTGTACTCCAAAGAAACATTTGTATTTTTTTGCATATAATTGTTTCTCCCGCAATAGTTTGAGCACCCTGTCAACATGTTCAACATGATCCTTCCAAGACTTGCTGTAGATTAGTATATCATCAAAAAATACTAGCACAAATTTTCTGAGGAAGGGTTTGAAAATGGAATTCATCAACCCTTGAAATGTAGAAGAGTGTGAATAGTAAGGCCAAAAGGCATGACCAAAAATTCATAATATTCCCTCATGAGTTCGAAATGTCGGTTGGGACATCTCCGCCTCTTTTCATTCTAATTTGATGATATCCTGAATGAAGATCCAACTTGGTAAAATAAATTGCTCCATGTAATTCATCCAATAATTCATGAATCACAGGAATGGGAAATATATATTTAATAGTGAACTTATTGAGCTCCCTATAATCCGGACACATGTGCCATGATCCATCTTTTTTGTGCACCAATACTACTGGAGCAGAGAAAGAACTATGAATAGGTTGAATTATACCCACCTCTAACATTTCTGCAATCCTATGTTCAATTTCTCTCTTTTGGACATAAGGATATCTGTAAGGCCTGATGTTTGGAGGAACACTTCCTGGAATCAAATGAATAGCATGATCATGATCACGAATAGGTGGGAGTCCTTTGGGAGTTTCAAACACCTCGGAATGATTGTCCAAGACTTTTTGGGGATCTGCAGAAATCGATGATTTAGATGTTGGAACTTCTAGTGAGCATAATTGTGCAATTACGCCTCGTTTTTCTTTCTTTAGAAGCTTTGTCATGACATTATAGCTTATTATCTTTCCTGGCTTCCCTAGAATACCCCGTAATTCGTCTTCCTTTCTTTCTGAAAAAAAATTCAAGAAAAGTTCTTGAAAATTAAAAGTTACCGTCCCCAAAGATTGTAACCATTGTACTCCTAGTACAACATCAACACCTCCCATAGGAATGGAAATCATTTGACTATTCAATACATATTCCCCCATGGTTAGCTTGATATTATGGAATTTTATAAAGAAATTTATAGTTTCTCCATTTGTTCAATTCCTTGGCTACCTTACAATGAATAAAATTATGGGTACTACCCGAATCAATCAACACTATTACCTTTTTCTTCTTGATATGTCCTTCTACCTTGAGAGTTTGAGGAGTGGTAATTCCTGTCAATGCATTACATGATATGGTCAGACTCATTTCTTCTTCTTCTAGGGTTTGTTCCTGGTGTATATCCTCTACTTTTGAAGTTTCTTCTTCATTTTATTCTTCCTCTTCACAATCTATGCAAAATAATTTCTTCTCAGTGCACTTATGACCTTTAGTGTATTTTCTATCACAACTGTAGCAAAGCCCTTTTTCTCTTTTTTCTTCAAATTGTTGTGGTGTCAACCTTGGAGGTTGTGGAAGTGTAGGAGTAGCAACACTTCCATATTTATAGATGTGACTGGTAGGCTTCATTGTCGCCATAATTTTACATTCAATTTTTCTTGGCAACCTGAATGCCTTCTCCAATGAATCGGGTTCCCAAATGCGAACTTCATGTTGGATGTTATCATTTAAAGTCCCTATGAAGACATCAGTCCTATGTTCCTCTGGAATATCGCCATCTTTATATATTCAATTTTTGGAAGTCCTCAATGCTCCACCATTGAAAACTTTGCTTGAGATTTATCAATTGATAAAGAAGGTGTTGCTCTTATCTCATAATGTGCTATCATTTCCTCCGTAAAATCGACCAAGTGGACAATTTGTTTAAGAGAGTAAAGCCACTTCCATACCATACAAATTTATTTGTTCTAAATGTAAAGTTGCAATGCGTACCCTTTGTGTGTTTCGTACATTATTGAGATCAAAATATTGCTCCATCTGTAGTATCCATGTTATGGGATCCTTGCCATCAAACTTCCTCATATCCATCTTTGGAATATAGTGGTTCTTCAATCCAACATTAGAGTTTATGAAATCATGATTAACATGTATTTTATTCTCATCATGAGTTTCCTCTACTATCTTTTCATCATTAGGAAACATTTCTTGTATCAACTTTGCCAAATCATTCTTCATGTTTTTGACGTTGTCTTTCATTTTTTCATCGATCTTAGCTTCCATGCCCACTTCCATGCCATCAATCTTAGCTTCCAAACCATTCATCTTAGCTTCCACACCTTTCTTCAAACCATCCATCTTAGTTTCCAGGCCTTTCTTCAAAACTTCCATTTCATTTTTTGTTGCTCTTTGCGATAGCGAAATTTGGTGCACTTGCTCTTGTAATTTTGATATCTCATGTTGTGTTTCTTCCTCTTCATGAGTCATAGTAGAGCCTTCTGAAGGCTTAATTGGTGTTGAATTATCTTTAGGGGGAATTTTAGAATCCAATACTGATATCTATTCTTCAATATGCCCTTTGAATAAATTCAAACTAATTTTTTTCAAACGAGACTTATATAATTCGAAAAAAATACACACCTTTTTCTTGCTTTTGAGGAGCTCGATATTGAAACTGAATTATCTCTGTGATTTTGGATCTTCAATATCTGAAATTTGGCCCTTCGGTAGCCCTCTGAATCCTCTTTCGAATGCCACAGGTTTGACCTGATTTGGATTCTTCAATCTCCCACAATAACCTAATTATGGACTGGTTCAATAGAGAAAACTTGTACGACTTTCCATGGGTCACTGTTTGCTCCCTTGGCTTTGAAATTGATAGACAGGAAACTATAGTCCGTGTCCTTCCAGTCACTTTTTACAGAATTCAAATCCGATGCTCAGAGAGAGAGTTATGAAGATTTTCCCACGATCACCTCTTTGAGATGAAATTTGCGCGCCTGAAAAAGGCCTAACTTCCACAGATCATATCTCCGAAAATGTTGTGAACCAAGCTCCGAATTTTTGCGAAAATGTTCCTCAGGATTTCGGCTCTGCGCTCTAAAAATTTCAGCTTCTGAACCTTCGTAGAAAAAACGTTATAGCGAAAATTCCATGATGACCTGTTTGGTGCAGCGAAACCCTAGAATCCAAATATTTGATACCAAATGTTGTGAAACCAGCTCCAAAAACAGAAGAAAAGAGATATCAATGCCTTAGAAATAAGCCACTTCGAGGGGGAAACCTCCAATACATTACATGAATGAACAATTCTTATATGATACAAATGAAAAAACCTCCTTTCTATATATAGGAGTCCATGGGGCCACAATGTAATCCTAGTGGGGCCACAATGTAATCCTAGCCGATCTAACAATAATAATTTAAGGGAAAAATAATAACAATATGGGCGTTACAGGGGTACAAAAATAACAATAAGGGGGTTACACTAACAACAATAAGGGACTATACTAGTAATATAAGGACCTAACATCGTCGAATT
>CM076575.1:559355323-559481175 GCA_034641835.2 Pinus albicaulis | reverse complement strand
TTAACTTATTAATGGGCTCATATTAACTATTAAAATACAATTATGTATTATTTATATAATTTGAATGGATAGTAAATTATATACGTGAATTTGAATGGATCATAAATTTACCTTTAACAAAAAAATTTACCACATTGAATTTCCAAATTAATTAAAATTTTGAACATCTTTACTCTTTACTAAAGTCAATACCATTTCCTAAATCAAAGAAAAAGAGTTAACTCAACACAAACCATCAAAATCCAAAATCTTTTAATATTTCTTTTAATTAAATATTTGTAAAATGAATATTTAAAAAGAAAACCCATATTCTATGGATAAATTAAAATATTTAAACACATAAATATTTCCCCATCAAAGTTGCAATATTTTAAAATTTAAATAAATATAAATATAAATAAACATGAGGTATGGTAAATAACTAAAACCTATTTTTATACTCACTCACAGCTATGGTAAATAAATAAATAAATATATATATATACTAGATGTATTGTAAATAAATAAAAAATATTTTTATATTTACTCCATAAACCTTTTTATATTTAAAAAAGCTTTAAAAAGAGGTTTTATTTAGACGAAGCCTATGGGATGAATACCATGGGACAAATTAATATTGATACCATGGGCCAAATACCATGTTATAAAATAAGTATGGTAAATAAATAAATATTAAATAGGTATAAAGAGGTATGATAAATAAATAAATATAAAATATGTATAAAGAGGTAAGGTAAATAAATAACAATAGATCAAATAGGATTATAAATAAAAATCTAATTATATAACAAGCCTATGGGCCAAACACCGTATTAAATAAAATAGGTATGGTAAATAAATAAAAATATAAATAAACCAAAGGTATGGTAAGTAAATAAAACCTCTTTTCATATTTATTGCATAATGTGCTTTATATTTACGAATATTTATGTTCATTAGTTTACATAACTAAGAAGAAATAGAGAGAGAGAGAGAGAAGTGGGGAGAGAGAGTGTGTGTGATAAGGGAGAGATGGAGAGAGAGTGTCTATGTTTAAGGGTGAGATAAAGAGACAAAGTAATATGTATGGAAATAAGGGGGAGAGAAGAAGAGAGAAGGAGAGAGGGAGGGATATAGTAATGTAGTTGGAGAGTGAGAGGGGCGGAAAAAGAGAGAGAAAGAAAGGGAGATGGGGGAGAGAGAGATAGGGGGAGAGAGAGAGAGATGGGGGAAGAGAGAGGATTGGAGGGAAAAGAGAGAGGGAGGTAGGAGAGAAATGGAGAGAGAGGAAGGATGAGAGAGAGGAGGAGAGTGATGGGGGAAGAGAGAGTATTGGAGGGAAGAGAGAGAGAGAGATCAGGGAAGAGAGAGGGAGTTAGGAGAGAGAGAGAAAGAGAGGAAGGACAAGAGAGAGGAATTGAGAGAGAGGAGGAGAGAGGGATCGATAGAGAGATGGAGTTGGAGGAGGAGAGATGTTGGAAATAAGAAATATAAAGAGTGATAAGTGGAGAGAGAGAAAGAGTGACAAGGGAGAGACAACAAGAGAGCGTGTATTTTTGGGGCTGAGATAAAGAGATAAATAAGGAGATATGGAGATAAGTGGGGGGAGAAGGAGATATAAGGAAAGAAGGAGGGATATAGTAACATATTTGGTGGATCAAGAGAGAGAGGGAGGGAGAGAGAGATGGGAGAGAAAGGGAAAGAGAGGAAGGAAGAGAGAGGATGTGAGAGAGTGGAGAGAGGGAGGGAAAGAGAGATGGACTTGGAGGGGGAGGGAGAGGGAGGTAAGAAGAAAGACATAGAGAGAGAAAGGTGGAGAGAGAGAGAGAGGGTGAGTGATAAGGAAGATAGAGAGAGAGGGAGAGAGGACAAAAGGAGGACAAAGAGATATTAGCAGGGGAGAGGGAGAGAAGGGGAAGATAGAGATATAGATGGAATGTGAAGAGAGGGAAGAAGAGAGAGATGGGGAGAGGAGGGGATTGATAAAGAGATTGATATATATGGAGTGTGAGAGTGTGTGTGTTTAGGGGGGTGAGATAGAGAGACATAAAATAAGAGATGGAGGGGGATATAGATATGGATGGAGGGTGGAGAGAGGGAAGAATATTTCTCACACTAGATGGATTGATATAAGTGGAGATGGTGATTTATAATCCTATTTAATTATTTGCACTATATGCATCGATTTTAGTGTAGATATTTATTTCTAATGATATTTGATTACTTGCACTAGATGCATTGATTTCAGTGTAGGTGGTGATTTCTAATACAATTTGATTGCGTGCACTGAATTTGTTGATTTCAATTTAGATGTCAATTTATAATTATATTTGATTACTTTCACTAGATGAATTGGTTTCAATGTAGATGATTTCTAATCCTATTTGATTGTTTGCACTAAATGCATTGATTTCAGTGTAGATGGCGATTTCTAATCCTATTTGATTTCTTTGAGTAAATGCATTGATTTTAGTGTAGATGTTGGTTTCTAGAGAGAGAGAGAGTGAGTGATAAGGAATATGGAGAGAGAGGGAGAGAGGACAAAAGGAGGAAAGAGAGATATTAGTGGGGGAGAGGGAGAGAAGGGGAAGATAGAGATATAGATGGAAGGTGAAGAGAGGGAAGAAGAGAGAGATGGGGAGAGGGGGTGATTGACAAAGAGATTGATATATATGGAGTGCGAGAGCGTGTGTGTTTAGGGGGGTGAGATAGAGAGACAAAAAAGAATAGATGGAGGGGGATATAGATATGGATGGAGGGTGGAGAGAGGGAGGAATATTTCTCGCACTATATGGATTGATATAAGTGGAGATGGTGATTTCTAATCCTATTTGATTATTTGCACTAGATGCATCGATTTTAGTGTAGATATTTATTTCTAATGATATTTGATTACTTGCACTAGATGCATTGATTTCGGTGTAGGTGGTGATTTCTAATACAATTTGATTGCTTGCACTGAATGTGTTGATTTCAATTTAGATGTTGATTTATAATTATATTTGATTACTTGCACTAGATGACTTAATTTCAATGTAGATGATTTCTAATCCTATTTGATTGTTTGCACTAAATGCATTGATTTCAGTGTAGATGGCGATTTCTAATCCTATTTGATTTATTTGAGTAAATGCATTGATTTTAGTGTAGATGTTGGTTTCTATAGAGAGAGAGAGAGAGAGAGTGATAAGGAAGATGGAGAGAGAGGGAGAGAGGAAAAAAGGAGGAAAGAGAGATATCAATGGGGGAGAGGGAGAGAAGGGGAAGATAGAGATATAGATGGAAGGTGAAGAGAGGGAAGAAGAGAGAGATGGGGAGAGGGGGTGATTGACAAAGAGAATGATATATATGGAGTGCGAGAGTGTGTGTGTTTAGGGGGGTGAGATAGAGAGACAAAAAACAAGATATGGAGGGGGATATAGATATGGATGGAGGGTGGAGAGAGGGAAGAATATTTCTTGCACTAGATGGATTGATTTAAGTGGAGATGGTGATTTATAATCCTATTTGATTATTTTCACTAGATGCATCGATTTTAGTGTATATATTTATTTCTAATGATATATGATTACTTGCACTAGATGCATTGATTTCAGTGTAGGTGATGATTCCTAATACTATTTGATTGCTTGCATTGGATGTGTTGATTTCAATTTAGACATCGATTTATAATTATATTTGATTGCTTGCACTAGATGCATTGATTTCAATGTAGATTATTCCTAATACTATTTGATTGTTTGCGCTAAATGCATTGATTTCAGTGTAGATGGCGATTTCTAATCCTATTTGATTGCTTTGAGCAAATGCATTGATTTCAGTGTAGATGTTGGTTTCTAATCTTATTTGATTGATTGCATTAGGTGCATTGATTTCAATGTAGAAGTTATTTTCTAATCTTATTTGATTGCTTACATTAAATGCATTGATTTCAATGTATATGTTGATTTATGATTTGATGTAATTGGATATATGACAGTACATTAATTTTAAAGTGATTGGATTAACAATATGCATTGATTTTAGTGTAAGCACAAAATGTTATTGACAATGTACATTGATTTTTGTGTTATAGTAATTTAACCTATTAATATTGGAGAGCAAGAGAGACAAGGTATCATGTTTACTACAACATCTCGAGCTAAAGATTTAAATGGTTTACGATTTAAATTTTCTTTTTCATATAATCGATATGAAAAGATAACAAAACTAACAAGGGTGGCAATAAGAATAGTAGAAGAAAATAGTTTGAGATTGATCACAATGAATACTATTTGTAACATGAGTACATTCTTATTATTCACATTTTCTATCTTTCAACACTATTATTGTCACTTTGCATTCAAAAAAAATATTTCATCATTTTTCATCATTATAGTTATTAACAATAATTATCATCTCAACGAACTGAGGTAACTAAGAAAATTTAAAATTAAAATGACCAAGTTAATCTAAAAAATATTTAGCATACTTAAAATGATTATATTAATATTTGATATATTTACATATTATTGATAAAATTAATCATATCTTCGATAGATTTTCCTTGGTAGTACACGACTGAAACCAGCGTAGATCCATCTTAACTCCGGATCTATCAAGCGCCAGAGGGATCAAATCTCTCGAGGTGCAAACCTTTCCTGGTTTGCACTAAAAAAAGAAGGTTTGCACCTCGAGAGATTTGATGATCCATCTGATTCTTGTTAGATGCAGGTTAAGATGGATCTAGGATGGTTTTATAGTTATGGTGACAATTCACATTAATAAATCCACTTATACATGCTAGCATGACAAACAGAAAGTTAACTACCCTACTTTATAGAACTTGACAATATAGCATACACCACTTCTTTAAATATATGGTGATATACTCCACTTCCAATAAGATCAATAAAAAATTACTCCACTTCCAATAAGATCAATAAAAATTTACTCCACTTTAACTTGTCCATCAAATATGGTGATATACTTCATTTTTAATACATGATACATAAACATTTACTCCACATTAACGCAACATAATGTAATTCGTGCTAATTTATGGTGATATACTTCATTTTTAATATCATACATAAACATTTACACCACTTTAACACCACATAACGTAAGTGGTACTAACGTATGGTGCTAAAAAGAATTTTTGTTGTTGTGATTAGATACTTTATATTCCTCCCTCGTGGTTCAAGCACCCCCCATACTGCTTTGCCTGAGACTTTAAGTGGATCACTACAAAAAAGGCCAGTAGTTGGAGAGTTTTGTTGACTGTGCAGAACACTCTAAACCTGTGTCGAGACTCCTTGAGCCAACACTTTTCGACTTCAAAACTATGAATCTTCATCTCAACCTTAGATTCTTCAACTTTAAAACTAAATCTTCAAACCCTTAAATTTTTGACTCCGTAAAATGATATGAAAATCCTTAAAACCTTGATCTCCTTGGTAGTTTTTATTAGAACCCTCCTCATCCTCCCGCAATTTTGAGAATAGATTAAATTGTGTGGCAGCCATGCTTTCATTTCATGTCTGATCTGGTCTCATCAATTTGTTCAATTGAATTTATATGTCATTGGTTAATGGTTTGGTTTATCTCCAGTTTTAAGTTATTATTGATGGTGACTATTGTCTTGACATATTTATGGAAATGCTTTTTGAAGACTTTTCTTCTCTAGTATACACCATCAACGGTGGAATTTTAATATTGTTTATTTTAGGGGAGGATGGTTTTTTTAGACCCAAGATTGGTTTCTTTCCATCAATAGAAGGGATGATTCAAATTTTATCATTTTGTATTGAAATTTTTTTATTCTATCTCAAGGTTGCTTTTTATTATTATTTGTTATTAAAATTCCTAGCATTAAATTTTAACTTTTGATAAAATATTTACTAAATTTAAAAGCAATTTTTATTAAATAAAAAAGTAGTGGTATGAGTGTAACTTATATCATCCATACATTTTTTTTTTAATGTTTGTATGAGAAATGATTTAATTTGAGTAGGTGGTTTTTTAGATTTTGAGGGGTGGTCTTGGTTTTTTAGTAAAATAATTTAAGTTATTTCAAAATAGATTTAAATTCTTAAGTGTAAAATTTTCTGAATAAAATTCTCTGCATTAAAGTGAAACTTTAACGGAAAGTTAAATACTTTACTTAAAGATTTAACTTTTGAAACTAGGCTACTAAATCTAAAAACAATCGTTAAAAAGTTTTTAATGGTTGTATTTTTAAAATTAAACCAAATCTTAATGAGTATATTACTTATTTGAAATTATAAAATAATAATAATTGATAATTGTTTCAAAATATTTTTTTAAAACAAGTGGAGTTATATAAATTAAACATGTAGTCTAACTTATAGATAAAATAATTTTTTTCAAGAGAATCGAAGATATAATTTCAATTGAGATTATGATTTTTTGTTGTCTAAAATTTATTTTGAATACATAAATAGATTAAGCACCTAAAAAAGCCTAGGACACTAGAATTCTACATACTAAACCACTTAAGCTCAAGTTTTTAAAAATCTCTTCAGCTTTTTAGTTGAAATTACCACTCTAAAAAAATGTCATTAATTAAATTGTTGGTAAATGCACATTATAATTAATTCACCCTCCTTTACCATGAGAATTCTTAATTTGTAAATAGTTTTTGTTACAATGCCATGACCCAATACCATAACTTATTAATACCACATACCAATATGACATTTTCTTTAATTAATTAATTTAAAATAGCATAACTAACTTAGAGATAAATCTTAACTCTTGAAAGTAAGTTAGAAATGATGAAAGTGCAAAGTCTTCAGTGTTTTTGTGTTGTTTAGTTGTAGAACCAAATTAAGGATAAGATTCAACTTTTATTTGTTTCCCAGATTAAGCTATCATGAAAAATTTATGTTTTATTTCCCAAATTAAGCTAACATGAAGATTTTTGGAAATTTTGCATGGATTGCAAATGGCTCTTTGGGAAATATTGGTATGTAAAATTGTGAAAATATTGATTAGTATTTGAAAACTTTATATTTTGAATGTAAGATTTAGATTTTTTTTATTACAAATTTTGTGCATTAAAAATGAATAATTTTTTGTAAATCATTATTTTAAATGTAATTAAATTTATTGAGTTGAAAATTTTATAAATAAAAAATTAAAATTATTTGTGCTATTAAAAGGATTTTTGAAATTATGTAATTGATTTCCAATTCTAAAATTTAGTTATGAAAATATGCATTTAAGAGTGAGTTCTATTTTTTATAAAATGATCTTTACCAATCTTCTATTCTTTAAAATACACTTTAAAGACAATTACTAAAAACATTAACATATATATAATGTCCATATTTTATAGAACTCCTTGACCAGTGTTCAAAATTGAACACGTCACAGCCCGTCCAGGTTCCTCTAGCACGTCAGAGAAGTGCTAATAGAAAATTGCCCGTAAAAAAAAATTAAATTTTGATATCTGCCAGTTTTTAAAAAAATGTAAATAATATTTTAAAATTCCATCGGAAGGGCTGCAGGACTTTTTGAAAATTCGAATCTGATTTCAGCGTTTACATTTGGCGGTAAACATCTGATTTCAGCATTTATATTTGGCAGTAAACAACTACGTAAAGAATTAAATTAAAGTTCAATGAAGTTGTTTTAGACCTTACCAAGCGTTGGCGCCTTTGCTGAAAGTTGAGGGTGAATTTTTCAATCCTCCTCGATTTCATTGATCAAATCTCATCGACGGCTCTCAAGAAACCGATCCGGGTGCAACCGATCGATATCTCTGAACCGTTGATGAGAGGCATTAGGATTGAAGCAGCGAGATGTGAGTGAGAGAGAGTCTCTGGATATATATATTCTCCTCTCGCATTTCTTCCATTCATTGCTATTCTCCATTCTATCATTGCAATTAAAAGCAACGGCAAGTGGCGAGAAGATTTCTGGGCGTGGAAAGGGAGGGAAGGGTTTGGGGAAGCGAGATGCCAAGAGGCATAGGAAAGTTCTCAGGGATAACATTCAGGGCATCACCAAGGTTGCCATCAGGCTTCTCGCCAGGAGAGGAGGCGTCAAGCGTATCAACGGTTTCATCTATGAAGAGACCAGAGGTGTTTTGAAGATCTTCTTGGAGAATGTGATTAGAGATGTTGTGACATGCACAGAGCATGCCAGGAGCAACACTGTGACAACCATGGATGTTGTTTACTCCTTAAAAAGGCAGCAGGGCCGAATCCTTTACGGTTTCGAACGCTGAGAAGTCTCATTCTAACTATTGTTCATTCATTTCTCACTGGGATTTATGTTGTCTCTAGACACTACCTTGGTATCTATGGGAAATTTTGACCCTATCAAGTGCCGAATGCATTGTTTTAGTTCAAGCATGTTGGAATTTATTCAGTGTGTCAAGAGAGTGGTTGCCTATGTGGTCACTCGATTGCTCTATTTTGAATTCCCTTCCCATAATTTGGTGAAAAAAAGAATGATTCAATTTGAATACTCTATTAGTTAGATGGTGCAATTGTGATAACCTGGGCCAAATCACAAGGTAGATTGAGCAATTGCGATAATCTGGATAGATTCAAAAAATCAATTATTAGGGTAAGAGGGCAGTTTTTAATAGTGGCTTTATTATCATTTTTAATTTTCAGATTATATCAAAATACTACGGGAAAAGATTTGGAAGTGGGGTGTAGTTAGTGATTTCATTACAGTGTTAACTTTGGTGTTTTCTCGTGGGTTAAGTCAAACTGCCTCAACTTCTATCTTTTTTGGCTAGAATTTTACAAAAAAAATTAGATGTAAATTACGACTAGATAATTACAGATAATCACATTTTATTGTAGTTCTTATAATCTGAATCTATTTAAATTAAATGAACTCACATATTTATATGTAGGTGTAAAAGGCTTGTGGAGAAATACTTGTGAAGATGTTGAATTTTATAGATGAAAAATATTGTCAAAAAAATATGGAAATATTTTCATTTAAGGTATTTTTCAATTATTCCACACTTAACTTTACTATGAGATCCTTTAAAGAATCCGTGATATATTTATAAATGAAAAGTAAAATATTTTTTATGGAATCTTAAATAAAAAAAAAGTTTTAGTAACACTACTTTAATAGATTTATTTGTTTAAACCACTTTTCCTTTCACTAACAATTTTAGCTTGAACCACATCTTAAATTTCTTTATTCTACTTTGAATCAAATTCTAAATAGAATTTCCTTATGCTTTGATTGTGTTTCGCTAAGCTTGCCACCTAATGGATGACTTCATTAATCATTGGTGAGTTTTCAAGCTAGTACACATTTTTCTTTAGTTCAATATTGTACTAACAAAATCATACCATGCACTGTAAACACTTCTAAAAACAAAAACATATATACAAGTTTTCAGAACTTAAATTATTTCATAGGAATAAATTTGATTGAAAATGAAATATAGAGATGATATAATTTTGTCAATTGTGAAGTGTATTTTTTTTTAAAGTTTCTCATTGTGGAAGTGCCACATGAATATATGCCCTTCTAATTGAAATTAGGACATGCCCTTCAAATTTGATCATTGCCTCCGACTATACTGAGATATTTTCACAACATTTGTAACTTCTAGTGGGCTGGATTATCTTAAAAAGTAAATTACAATCTGAAAATCCCCGTTTTTCCCGGTGAGGTGTCACAAAAATCAGGATGCCACAAAAATCTGAAAAATCACGCCAAGAACGCCACTTCAAAAAAATCAGGATGGAACAAGAATCTGAAAAATCACGCCAAGAACGACTGTCTGGGTTAGTATTTCAACAGCAATAGCTATTTAGAAGTCGTCGTTGGGAGACAAGTAACTTCTTGCACGGAAGGAACAAAATATATATATATATATATATATATATATATATATATATATATATATTTAATGGGCAATTCATTTCTGTTGCTTGTTTATGAGAAGTGAGAACCAGTTCACTAGAGGCTGTGCAGTGACAGGTTCGAGTTCGATAATCACGAAGAGTTATCTTTTTCTATTCCACTATGTATCAATTGCAGATCCCGGAGGCTTGTAGATCATCGCAGGATTCGATCTCGGCATCTACTGATCATGAGCGGAGATGGGGATCGCAGAATCGGGGTGGAATCGCTGCAGGAGGCCGTAGGGCGATACCACTTTAATTCACATGATGGCGATGGGGACAGAGAGAGAAGATGCTCATCAATGGTCGTACAGAGAGTAAAGGCACCCATAAGCGTTGTGTGGTCATTGCTTAGGAGATTCGACGAGCCTCAAATCTATAAGAAATTCATTCGCAATTGCTTCACGCAAGGGGATCTGAGGGTTGGTTGCCTCAGAGATGTTCGCTTTGTTTCCGGACTCCCAATGAGCTTCAGTATTGAGCGACTGGACATTCTGAACGAGGAGCACCATATCCTGAGCTTCAGTACCATCGCGGGCGATACGAGGCTCACGAATTTTCGAAGCATGACCACTCTACACGAGAAAGTTATAAATGGGAAACCAGGGACCATTGTGGTCGAATCCTATGAGGTGGATGTCGCAGAGGGAAGTACGAAAGATGATACATGTCTCTTTACTACTAGTATTATTAAATTCTATCTGCGGAGCGGCTCACAAGGAATAGCTAGTGGCGAGGAAAGAAATTATTTTTAATATTCAAGAGAGTAAAAATAGTTTATGGGACAGATTGTTTTTTCATCTGGTTTTTTTAGACAAACTCTTCTTTGAAAATCTTACATTCTAAAATGAGATTTGGATGACATTATAGTTATATCAACACAATGTAAATGGATGTTTTTCTTAATTGGAAGTCCATCTTGCATAAGTTACATAGAAGATTTGCAATTTTCTTTGCCCCAATTTTTTGTTGAACTATTACAAACATCATTCCTAACATAACACAATAACTCAACGATTATAGTTAGACATTCCATTATGCTTCACAAATTTTGAATTCAATTTAACTTTTGAATATTTCCAAAATTCAAAACTCTCTAAAACCCATAAAAATAAATATATGCTCATCTTGTTGCAAAATAAGGTCAATGCCAATAACTCAAGATGCCAATCATAAAATATAATGAATATAAACATTAAGAGTAAAATATGTGTCACTAGATTAAACAACTAGAAAAATTTGTCTAAAATCTATTATATTGTTCTATGAGTTACCTATTTATAAAAGCAAATCAAAGCCTGCAAAATAGAATACAACAACCACAACAATTAGATGTTGTACTACTCATGGGCTGAGAGGGAAAGAAGACTAAACTACTTTTATGAATTTCCTCCTCCTCATCATCAAAATCAATGTCTCTCAGACCAAGACAATCCTTCTAGTCTACCCAAGCTAGTAGTGTAAAACAATAATACCTAATAATTACTTATTAAAATAATGTAATAAAACACTATATCATATAGTACTAATTATGAATCCAGTATGTTGGGTTGAGTTGTGGTTTAACCTAAAGTTGGATTTCTTTCCTATGACGACCGAGATTAAAGGATCAAATATTTTTGAGTTGTATGTAGTGTTAATGTAGCACCAATGGTTCTATCTTAGCATAGAGAAGTTGTGATTAGTGGTAGTTGATGTTAATGAGATAGTTGTGGATGAAGCCAAGTGTAACTCCTCAGTGACTACAAAATATATACCAGTCACTTGTAGCTTCATAGACAAGGGTTTTCTAGTCGTAAAACTCCTATTGTATAGAGTTTGGCACCAAAGGCACCGTCTTCAATACAAAATATATACCAGTCACTTGTAGCTTCATAGACAAGGGTTTTCTAGTCGTAAAACTCCTATTGTATAGAGTTTGGCACCATCTTCAATCAAAAGAAGTTTATCTGACTTAAAAAAATAATGTAATATAAATTTTGAATGTAGTAGACCTATCTTTTTCCGTAAATATGTAATATTGTATGATAATATAATATAGAGATGAAGAATGATTTGAATGTATTAACCTATACTTTCCAAATTTTTATAAAGCATAGTGGAATAAATCCATCATAATTTAATCTTTATTAAAATTTCAAAAATAATCTAGATATACATTTTATCTAAATAAAATTATAGAAAATTATAATACAAATTTCAACTTAAAATCATCATAACAAATACCACTTAAAAACTAAAGTCACTATCAACTAAAAAAAACATTTTATAATTTTCATCTTTATTTTTTAACCATAATCTTTTTTTAACCAAGTTATAAGTTATAATCTTTTTTTAACCAAGTTATAAGTTATAACACAAATTGTAATTTGAAATTTTTAAAATAACTCTTTATAATATTTAGATAAAATTTATTAACTTTATCATAATATAATTTTTTAATACCAATAATTAATATTTACAATTCCATCTATAAAAAAATATTATTTTCAAATTTGAAACAAAAAATACCAATTTCATTTAGTGTACCTGTTCCCTCATTTCTAGAAGCACGACTATTAACTCTTGCCTTACAAAAAGTAGTAGACCACTCCTTGGGTTATTATATATATTTATTTATTGTCTTCATAATCAATTATCATTTTCACATTATTAAATTTCATAAATATTAATAGCTATATAATAAAATAATTATTTAATTTAATGGTTTCTTTAGAGTGTAATTTTGAATTATTAAAATTATTTTTTATATTATGTAATTTTAAGATCACAGCCAAGTTAGACATCAAATTGGTGTGTAAGACCCTTTTGTTTGTGGGCTAAATCTACAAAGACATACATAGTCTATCCCTCTAGTTTTGAACATATAATTTCTTAAAAGAAAACACATACTCTTAAACATTAAACCCACTCAAGTTGTATATAGCTAAATAAAATTAAGTGTTTTTTCAAATATTTTAATTTTGTAATATTAATAATTAATTTTAAAATTTTATTAATTATTTTTTTCATATTTAAAATAAAAAATACTAATTTAATATAAAATTATAATTTTTTAATAATGAAAAATATTTTAATATTATTAAAATCTCTAAATACTAAATTTTATAGATAAACAGATCATTTAAATTAAAGCTATTTTTGTATGAGTAATTCAATATCTAATTTTTATCAACAAACTATTCAACCAATTATTAATCTCAATAGTTTTCCATCTTATTTGTGACATATCAAGACAAAATATCAAGACCAACCAGACTAATAAGCCAACAATATTAAAGACTCCCACCTCATAATATTAAAGATATACAATTTTGTAACGGGGCATGTGCCACTATCCCACCTATTATAATTCAAATAAAATGGAATGTCAAATTATTCTTATCAAGAGAACAAGATCATGATGGCATGTGAATAATATTTAATTACCTATCAAAATATCCAGTTGGCATTGCTTCCCACTGTAGAAGCAGCAGAGATATTGAGATTGGATACATACACCATTAACTTCACAGGGAAATGTAAGGAAATTTTTTTTTATTTTTTTTTATACAAGTTACTCATCATTACATAGAATGTTTAATAGTTCATAGTGTAATTTTATAAATAAGAATAGTAAACTCCTAATTCCCTTAACAAACTCCATTACAGTAAATTAACATAATACTATATGATGTAACCATCCATTCATCTCATTACTGATATAGTCATCACATAATTGCCATTATCAACATCATAACAATAAAGGAATCAACATCATCAACATAACACAATATTCAATCACATCATTGAACACCAATATACCCTGGAAACCCCGTAGGGTGAAAACCAGCAAACGTTTAATTTTATTATTAAACGCCCGTGAGGGTGTTCAGCCCATCACTCAATGGCTTATAAGGGATACCATCCCTTAACCATTGTTTATATAATCTTACAAGGAAATATACAAATATCTAGCTTAAAGCCATTACAATTAAATATGATACCATTTACCCTTTGGTCTTCATATCTTCAGATTTTCACATCCTGGTGGCATGGATGTGCCTACAATGGACCATCGTACATTGGACCTTCTTGCCATTTGCACTCATCCGCATGAACATAATCATTTACCTGCGATCTGGACAAGCATAATTTTCCCTTGTACATGACAAGCATAGTATTCCTTTGTACATGTCTCCATCATTCCCTGCTATGATGCCTTCAAGATTAAATGATGTCAAGATTCATAAAGTATTAATCAATCACTATAGTATTTCCTCCATCTACTCATGTATAATCATGACAAGCATGTAAAGTACCTTGTCATTCTCTCTTTAATTACACATACCCTATATGTGCTGGTTATAGGTCATCACAATAACTAATGCTTACATCGTATAAGCACAGATTCCTGCAACACAATGGCTACATCTTCCAAGCTTTTCTTTAAAATAAACTGATACATAAGCTAAGATATTTATGCATGTGACTTACATACATTTAATAAAAATAGCTAACCCTTAAGCTATTACCTTTAGTGCATGGAATGCAAGCTAACATAACAATTGTCTCTTCCATGCATGCGAATGCATACTGATTCCAAAAGACTCTCCCTAAAGGAGTGCTTACACAACGAAGCACATAACCTCCTTCACGAGTCTTCCCAAAGAAAGTCTCAATGCTAGTGAGCATGTAAACATAAGTAAAAATTACGCAATGAAGAATATAAGTACATGCCTCATTTTCAAGATTATATTAACAATCATATTCAAAGTAGTTTTTATACTACAAGCTATCTTTCTACATACATATATGTATATTATGGTTCAATAAAAGCTAATACATATGTTGCATGTAGATGCAAGATCTTATTTCAAAAGAACTAACATAAACTAACATATTAGTTGTGATATCATAAAGATACTCACATATTCTTCTAAGTATTAAGATAGCTCAACATTTCTTTATACATGCAAAGAACACGCCTCTATAAGATAATGGGTATTCTTGGTGCATGCAAGAGAGATAGCTCTTCCTTTACTATAGGAAACACATATTTCCTTCTTAGATTTATATCATCATGAATTACTATGTCTTATATGAAAGAAAGATTATCATAATAGAAATCTTTAAAACAACATGGATTCTTTTTACAAAACTTCTTAGTACACTACCACTTCTAACCATTATGTAAAAGATTGGCATAATAGCAAAGAATCACATAATGGAAATCTTCTCAAGAAAAGACAACATGGATTATTTTCCAAAAACCCGCCAATAAGTTTCCCTTTCACCATTCTATCTCTCTAATAACATTATCTTTCTAAAATATTAAAGTAAGAATCTTCTCAGGAAAAGACAACAAGGATTCCTTTTAGGAAATAACCACAAAATCACGTGGTTAATCATCTTTTAATTAAAAATTCCTATCTATATGTATTAAATACAATGTATAGAAAATATGAAACAAACATGCATATTTATCCAAACATGCATAAGATAAGTTCACACAATAGACACATGCCTATTTTAAATATGCATGCATTTCAAACAACTCAATATAAGGTTACCATAGCCTTAATCTCAATATGCCCACCAAAACATATTTTCACCTTAAGAAGGAAAATCTCAACTTATTTCCCGTGAATTAATTTCTCATATATTTACCCATCTTGATATGAGAATAAATTGTAAAATAAGCAAACTATATATTTCAACTCACAAGTGAACTATATAGTTCAACTCACCAAGAAAAAGATTAAAAATTATATAATAAATAAATTTAGCCAAAATTACTATCTTGGCTGACTCTCATTCCAGTCGACTCTTATCAAAGAAAATAACTTAACACCATCTATATATAATCTTTGTCAACTTCGCATTGAATGTATATAAAATCAGTGAAAATAGACATGTGAACTCAATTTCACTACTATAAGCCCCGAATTTAAATAAATAATCTATTCAACATACCACAGATATGTGACACCGAAGATTGACTGAGGAACACCATTCTGTCGCAGAGCACAGGCTTGGAGTTGCAAAGTTTTGAAGTCTGCATGATGCCGTCCTCTATATAGAGTAGGATAGAAAGCCCATGTTTTCCATTGTTTCTCCATGGTGTTTCCAACAATGTAGTAAAAGTATTAACTAAAATATTATAATGCATGAGACATTAAAAAGAATCCACAACTGCTGACTGAGAACAAAATAACGGTTGAGTAATGATGACAATTTGATAGACTCCGCCATCACGGAGGATTATTAACAAGATTCAGATTAACGTTCCACAGGGAGAAAAATATTAGGGCGATTGGACGAAGAACCAGGTCCATAAGTCAGTTCATATGATGATAATAAAATCCAGGAGAGCGCTGTCAAATCCAACAGATCATTCTTGCAAGAAAATATTGATTCATAAACAAACCCTGATCCACTATAAATAAAACTCTCAACAAGAAAACTCTTATCCAGGAGGGTGCCCTTAAAATCAAAGATTCCGAGCGCATTCAAATAAGAACGATGATAAAAGAAATCCAGCAGAGTGTTGTCAAAATCCAACAAACAACATCAAACAAGCTGAACTAAACTGAGACAATGCCGCATCACCGTAAAAAGTTAGCGAGGGTTACAACCCCATTCAAACACACCTTCCATTACACACTAGGGAACAACATTCCCCAACCTTGCAATATGTTTCCATCGACGTAATTAACATAAAAAAAAAAATAGAACCGTGTTGTAACCTTCTCCCTGTCATGCAACAAGGATGTCATGCTCTCCGTCTCGCATCGAGATGCCACATGCCTTATTTTTCAAACTTCCAAGTATATCCCCAAAAGCGGAAACCAACCCACACTATATCAGTTTTCAAATGAATCAAGAATTTGTTCAACCGTTTCTTGATACAACCGTTTTTGTAAATCATGGTAAAAAAATGTAGTTTACGTGGGCGTTACATACTCCCCCCCTTAAGAGAACACCGTCCTCGGTGTGCTTCTCTCACTGAAATTAAACTTATACTCATGATATAATAATATAAGCAATCCAAAGGGGCTCTTTCCCCTTCACAATGAAAACACTTTTGTTTCCTTAAATGCCTTTAATTGATACAATAATGTTTTTATCCATATTCATGAGCATGTATAGCGCAAAGAAAATTTCATTTCCATTTCTAACTGCTTATCTCTTATTCAATTCACAAAAGTATAGAAAATATCTATAAGAACTTACCAATTACTATTGGTAGAATTGATGGCTTTTATGCAACCTCTCACCGAATGGTTGAACACCCATCAACACTTCCTGGAAAGAACCTGTAATGTATGACTAACAATTCAATCACATTAATCACACAGTTTTCAAAATGAAAATACTTGCCACTATTAAGCGTTCTTGCAATATATAGAGATATTTTAATCGAAGTACTTCCACAAGTACTCAGAGAGACCAACCCTCTCATCAATGCATCACGTGCACAATGTCTTAGCTCCTGCTAAATACATCCACACAGTACTTCAAAAAGTTACTCAAAGAGCACCTAGCTCTCTAATCATACCAAGGGTCAATCCATGCACCATAGGCATATCCTAGCATCTTCTAAGACATTCAAACAAATTAGTAATATTATAAATGAACTTATACATTCAATAATTAATTTTCCGAGCGCTAAGCTCTTTATACTTATCTGGAAATTTAGTCTTTCAATCTGTGGTCCTCCCAACCATCAAGTGAGGCTATTACGTCCTCCACTTTCCCCCTAGCTCCAGAATCTGGATAGTGTCACGGGTCAACAGTGGATTCTTCTGCTGTGACATCGGGATGGCCAATCCAGTCACACTCAGAAAAGACTGGAAGAGAAATTCGGGACAGTCCGGTCCAATTCTCCAATTCCAGTCATACTCAGATGTTTTTGGATTTACAAGGGTTGCTGGAAGCTATTTTCAACTGGTCCCAACCAGCTCGAGAAAATACTCCCCCTTTACCAATTTCACAGAACGCCTACTCCTCCCCGGGGATCCAGCTTATCCTCAGAGGAGTAGGTAACTGTATTTCCAACTGTCCCCAACCACTTCCTATTCTTGGAACATTTTTACCATCAGCTTAAGAAGATTTTCTTTCATAATTAATTTCAGCAAATTAAATAACTTGCTTTATCAACAGTGACGATTTAAGTTTTTATTTCCAGATGAAAGAAAATTAAACAAATTGTCTTTAGCTAGTTAATACTAGTTAGCTTTAATGACACTGCCACAAATTCCCCCCTGGAAGTAACATACATGTGTTGTACATTAAAACATGATTCTTTAACGTTTACTGATGCAATTCACATTGCAATGTTTGCGACGTTTTATTTTTCACAGATTTTCTATTTCTATTAAGCTACCCATGCTTACTATAAGAAACAATGCTAATCATAAATATGCATTTCTCAAGCACATATTATCTTACGCAATCATCATTTTAAGTTCCTGCATAAGATGTTGTCACGCATACCAGTATATATAAATATTCATTAATGCGTATGTGTCAATAACGATTAGGGTATGAGTGCAAACATTTCCAATTTCCCTAATGTTCTGTTCCAACAGACTGACACCCGAATTAATTATCATAACCATTTGTTCACAACTTTCAAATAGCTTTAGTTAAAATTGATTTCTGCATATAACTTTCATTAGTTATTCATTCATAACTAGTCAATAGTTTTAATGCATCCATGACGACTCATGCAAAACTAGTTAGTCAACTAGTCATTCACAACTTGACCCATTAAGAGGTTTTATTTGATTTAATTTTAACACTATATCATCTTATATAAGGACTTTCCTCATCCTTTGCATTCATGCATTGTTTCACACACCATCACTATACACATTCATCTTTCTAAAGTAGTGCATGGTAACTTAGAAATTTTATTGCATGCAAAAACAATTGCTTCTTTTCAAGCTCAAATGAAAAGTATTGTTTTCCTTTCATGCTTTTATACTTTCTTTCCTAAAGAAATAAAGCATAATACACATATTAATCTCATATGCATATTCTTATGCAGTTATAATAACATGTACTTTTTTTTAAGAATTCTCTTAAATGGAAGCTAATCTCATGCAATGCCATGTATATAACAATTCGTTTTTAAAGGGAATCAACATGCATATGCATAGACCTCTTAAAATAAAATAAAATAAAATACTTATCTTTATTTCATTTGAAGAACTTCTTGCAGTACTCATCCCCATCAAGAAATTCACATTGCTCCTCTACAACAATGTTTTCTTTTAGCAGCATCGACAAGATTTTATAACATGATTATATAAGCCTTAATCAATAAATAATCAATCTTTAAGTGATCGTTTAACACCTATTCATGTGCATATATGAGATGTGAATGCAATGTCACAACATGCTTTCTTCTAACATCTCTACATTAGTGTGAGTAACTAATTATCAGTTCATGTCAAATAACTCCCACATTATTATTACATTTTTCAAGCATGCACACATTCGTTCAAGGAAAATCACTATATCTCTTTAGAAATTCCTTTAATGGAAAATGACACAATGTGTATTCGCTTTACTCAAAATTTCACAAAAGACCCACCACTTCAGCTTTTGCCTTTGGAGTGTGCAAATATAATAAAGTTAACACATTGGCTGTTGTTCCTATGCATACAATCCATAAATATTCTAGTCTTAATTTCTCAATAGAGTACTTATCATAATCGAGTAGGCGAACTCATGATTCCTCTTCGAGGACACATAACATAATAGGCATGCAAAACATGGTTTTTTTTTCCATAAAACTATTGGAATAAAACATAAGAATACATACGTTATTCTTGAAATATTATACCTATATTAGCCATGTATATATTTCAAGGAAACCAAAACATTACTTTAGTTTTTGTACATGTAATTCATCTTCTTTGCCAAAGAATCTTTTCTAAAGTAGGATAACAAAACATGTTATCATTTCCACATATAGACTCATGTTCTTTCCAATGAAGTCTAATACAACTATTTCATGCAAAGAACCTTGTTCCTCTATGATTCTACATGCAAGTTGCTCATGCTTTGCTTCCAATAATTTATCATAGATTGCCTCTTCTATGCATAAAAAACTACGCAATACTAACCAGGTTAACTTAACCTTTAATACACCTAAATCAAGAAGTTGATATAATCCATCTAGCAATGTAGTATATTCAAGAGGTTATTCTCTTTAGCCTATATTTATTTTCAAGAAAAGAACTTGGATTCCTTTTCTCTTAACAAGTACGTAGTCCCTTTTAAAGAAAAACAAGCGAGCATAGTGGTTTGGTCTTTTTCCATGGTATATCTTTCTAAAAGGCATAGTGGTTTGGTATTTTTCCATGGTATATCTTTCTAAAAGATTATCATATTAGCAATTCTTTATTACTTTCCAAAAGAACTAGCACAATCTTGCATATTAAGTAAAACCACATTTTACTCTATATTTGTCTCTTTTAGTTGCGAGATTCTACATACAAGATTTATTTTCAAGATATACATATTTCTCTCAAGAAGAATCAAATGTATATTAGTTAACTTTTCAAGCACACACATGTTCTTCTTCAAGAAACCAAATTCCCAACTCCTTTCAAGGAAACTTCAATACAACAATAGAAGTTTTATGCACATAGAAAATACATATCCTTTTTAAACAAACTCTAACTCAACAGTTATTTAGTTTGTAAGCAGTGTATTTTCCATAAATGCAATAACTAGTGTTTCAAGAAAATAAAGATAATAATACTTATCTCTTGAAACTCATTGTTCAATCCGGGATTAGAGATGTGATGCCTTCCTTCCCATAAGCGCATTTCTTCTCGAATCCCTCAATTTCTTTCTGCTAAATCCCAAAGGCGCCAGTTTTTGAACCTTTAGCTCTGATACCACTTGTAACATACACCATTAACTTCACAGGGAAATGTAGGGAGTTAAAAAATTTTTATACAAGTTACTGATCATTACATAGAATGTTTAACAGTTCACATTGTAATTTTATAAATAAGAATAGTAAACTCCTTAACCCTTAACAACCTCCATTACAGTATATTAACTTAATACTATACGATGTAACCATCCATTCATCTCATTACTCATATAGTCATCACATAATTTCCATTATGAACATCATAACAAGAAAGGAATCAACCTCATCATCTGGACACAATAATCAATCACACCATTGAACACCAATATACCCTGGAAACCCCGTAGGGTGAAAACCAGCAAACGTTTAATTTTATTATTAAACGCTCGTGAGGGTGTTCAGCCCATCACTCAATGGCTTATAAGGGAGACCATCCCTTAACCATCATTTATATAATCTTACAAGGAAATATGAAAATATCTAGCTTAAAGCCATTACAATAAATATGATACCATTTACCCTCTGGTCTTCATATCTTCAGATCTTCACATCTTGGTGGCATGGATGTGCCTACAATGGACCATCGTACATTGGACCTTCCTGCAACTCACACTCGTATGTACGAACATTAATCATTTACCTGCCACCATGTCAAGCATAATCTTCCTTTGTACATGTCACCATCATTCCCTGCTATGATTCCTTCAACATAAAATAATGTCAAGATTCATAAAGTATTAATCAATCACTATAGTAGTTTCTCCATCTACTCATGTATAATCATGACAAGCAAGTAAAGTACCTTGTCATTTTCTCTTTAATAACACATACCTCATATGTGCTGGTTATAGGTCATCACAATAACTAATGCTTATGTCTCATAACCACACATTCCTGCAAGACAATGGCTACATCTCCCAAGCCTTTCTTTAAAATAAATTGATACATTAGTTAAGATATTTATGCATGTGATTTACATAAATTTAGTCAAAATAGCTAACCCTTAAGCTATTACTTTTAATGCAAGCTAGCATAGTAAATGTTGCTTCCATGCATGCAAATGCATACTGATTCCAAAAGACTCTCCCTAAAGGAGTGCTTACACAACGAAGCACATAACCTCCTTCACGAGTCTTCCCAAAGAAATTCTATATGCTAGTGAGCATGTAAACATAAGTAAAAATTACGCAATGAAGAATATAAATACATGCCTCATTTTCAAGATTATATTAACAATCATATTCAAAGTAGTTTTTATACTACAAGCTATCTTTCTACATACATATATGTATATTATGGTTCAATAAAAGCTAATACATATGTTGCATGTAGATGCAAGATCTTATTTCAAAAGAACTAACATAAACTAACATATTAGTTGTGACATCATAAAGATACTCACATATTCTTCTAAGTATTAAGATAGCTCAACATTTCTTTATACATGCAAAGAACACGCCTCTATAAGATAATGAGTATTCTTGGTGCATGCAAGAGAGATAGCTCTTCCTTTACTATAGGAAACACATATTTCCTTCTTAGATTTCTATCACCATGAATTACTATTTCTTATATGAAAGAAAGATTATCATAATAGAAATCTTTAAAACAGCATGGATTCTTTTTACAAAACTTCTTAGTACACTACCACTTCTAACCATTATGTAAAAGATTGGCATAATAGCAAAGAATCACATAATGGAAATATTCTCAAGAAAAGACAACATGGATTCTTTTCCAAAAACCCGCCAATAAGTTTCCCTTTCACCATTCTATCTCTCTAATAACATTATCTTTCTAAAATATTAAAGTAAGAATCTTCTCAAGAAAAGACAACAAGGATTCCTTTTAGGAAATAACCACAAAATCACGTGGTTAATCATCTTTTAATTAAAAATTCCTATCTATATGTATTAAATACAATGTATAGAAAATATGAAACAAACATGCATATTTATCCAAACATGCATAAGATAAGTTCACACAATAGACACATGCCTATTTTAAATATGCATGCATTTCAAACAACTCAATATAAGGTTACCATAGCCTTAATCTCAATATGCCCACCAAAACATATTTTCACCTTAAGAAGGAAAATCTCAACTTATTTCCCGTGAATTAATTTCTCATATATTTACCCATCTTGATATGAGAATAAATTGTAAAATAAGAAAACTATATATTTTAACTCACAAGTGAACTATATAGTTCAACTCACCAAGAAAAAGATTAAAAATTATATAATAAATAAATTTAGCCAAAATTTCTATCTTGGCTGACTCTCATTCCAGTCGACTCTTATCAAAGAAAATAACTTAACACCATCTATATATAATCTTTGTCAACTTCGCATTGAATTTATATAAAATCGGTGAAAATAGACATGTGAACTCAATTTCACTACTATAAGCCCCGAATTTAAATAAATAATCTATTCAACATACCACAGATATGTGACACAGAAGATTGACTGAGGAACACCATTCTGTCGCAGAGCGCAGGCTTGGAGTTGCAAAGTTTTGAATTCTGCATGATGCCGTCCTCTGTATAGAGTAGGATAGAAAGCCCATGTTTTCCATCGTTTCTCCATGGTGTTTCCAGAAATGCAGTAAAAGTATTAACTAAAATATTATAATGCATGAGACATTAAAAAGAGTCCACAACTGCTCACTGAGAACAAAATAACGGTTGAGTAATGATGACAATTTGATAGACTCCGCCATCACGGAGGATTATTAACAAGATTTAGATTAACGTTCCACAGGGAGAACAATATTAGGGCGATTGGACGAAGAACTAGGTCCATAAGTCAGTTCATATGATGATAATAAAATCCAGGAGAGCGCTGTCAAATCCAACAGATCATTCTTGCAAGAAAATATTGATTCACAAACAAACCCTGATCCACTATAAATAAAACTCTCAACAAGAAAACGCTTATCCAGGAGGGTGCCCTCAAAATCAAAGATTCTGAGCGCATTCAAATAAGAACGATGATAAAAGAAATCCAGTAGAGTGCTGTCAAAATCCAACAAACAACAGTAAACAAGCTGAACTAAACTGAGACAACGCCGCATCACCATAAAAAGGTAGCGAGGGTTAAAACCCCATTCAAACACACCTTCCATTACACACCAGGGAACAACATTCCCCAACCTTGCAATATGTTTCCATCGGCGTAATTAACATAAAAAAAAACAGAACTGTGTTGTAACCTTCTCCCTGTCATGCAACAAGGATGTCATGCCCTCCCTCTCGCATTGAGATGCCACATGCCTTATTTTTTAAACTTCCAAGTATATCCCCAAAAGTGGAAACCAACCCGCACTATATCAGTTTTCAAATGAATCAAGAATTTGTTCAACCGTTTCTTGATACAACCGTTTTTGTAAATCATGGTAAAAAACTGTAGTTTACGTGGGCGTTACAGTTTTGGACTTTTTATTTTATCATATTAGAATGGTTTTGAAAGTGACAAGTCAATAATTTACTAAAAATATTAAAAATTAAAGAAAGAAAAAAATTAAGTAAAGATGAAAACAATAATATTAAAATTAAAGAAGAGAAAAAATGTATAAAGATGAAAACAAGTGAATACGAATTTCTTATTAATTATTGGTGAAATATAAATGTAAAAACAATAATAAGTTTGATTTAGAATAATGACTCATATATCGAGAAAGGAAGCTAGAAAGAGAAGAGGATCCAATATCAATATAGTGTTTGATGGTATTAATATAATTAAAAATTTATTTTTAATATTGTAAATGTTGGTTTATATTAGTATTAATACAAAATACATTAATTTTTTTAAATGTGTAATATAGTAAAAATGAAAGATGTATTTAGTTTTACTATAATTTTTTATTAATAAAATAAAATTTATAATTATAATAGAAATAAAATATGTATGAATTTTAACATGATAAAATGTTTGAAGATAAAAATGAAATAAAATAAAAGTAGAAAACATAATTGGGTGGATGCATGAATATGGGTTACTCTTTTGGGTCAAATGTGACAATGCAATTTCAAGTTTTTCCTCTTTATCAAATTGCAATTTTCAAAATTCATATAAACATTGTCAATTTTGATTAGGAGTAAAAATACAATTTAGGGGATTATGTTTTTGTAGAATGATATTTTTTGTAAAAAATTTTACTATCCTATAATCTCTCAATTTTTCATTAAATGCAACACATTCCCTTGTAAATTTTCGCACTTCTTAAGAGGTATGTGTGTGTTCACTTAGCATAACTTAGTCATATATATATATATGAGCGTGATTGACGCGAAGAGAAATAAATTTTTCATATTAATTTTTTTTTAATGCAAAGTTATATTATTATTATTATTTTTATAAGTTGGTGAAGTAATATTTCAATTCTATTTTGGAGACACATGTGTTTGTGTATTTTTTTTTCAACTCTTTAAATAAATTGAAAAACCAAGAGTACCTTTTTGAAGAGAACTTTTAAACCAAGATTGTGATATTTTTTGAAATTTTTTCGTTGTGTATATTTTATGTAGCTTGATCGGGCACTGAAAAGACTTGATCGAGTGCTTAAATTCAAAATTAATTTTTTTTGATTGAGTGTTAAATAAACCCTTGATCTAGTCGTATAGGTGGTTAACCAGTGGCATGATCGAGCCATTAAAAGGCTAACAACCACCAATTGACTACGAACTTTTATTAATGTTATTTATGAAAAATGCTACGTCTCAAGGGCTCGATTGAGCCTCCGCTATCAACCCAAAAAAATAGTCTCTAAATTTGAATGTACATAAAAAATAACAAACATTCATTCATAGAGAAATATGAGAGCATGAAAATTACAAAAAGATTCACAACAAACATGGGAAATTAGAGATTTGGATCTAGAAAAGGAAAGAAATTTCAATCCCTAGAGGAAATGCAAGTAAAATCTAGATAAAGGATGAGAAAAAGACGTCAGACATTGAGAGAACAAGAAGATCATGCAATTCAAGATATTCATGCAAATACATGTAATTGAAATTGTCTCACTTCTCATATTACTTGCTCCATATTGTATGCATTATGATATATGATTGAAAACTAGAAAAAAATGGAGAATGAAACAATAAAACTAATATAAAATAAAAATTGAAAGTAATACCATTTCGTTAAAAAATGATATGTAACAACAACTAAACAAAGGCACTTGAAGCTATGAAAATTATTGAAAACCACTTGAAACCATGAAAATTATTTAAAACTACTTGAAACCATTGTTAATTGGAATTTTCTAAAATCGCTTGAATTCATGCAAATTATGAGCCACCTTAGAATTGTAATGGTTTAGGACAACCCACAAAAACTAAGAATGTTACTTAACCAAAGAAAACCATTGGAACATAATTTTCATATACTATTTACATGTATTACAATTCATGGCAATTTATTTATAAGAAGGATTAGCAAAAATGGTTGTCACATAGGTGCTCCAAAAACTATAAGAATTGGTTTTATTAATGTTTGATATCATTGTAGGAGTTACGATATAGACAATGTGTCAATATCTAGATGGAGCAAGAATATCCCTACTTCCAATGTGCATGAATTGAGAAGACATTATTTGTTAAACATATATAACAACATTAAATTTTTGTAACATTCATCATCATATATAACATTTAATAGTTCCTTGAATCCTAAATGATGATATCTACCTTTGAAAACAGCTCAAGTTTATTCTTTCAATTCTCATATCAAGGTTATGATATTTTTACAAAGAGAACAAGTTTTTTAAAGGCGTACAAATTATAGTGTATATTCGTGCTTGCAAAAAAAAGAGTGTATAATTGCATATAACTATAATTATCCATGGAAGGCTCAATTTTAATTCAAATGTTTGGTGAATGAGATGTATGAAAAAAAATATAATACCATCCTTGTTGTAGAGATCACTTTTAGTTTAGGATTTATATAATCTTGTGAAGAAGTAAAATTTGTTGCTAAGAATAATTAATTTGAAAAAGGTCAAATGCTCCACTTGGTAAATGGAGAGATGGAGTTAGATATATATATATATATATATATATATATATATATATATATATATATATATGAGTTTATTTTTTTATTTTTTTACATTATTAATGAACAAAGAAATTCCATTTTTTTGTAGTATGCTACATTTTCTTGAAATAATTAATTAAATACAATAATTTTATATAAAGAAGATTAAAATATATTAACAATTTTGAATTATGATATTGGAAAAATTAGAAAAGTAAATTTAAAATAAATTATTTAAACAAATTCAACATTGTATTTTATTAACCGTTTATAGAAATATTTAACCACACATTATAGCTATATAATACATATTTCAAATGACAATTTTGAAACATTAAAATTATAATATATCATTAAAATTTATATATATATATATATATATATATATATATATATATATATATATATATATATATATATATATATATATATATATATATATATATATATATATATATATATATTTATTTATTTATTTTTTTTTTTTTTGCCAACATAGTCATGGTTTAACATAAAAGATAAATTAGATTTTTATCATTAAAATTTATATATAAATGAATTATGTTCTCATTGTTAACATAGGATCATATATAAAACATAAAATGTAAATTTTTAGGTGCAAATATTTTAAAATTTTCATACCTTCAACTAGTTTGAAAATTTCATATCCTTTACAAGGGGTTCCTCTTTTGGGTTTTCTTAATTATGGAATTCCTTGAAATTAAATCATGTTTTATGCATAAGCAACAAATTTTATCTATTTAATTAAATCAAGTTATGTAATTCAATTTAGTTGGTTATAGTCCACGGGGTCTTGAATAGATGATAGTCAGGTGCTCTGTTAAGTCACTCCTTGATGTGAAGTCATCGGCTCAATTTCCCACCCCGATCGGGATGATATATTGGACATGATGAAGATGTAGTATTTCCAAGATTACAAAAAAAATAGTTGGTAATAGAAATACAATTTTTCCCAAAACACTAAGTTTCCATCTCCCGATATGTTCACATATAACATAATTTGGAAAATTAAGTGACCCGTTGTCCACATATCTTTTCTTTTCTTGCAAGGAAAAAACATCACATAATGTAATTAGGGGAATTATATTAAATGATCATGAACCACATATCCACATATTTGCAATTCAAACACTTTGTATGTACACTATTCACCTTGCACACACCATCACTACTAACCAATTTGCTTTTCTAACCATTACAAGTAGAGTACATCAAAAATTTTAGGGGCTAATATTCGTAGGTGGGCTAATTTTCCATGATTTTTCCAAAAAACGATTCGCCAATTCGCATTTTTTTAAAAATTGATTCTCCCAAATTTTATAGTACAAAAATATTTTACCCTAAAAATCGCCAAAAATTTATATATACTAATATAAAATGATTACAAAACTAAATATTTTTACAAAAAAAAAACATTAAAAAATTTACAATTCACATATTGGAGACTACTAAGATTCACCAAGTTTTAAAATTTAAGATAAATGTGCATCCTTAAAATTTTCCCTGGTAGAGTAATTTCTTATATTTTACATTGAAAATTTTCACACAAAAATAGCTTAAAACTAAGAGGATTTAAGTAAGTGGCCCTAATCCACATATATTTTTTTACTTGTTTTGATCATTCCAATTCACACCAGACATAGCTTAACTAGGAGAAAAGTAAGTGTCCCTAAATACACAAAATCATTTTTACATGTTTTTCTAACCAAAGCTTTTATTTCATTCATTTATTTTCGGGACCAGGGCTTGGTGTTAGTAAAGAAAGAAAGTAGATACGACCTCCTTACATCCTTGTGGTGAACCTGTGGTGGAATATGAACCCTTTCTCAAAGAATTAAAGTTTCCATCTCCCTATATACCCACATAGTATAATTAGGAAAGAAGTAAGTTCCCTATCACCCACACATTATTTATTTTCATGCAAGTAACAAACATCACATAATGTAATTAGGGGAATTGTATTAAAGGATCATGAATCACATATCCACATACTTGAAATTCAAACACTTTTTATGTGCATTATTCACCTTCCACACACCATCACTACTAACCAATTTTATTTACTAACCATTACAAGTAGAGTAGTTGTTTATACTTTACTTTGAAATTTTTCACACAAACATAGCTTAGAACTGGAGGATTTAAGTAAGTGTCCCTAATACACATATCTTTTCTACTTGTTTTGATCATTCCAATTCACACCACACCTAACTTAACTAGGAGTAAATTAAGTGGCCCTAAATCCACAAATCGTTTTCACTTGTTTTTCTAGCCAAAGCTTTGATTTCATTCATTTATTTTCGGGGCTAGGACTTGGTGTTAGTAAAGAAATAAAGTAGGAAATGCCTCCCTTGAATCCTTGTGGTGAACTTGTGGTGGAATTTGGACCCTTTCTCAAAGAACTAAAGCTTCCATCTCCCTATTTTCTCACATAGTATAATTAGGAAATAAGTAAGTAGCCTATCATCCACGCGTAATTTATTTTCTTGCAAGGAACATAAATCAAATAGTGTATTTAGGAGAATTGTATTAAAGGATCAATAACCACATATCCACATACTTGCAATTCAAACACTTTGTATTTTCATTATTTACCTTGAACACACCATCACTGCTAACCAATTTTCTTTACTAACCATTAAAAGTAGAGTAATTTCTTGTATTTTACTTTGAAATTCTGCATACAAGCATAGCTTAAACCTAGGAGGATTTAAGTAAATGGCCCTAATCCACATATATTTTTCTTGTTTTGTTAATTCCAATTCACACCACACCTAGATTAACTAGGAGGAAATTAAGTGGCCCTAAATCCAAAAATATTTTTTTAATTGTTTTTCCAACCAAAGCTTTTATTTCATTCATTTATTTTTGAGACTAGGAATTGGTGTTAGTAAATAAAGAAATTAGACATTGCCTCCCTGACATCCTTGTGGAGAACCCGTGGTGCTATCTGGACCCTTTCTCAAAGAACTAAAGCTTCCATCTCCCTATATGCTCACATACTATAATTAGGAAATAAATAAGTGGCCCATCATCCACACATCATTCCTTTTCTTACAGGGAACAAACATCACATAATGTAACTAGGGGAATTTTAAAGGATCACCAAATATCCAATTCAATTCACACTTTATATGCTCACAATTTTTATTTCACACACATTCACCCCACACACTAAGCTCACTTAGACTTTGTATAAAGGGTATCCTCTTTCTTGAATCTTTGTACTAAGTTTGATTGAACTTATATTTTGTTGCACACCCTAAGTGAAGCAAAAAATTTCAAAAAACAACCTTAACTTGAACAAACTAAATTCCCCCAAAAGGCCATAAGATAATTTATTAACATGCTAGGACTGTGGTGGTAGGAAACACATAATCAATCATGGTTGTTTTTCATATTGAAACATAGAAAGTTGTCAATTAGGGAGCTTAAAATCCTACATCATCTAGTGAAAAATCCGGTACATGGAAAGAAACCCGTGTAGGGGGTAAGGATTAGGTGATGGATTATCATGAACCTTCATGTTGTCTTCCGACACATGGTAGGGGTTCTGGGTCCAAAACTAACAACCAAAAGCTGAGATTCATCCATTCCCACTAGACGTAGGTAGCTTAATGGCCAAATATTAGGGTATATTTCCCTATAGGTTGAGGTGCAGGAACACTTATACCTGAGATGATCTTGGTCAAGCTACTGGAAGCGTTTCTAACTATTTTGATACATAACCCTAATACGCCAGGCCACTATAAACCTCTTCATATCTTGGTTGGTTTTTTGGCTATGTAAGCGTCACTAGTGACATTTATGACATGGCTCCAGTACCTTATTCTAAAATATTCACAAGGCCCAGTTACTACTTGAGAGAAAGGAAGTTAGGTATTTTTAGGTTTTTTTCTCATACATAAGACCTCACAAAACATTTTTTTTTTTAATTGTTCCACACATTAGAATTAAAGAGAAAATTAATCATTTATTTTTTGCTTTGTCTTATGTATGTGATTCATTTGGTTTTCCTAAATAAAATGTATGTGTTCAGGTGTGCTTACAAGTGCAAAAATCTTAGGTGTTGTTGACTTATTTACTTTCTTGTCAAATAATTTCTTTTCAGAACATAATGTTTGCCATTAGTTACCTATTTCACGAGGATAATATCATATCTGGGTGCTTCCTACATACAATTCACATCTTCACTAAATTTATGTTTTCCAATAGAAAAGTGAACCTCTTATGAATAAAAGGATTCATATTCACGATTCGACCCATCAAAAAATGAGGAAAATTGAAGTGTCCTAACCTATAAAGGAATATTTAATTAAGGAGGAATGATTTTACCTTTCATCATATTTTGAATCACCCTTTTTATTGACACATAGACTGATACTTTTACTAGTGCGCTCTTCTTCGAACCATCTTTGCCTGAGCTCAAAACCATTTTCTTCTCATGTTTCAACTTAGAACCCTTGGTCCATGTAAATTTATGTTACCTAGCTACCAAGTCTCAACTTGTTTTTCATTTAAATTTTCCCTAAGGTTTGTGACTAGAACCCTTGGGTTTCCAAATTGATTTTTAACTAGGATGTCATCCCATGTCAACACACAAGTTCATTACATCATGGATAAAACCAACAAGATACCATTTGTTACTTCTTTAAATTTCTCAGATTTGATTAAACTCACAAATGATCCCATCGATTGTAATCAACAATTCCCCCCATGCCAACCAAGTTATCATTGGATATCCATAAATTCAAAGGAAAATAGGGGGAATACCTAGGAAATTATATCATGAACTTCCACCTATGGTGATTTATTCAATGAAAATGTTTAGATCTATTATTCACTTGTCTTATGATGGTGATTCACTTGAATTACAAGTATATTTTGTATTCCACTGTGAAGTGATTGAAATTGATCAGCCACATGAGGAAGAAGATGTGTCCTATCAAATTGATCAACCACATGATGATTAAGATGTGCCCTATCGAGTTAATCAACCACTAGAGGAACAAAATGTGCCCTATCAAGTTGATAAATTTTCACTAGGGGAACAATATTTTCCATATCAAGCTAATCAACCACTAGAGGAAGACGATTTTCCCTATCAAGCTGATCGACCACCAAAATAATAGGTTGTTTCCTCTCAAGTTGATATAATGTTAGCGATTTGAAATGGTTTGGAAAGGGGTGGAAGGTTTAGAGAAATTTTGGGTGAAAGCACAATAGAGGACCTTGGGAATCCTATCCCTACTCACAATGTTATAGAGCATGTCAATAAAACCATTTGAAAATATTTTGAGAAACATTCAGTTGTTGCACAAGCTCAGATACTACATGGGTTGATCAAACACAAGAAAATAAAACATGCCATAAATATTTTGGGTGTCCAAGATGCTAAAAGAAGGAATACACATATGAATTTAAATGGAAATATATCAAATGAATTAACTATGTTTGGAAAATCAATAAAACTTGATGTTTGAGCTACTCGTAAGGAAACTACAAATGGTAACGGTTATGCCAAATACATTAAGACAATAAAAGTTGGAAACAATGTCAAAATTTCTCCATGTCTCAAGAAAAAAATTACACAAGCATAGAAAATTTATGGTTTGAGTAAATCAAAATGGTGAATCTGCTTATTGGGCTCATATCACAAGGCAACCCTACCAAGACAAACTTACAACATTAATTAGATCACTTGTGATAGAGTTTTTGGAGAGCCATTCCTGTGCCATTCTAGATAGAAAACATGTTGTATGAAATCAGATAACTAAAAGTGAGTATGTAGATCACACTAAGTGCATTATTGAAATGTTAGAAGTTGCACCATTCGAGGAATTTTAGGAAAGAAATGACCATGTGAAGATATCCATAAGGATGTTTTAGAAATTGAAACCATGGTTTATTAGGCCTAATACAATCTGTGACATGTGTTTTTCCGATATAATATTGAATTTCAACTTCATTATGAACTTTCCGAAAATTTTACAAGAATAAATGTAACGAAAAACCTCCTCTTCCTACAATGTGTGATTTTTTTTCATCAATATTATGTAGAAGGGAGCTAGAAGAGTTGTTTTACAAGAAAATATGTATATTTTGGAGAAGATGCACTAAATGTGGTGATTTCACATTAATACATAGGAACTTTTTTAATGATCCAAACCAGTTTGGGATGTCAGATGTCACCGTCACATGGAAGTATATGAGTATGCCATGGTTAATCAACCATATTATTGAACTCTCGCACCTAGGAAGATAAACTATGTTGAGGATGAGATTCCTATTTCACAATTCATGGGGGTGTTTCAGAACCATATTTATAAATATATCAAACAATCGCACATGTCTAAGTGGCAAGATTATGAATTTAAGCATTCTCACAAAGCATTCTATCCATGCATAATATTATCAATGGGACTTTGCTGAGAATTACACATTTGCTCCTCAAACAAAGATCCAAAGTGAGTACTATCACTTAAACCAAGTATCTATATTTGTACATGTTTTGTACAAACATGCACAATTGAATGTTGATGATAGGGATATCACTGAGGAGTCACATGATGCGATTAAGAAGTATTACTTTTATATCAACAATTATTGTGAGAATTATACATTGTTCATGAAAAATTACTCTGACCTAATTTATGAATCATTAAAAAAAATGACATATCATTTAGAAAGCATTGGATATGGTCAGATGGTTATGTAGGGAAATTTAGATCATCACACAATTTTTATTTGTTGAGCCGACTACACAAGAATACAAAAATTCAACATACTTAGAGTTATTGTGAAATAGGACATGGAAAGGGTGAGCATGATGGTGCAAGTTCTTGTGTGAAGCGATCACTTAGGAGGTACCAAATGAGTCATGATACAAATCGAATCAAATCATCACTAGAGGTGGTCAATTTGTGTAGATAACATTTAGGACATGAAGGTGATGATTCTATTAGGCATGTGCGTAGGTTCTTCTAGAATGTTGAACTTGGTGATGTGAATAGATCTATTCCTTGGTATTATAATATTGTAGAAGGAACAAGGGAATTACAATTAGTGTGGAGAAAATACATGGGGGGAATATTTTCCATCGAGACAAAAAACTCACATGTTTTTGTGTGCTTTGCATTGGTGTTGATGGATGTAGACTTAATCACTGTGAAAAACATGGGTACGTAAAAGGATGGAAATATGTCTCTGTTAATCCAAAGGGACCTCATCCAATTTAGACATGGCAAGAGATGCATGGTGAGGAGGACATTGTTTCACTTGATCATAATCGAGTCTCTAATATTGTAAGGGAAGGTATGTGGCCCGTATATCATTAACGTTTTCATTTATCAATTGAAATATTGAATTTATTTAATTAATACATATTATGTATTTTGGTTGTAAGTGATGTTTTTGCTGTCACTGCCCCCTCAAGAAATGAAGATAACATGACCTACTATTTGATGCGATGCACACAGGTGAAAATCAGGTTGGTGAGACCATATGAAGATGGAAAATTCACATATCAAATTGGTGACATGGTTGTGATGGGCCATTTTTTTAAAGAGGTTAAAAAACAGGCTGATCACATAATTTATAGAGATTTTATGCCTGAATATATATCTTTTCAATATAGTAATCTAGTCATAGAAAATTAGATCAATCTCATATAAATCAAAATAAAGAAAGGTAAACTGAGGAGATGAAAAATGATAAAATCAGACCATGAACGTATTATGTAGACTTGCATTCCTACGAGCCATTGGCTAGATGAGCAGCTGATGCAAATTGCAAGCCTTGAAGCTAAGTCCATAGAAGTCAATTGTAATCTAATCTAGCATAAGAGATCAACATATGAATTTTGTAATTTATAAATGTGAAAATTGAATTCTCTTATAATTTTGAATAGAGACATGTTTCTCTCTAGTCTAGGATGAATTCATAATGGCGTACATATATGTTTTATAAGCTTTAATTTCCTTGAGGTGCTTAAGTTTGAAAAGTTTTCCAGATTTCAAGGAGGTTTTATTTTTAGGGATATGATCCTTATGTGAATCCCATAGATCTAAAATTTAATTAAAATTTAGAAAAAATACAAATTTTGATTTAGATTTGATTAAAATTTCAATATATATATATATATATATATATATATATATATATATATATATATATATATATATATATATATATATATATATGAAGTGTCATGTATAGAATAAATATTGATCGTGGAAGAAATATTATAGATCAATATACATGTCTACATTTGGTTTCTTAAACATCCATTTCATTATCTAACAACCAAGTTGATATAAAAATATTTTACTTAAAATGGAAATTCAACAATCTAGGTTATGAACAACATTGAAATATTTGTATGTTATTAATGTGTCATGTGTGGGTTTGATATAAAGCATGGAAAGATTTACACACATTCTTCAGATTGGATTGTAAAAAGGGAATATATATATATATATATATATATATATATATATATATATATATATATATATCATGTTATGAGTATTAAGCTCTTTTAGGTAATCTCAAAAGAAATAAAATCAAATAAAACTTATTTGTAGTTTATATATTGACATCTTTTAAAATCATTGTAATTTAAGATGCATTCATTGTGCACTAAAAGACACTTTCTACAAGACATTATGACAACCAAAATTGTTATTTTGTAAAATTTTACTTCTTGAATGTTCTTGTTTGAAGGTCTTAAGATAAAGAATTGATTGAAATACTTGGATAAACAAGTAAATTTACGAAAATTCATAAAATTGTATAAACACATCATTAATTGTTTAAAGTAACAAACAATGATTGCACTGAAAGAAAATTTTTACAAGTTCAATATTAAATTGATATACATGATATATTTTAGATTATTTTAAGTATCAAAGTGACTTGCATCATAGTAAGATTATACTTATTTTCTTAGTCTATGAAACTAAAATTCAAAATTGTTATTTTGTAGAATTTTACTTCTTGAATGTTCTTAATTGAAGGTCTTAAGATAAGGATTTGATTGAAAAACTTGGATAGAGAAGTAAATTTAGGGAAGTCCATAAAATTATATAAACATATCATTAATTGTTTAAATTAACATACATTGATTGCACTAAATTACACTTTTTACAATTTCAATGTTAAATTGATGTACATGATACATTTTAGTTCCTTTTTAGTATCAAAGTGACTTGCATCATAGTAAGATTGTACTTATTTCCTTAGTCTATGAAACTAGAAATGAAAATTGCTATTTTGTAAAATTGTACTTAATTGAAGGTCTTAAGATAAGGAATTCATTGAAATATTTGGATAGGCAAGTAAATTTAGGAAAGTTCATAAAATTATATAAAAACATATCATTAATTGTTTTTTTGTTTATTAAATTCCAATACATATGACTTATATCATGTTATGATTAAGCTCTTGTAGATGAGCTCAAAAGAAATGAAATTTAATAAAACTTATTTGTTGCTTACTCATTGAAAACATATTTTAAAATTGAAATTAAAATTTATTTCAATCATATTTGTGTTTTTTAATTGAACCATGATATAGTTTAGTTCGTTTTAAGTATCAAAGTGACTTGCATCATAGTCTAATATTGTACTTATTTTCTTAGACTATGAAGCGAGAAATCAAAATTTTTATCTTTTTTAATAAAAGTTATGCTACAATTTTTTTTTGTTAAACTAGCAAAATAATTAACAAATCCATAAGCTAAAATTTAATGAACATCTATAAACAAGATTAATAGACATACATAGGCTGAAATAATGAATGTATGATAATAAACCGTCCATATGAAAATATATACAAATTACATTGTACATGAAAATCCATAAATTGAAATAGTAAGCATCCATAAACTGAAATAATGTTGATGCAGCCATTAACTATCCATGTATGAAAATATACAAATTTTGTATCACATGTGAATGTTCACTATGAAATGGGCCTGAAAATATACAAAATATCTATGATCCACTCTAGAAAGTATCACTTCTAGAAAACTTATGTGAGTTTGACTTCACAAAGTAAGCATCTATAATCTAATACTACAATATAACACATTCAAATTCAAATTAAAGAAAATTATTTGTAAAAAATAAACAATATGGAAATAAATGATTTTGAACTGTGCATTTAATTAGTCCCCTACCCATGGCTCAGTCAAGTGCAAATGGAAGTCAGGTGGGATGTGGGTTTGATAAATCTAGGTTTGGTGCTCCCTACCTGTGGCTCAATGCCTCCATACCCAACATCTCGCTCATGTGTCCACATAACTACAACATTAACACCACTATGCATTTGGTTCTGTTACATAATGGAAAAGAAAAATTATAATTAGTTTATGAATTAATTAGCATGCATACATGTAACTTAAAAAAAGAAAATGTTGAAATATTAGGATTTTTTTTACTCAACTATTGGTCCATGTGGTTGTACATAGTGACTCTCCTCCACATCAGTGTTATGAGGTGGAGGAGGCTGAGCCATGGAAACATACACTAGAGGAGGATACTTTGGCTGATCAATTGACCCCTCAAATGACCTTAGAAGCTCATCTATGTATTTGGGTTGTGTATGCATGTTATCATGAAATTATTAATTTAAATGCATTATCATATGAAATTATTAATATGAATAATGTATAATTTGAGGATACGAGTCAAAATTTCTTATATATGTACTTGGTCTGTGTCACATGGTTCATGCACCCTCCAAGTGTTACAAATGGTATCATGACATGTACGTGCATTTAACAAAAGTTGGTCATACACTAGACTCTCAAGATATGAATCATCATGTAATGGAACTGGTGGGTCACGAGGAAACATAGGTGGTCTGCTCATCTCTCCATGTAATGTGACATGTGCAATGGCCAATGTAATTTGCATGCTATCTACAATGGTATGGCTGGTCGCAATTCTGAGATGCGATGACCGCTCTAGCTCCGTCGAAAATAGCATGCTCCGAGATGGTTGTGGAAACAATCTCAAAGGTGGTGTTACATGAGCAGGGTCCCTATGAGCCCCAACATGATCATAGTTATTTCCCAATCCAGGTCCATAAAACTGTGATCTAGTGCTAGTGTAATTGAATCTCATATGTAGCATGAACTCCACATATATGTGATTTTCGAAGTAAATGAGAACCTAGTCATGGTGGGGGTACTAACCCCAAGATCCAATGAATCAATCATAAATAAAAGGGGTTGCATCAAAATTCTTAAAATATTTTAGCAGAATCAGACCAACATATCTAACACGACCATTCAAAGGGATGTCAAACACCTCTCCATGAACATCAATGTTCTTGGTGGCATCTTTCACCACCTTCCATGTATGTGGGCCTCTAACCTTCAACCTCCTAATACTGTGTATGGAATATATGAGGTGGCTTTGTGGGCCCACACTCTGGTATGTCTCGATCAACCTATTGATCATGGAAAATTTTAGGGGCTAATATTCGCAAGTGGGCTAATTTTCCATGGTTTTTCCAAAAAAAAGATTCGTCAATTTCCATTTTTTTATAAAATTGATTCGCCCAAATTTTACAATATAAAATTATATTCGGTTAAAAATCGTCAAAATTATATAGAAAATATATATAATATCATTATAAATTTGAATAATTTTACAAATACATAAATAAAAATTTTATAGTTTGCATATTAGGGACTAGTGAGATTCACCAATTTTTTAAACTTCAAGATAATTTTCCATCCTTAAAATTTTCCTTGCTATTGATGCTATCTAGCATTAAAGATAAACTAATCCTAATAGGAAAACTAGAAGATATTTTATCAAGATCTCGCGTGATCCATGTCTGCTAGTCCCTAACATCCTCAACTGTGATACTGGCTATAACATCGTTCCATAGAGGGATCAACGCTACATTGTGATCCTCAACTTTGCCCTATTGAGGGTCTGCAAATCATAAACATAATTTAACATATATAAAAAAATAGAAACATAATAAGATATACTTTAAATTCAAACACATCAATTGAATATGATTTAAATATTAAAGACAATTTCAAGACATAAACACAAAAATTTTAAAGAGGATTTAAAAATGGAACAGGTGTACCTGCAATAACTGAAGAAGGTCTACTATCGGTAGCAAGATCATCAACAGAGACATAAAAACTGCCTCTGACGCTCCTACTAGTGTTACAGGGAGGATATGTGAGTGGAACACATATTCTAGTTGGGCTACGTGATCTATCATGAGCCTGGCCATGTATAGAATATCCCCGAACACTCCGATGGGCTATGGTGGGAGATGGCTCTACATATTACATATAATACATATAAACTAATCCAATAAAAAAAATTTGACATAGAAAGAATGTTGACAAGAAAACCATTTATAAACTCAAGTAGAATAATATAGCCCAAAGTCCTAAACTTTATAGTCTCTTTTTTGCTAAATTATCAACCAAGGTATTGATTTCTATGTAAACACAATAGAAATAAGTGATTAAATCTAAATTACACTTTTTTCCATTTCTAAATAATGCATTTTATTCATAGAGCATAAATATGTAAATATATGTAAAAATTTGAAATAAACCTATTTGCAAAACTAATAAAATTTCATGCCAACCAAATATTTCATAGACAAGTTCTTATAATGTAATGTGTGACTTTGATAGCTAACATTTACTAGCTGCAAGCACATGAAGACAATGTTTTTGGTACAACACACTACATAATGAAACAATATGATACACACACACACACATGTATATGCTTATGCTATGTTATATAGTTAAACAAAAATAAGGAAGTGTAAGTTACAAAATCATTACTCAACTAATATATTTAATAAGGGTGGGAACTAAGAGATATATAGTTGTCATATCATTAAATTAAAATATTTTTACAAATATATATGAGTGGTGTAAATTTTAAAGAAAATTACAATTTATAGATAAACTTGAGACTTGAAAAATTGTTGAGCGTCACCCATCTTATGTTATCATGAACAACACATTATGTTAAATAGTTAGAAAACTATGTTAAATGTTATATATATGTGTGTGAGAGATGTTATAATTATAGTTATGTTATATATATAGTTATATATTTATGCTACATGCTATTCCTATATATATATATATATATATAATTATGTTATGTCATATATAATTAAACATGTTAAATATTAGGTTATAGTTCTATATATGCTAGTTATGTTATATATAACTTTATGTTTTGTTATATATATATATATATATATATAACAATTTTTTTAGTTTTGGAATTTTAATTTAGTTATAGTTTATTTAAGTACAATTATTTTTTGCACCGAGAGACGCATTCTACATAACTTACATAACCATATAAATAAACAATTAAAATTGAATTTAAACAATATAAATATAAAATATGAAGAGTTATATATAGTTATATTATAATTATATAGTTGTATTATAACATATATATATATATATATATATATATATATATATATATATATATATATATATATATATATATATATATATATATATATATATATATATATATTTAAACATGTTAAATGTTAGGTTGTAGTTATATATATGCTAGTTATGTTATATATAACTTTATGTTTTGTTATATATATATATATATATATATATGATGATGATGATGGTTAACGTTCACTGAGACCAAATTTGGTCTATCAGACCTATAATTTTCTTAGTTCTTAATTGTGTGGCTTCTCGTCTTTCTTGGGGAGATTGGTGTTGTAGCTTTCTTTTTCTTCTCTATGATCTTCCAAATTCCTTTATCTTGCCCCTCCTTCATCTCTTCTGATTCTTGGGACAATCGTGTCTTATCTTCGAGATATGGGAGATTTTCTTTGCTGCAAAATGAAGATTTATTTTGCGCAGTATTCGAATCCTCATATTTGTTGATGCTTGAGGGGTTGTCGAGTTCATTTTTTTTTTTGTTGGGTGGGGCTTTCCCCCTACTTGTCTTGAGGGTTGTTTCTTTCTTGCCTGATTTCTTGTGATTCAGAGTTTTCTGGAGAGTATTCTTCCCTGATGACAGTGTAGTGTTCCTTTTGTGCTCCTTCCCACCATGTATATCTATGGTGATTCTTTATAGCAGAATTTTTCTGGGAGACTTTTGGGCAATTTTTGGCTAGATGGCCTATCTCAAAGCAAGATCGAAATTTGAAGAGGACACTTTCATAGTCGAGTTTCTGGTTCCATACATAGTCTTTTCTTGTTAGGATTATTTCAGTTGGGAATATGACGCTGAAGTCCATTTCTACATAGATGCGTGCATAGGTGGTTCTGACATATTCCTCTATTTCTGGGCACCTGCAGTAAAATTTCCCAATTTCATTTCTAATGGCTTGTAGCGAGGAGAGATTCCAGAGATGTAAAGGTAGGTTTGGCAGTCTGACCCAAACTGGTGCTAAGGTTATGACTATTGTTGAGGGAAGAAGGAAGACATATGATATAGGTGGAGAAATAGAGGGAGTGGAGTGGGAGAGCTAGAGAAGGGTAAGAGAGGGAGAGGGAGACATAAATATGGAGGTGGGAGAGAGAGAGAGAGAGAGAAGGAGAGAGGGAGGGAGAAGGAGAAGGGATTGGAGGGTAGAGAGAGACATAGAGAGAGAGGGAGGGAGAAGGACAAAGGATGAGAGAGAGAGAGAGAGAGAGAGAGAGAGAGAGGGGGAGGGAGAGAGAGGAAGGATGAGAGGAGGAGAGAGGGAGGGAAAGAGAGACGAAGTTGGAGAGGGAGAGAAGGAGAGAGAATAAGAAAGATAGGGATATAGTAACATAGTTGGAGAGATAGATAGAGTGGTGCGAAAAGAGAGATGATTTAAGGGCAGAGAGAGAGAGAGAGGGAGAGAGAGGAAGAGAGTGATGGGGGAATATAAAGGATTGTAGGGGAAAGAGAGAGAGAGAGAGTGAGTGATGGGGAAAGAGAGAGGGAGGTAGGAGAGAAATGGAGAGAGAGGAAGTAAAAGAGAGGGTACTTTAGAGAGAGGAGGAGAGAGGGAGGGATGAAGATATGGAGTTGGAAGGGGAGAGAGGGAAGGATAGAGAGATGGAGTTGGATGGGGAGAGAGGGAGGGATAGAGAGATGTAGCTGGAGGGGGAGAGAGGGATGGATATAGAGATGGAGTTGGATGGGGAGAGAGAGAGAGGGAAGAAGAAATACATAGACAGTGACAAGTGGTGAGAGAGAGGGAGTGATAAGGGAGAGGTGGAGAGAGAGTGTGTGTGTTTTGGGGTGAGATAAAGAGACAAAGAAGAAGATATGGAGAGAATGAGGGAGAAAAGGAGAGAGAGAGACATATAGTGACAAAGTTAGAAGGTGACGAGAGAGAGAGAGCGAGAGAGAGAGAGAGAGAGAGAGAGAGAGAGAGAGAGAAGAAGAGAGAGAGTGAAGAGGGGTAGGGAAATAGAGATGGAGATGGAGGGGGAGAGAGAGGGAGGTAAGGGGAAGAGAGAGAGAAAGAGGGAGGGAGACGAGGAGGGAGTGATAGATAGATATATTGGAGTAAGAGAGTGTATGTTTTAGGGTTGATATAGAGAGAAAAATGGATATAGAGATATAGATGGAAGGTGAAGAGAAAGAAGAGATAGATGGAGACAAGGAGGGAGGGAAAAAGAGATTGATAAATATGGAGTGAGAGAGAGTGTGTGTTTGTGGGGGTGAGATAAAGAGACAAAGAAGGAGAGATGGAGGGACATATAGATATATATGGAGGGGGGAGAGAGGTAATAATATTTCTTACAATAGATGCATTGGTTTCAGTGTAGATGGTGATTTCTAATCCTATTTGATTGCTTGCACTAGATGCATTGATTTTAGTGTAGATTTTTATTTCTAATGATATTTGATTACTTGCACTAGATGCATTGATTTCATTATAGCTGATTTCTAATTCTATTTCATTGCTTGCACTAAATGAATTGATTTCAGTGTAGATGGTGATTTCTAATCATTATTGATTTCTTGCACTAAATGCATTAATTTCAATGTAGATGTTGATTTATAATTATATTTGATTGCTTACACTATATGTATTTATTTCAATATAAATGACTTCTAATCCTATTTGATTGCTTGCACTAAATGCATTGATTTCAGTATATATGGTGATTTATAATCCTATTTTATTGCTTGCACTAGATACATTTATTTTAGTGTATATGTTGGCTTCTAATCCTATTTTCTTATTTTAGTATATATGTTGGCTTCTAATCCTATTTTATTACTTGCACTAGATGCATTGATTTCAGTGTAGATGTTGATTTCTAATCCTATTTGATTATTTGCATTAGATGCATTGATTTTTGTGTAGATGTTGTTTTCTAATATTATTTGATTTCTTGCATTAGATGCACTGATTTTAGTGTAATGTTGATTTCTGATTTGATGTAATTGGATGTATGATGGTACATTAATTTTAAAGTCATTGGATTAATAGTGCGCATTGATTTCAGTGTAAGCACAAAAAATTATTCACAATGTAGAACGAATTTTGTGTTATTGTAATTAAACCTAATAATATTGGAGCGCAAGAGAGACAAGGTATGATGTTTACTACAAAAACTCTAGCTAAATATTTAAATTATTTATGATTTATGATTTCTACTATCTTTTTCATATAATCGATATGGAAAGATGACAAAACTAACAAGGGTGACAATAAGAATACTAAAGAAAATAGTTTGAGATTGATCACAATGAAGGTTATTTGTGATTAACTACATTATTATTATTATTCACATTTTATATTATTCAATATTATTACATTGTCACTTTACATTAAAAAAGTTAATTTCATCATTTTTCATCATTAAAGTTATTTTACAATATTTATCAGCTCAACAAACTCAGAGGTAACTAAGAAAAATTAAAATTAAAATGACTCGATAAATCTCAAACATATTTAGCCTATTTAAAATGGTTATATTACTATTATATGTATTTACATATTATTGATATAATTAATCATATGCTATTCATATATCGATAGATTTTCCTTGGTCACGCATGACTGAAACCAGCCTAGATCCATCTTAACTACGGATCTATCAAGCGCCGAGAGGGATCAAATCTCTCGAGGTGAAAACCTTTCCTGAATTTTTGCACTCAAAAAGGAGGTTTTCACCTCTAGAGATTTGATCCCTCTCGGCACTTGATAGATCCGTAGTTAAGATGGATCTAGGCTGGTTTAAAACAAATTACTACCATGATCGGGTGTTGCGTTAAAGCACTCATTGATGTGAAGTCACTGGTTTAATTCCCCACCTAGATCGGGGTGATATATTGGACATGATGAAGTCCTTCCACGCTTACCAAAAAAAAAATTACTATATTTATTATGAAAAGAATATTTAAAATATAAATTAATTTAAATTTAAAATAAAAAAAAATGAAATAAATTTCTTATTTGATAAGTAGAGGTTAGAATGAGCAACTATAATCATTATGTCAATATTAAGCTCCTAATTTATTTATTTATTTGTTATAGTTTTTTCTATTTTGCATTTTTTTGGGGCATATTTATGGTCAAATTTGTTTGAAATTAATAATGTATTAAAAAAAAATTAAATAACAAATTTTATTTTTTTTTTGAAAATTTATTTCACTAAATTCCTAAGAAAAAAATTTAAAACCTAAAATAATTAAGAAATAAAGTTTTTACCAATTATAAAGTATTCATAATAAACATGCTACCATTGCACGTAACTTATAAAATGAAAAAAAAAAAAACCTAAATTATAGTTTTTTTGGTGGTTTTCAAGGGTTTTCTTTGTTGCTTTTGGTGGATTTCAAGGTTTTTCTTGATGGTTTTTTTGTGATTTTCATAGTATTTTACGTGGTTGAGCCTTAGAAATGCTTTGTTGAACTCCTTATTTCTCATGGTTTGTGAAAAATGGCTTGTGCAAATAGTGGCCTCGGTTTTTAAACAAGAAATAGGGCTCGATCGAGCCATAAAGCTTGATCGAGCTATAACTCTCGATTGAGCTCCTAAATCCGGTTAGAAGGGAGCTCAATTGATGGTTTGTTTAAACACTTGAACAAGCTATGTTTAAGCTCTTAGGCAGCTCGATTGAGCACTTATAAATTTCTTGACCGATCACTTAAAATGAATCGATCGAACATCACTTTTCACCAAAACGCGCCCCCACTTTGCCAAATATAGCTTCATGCATCCACCCAACCTACACAATGATTCCTCAAAATTTTCTATTGTAAAAGCATCAATATCGACGGAAAATAACATATTAATTCAATGTTGATCATACCTCCCTATTTAGAAGTATTTTTATCCCCAAAATCATTTACTGAATGAGGTGAGAAATTTTTTCTCTACCTTCTCCCTCGAGTACCATTTAGCCTTGCCTAGAATTTTTCATTTCAATCCAATTCGCCAAAGGTCATGCAACCCCCTCTTGAGTTTCAAGATATTTTTTGTAAAAATATATCCTCTATCAACTCTTCCTAAGAATCTGGTGCTAAATCCTCTATAGAAGGTAGTACCTTCTCCTCTTCCTCATCCAAATGGAACGCTCATAGAATTTCAGATTATCTGCATTCACTACTAAGTAAATGTGCATGCATGGGGGTAAATTGAGGCTATAGGTATTATCTACCACTTTTTATATTATCTCAAAGCGACCATATTATAGAGCATCAATTTTCTTATTAGGAACCTATAGCCTCACCTCATTCAACTGAAACCATACTCTTTCTCCCACTTTGAATGAATTCTTTGTTTTGTGTTGATCATGCTTGGCCTTGTATTTCTCTTGTGAATTTTGGAGTGTCTCATGTACTTGTAGATATATTTTCTTGATCTTCTCAGAATTTTTTTATGCCCTTAAGACATCCCCTATAAGATCCTCGCTCACTCCTTCTTGCCTTCCATATCCAATATCCAAAGTAAAGGTGGAAAATATCTAAAACAAGTTTTAAATGGGAAGTTACCACTATAAGTGTGGATTGGTCTATCATAAAATGATGTATATATACCATATTTTCATACTAAGTCTTCTGATGCTCATGACTATAACCCATCAAAAGCTACACTAAAGTCCTGTTGACTACCCCTATTTTCCCATCCATTTATGAATGAAATGTTGTAGGCCTGTTCAACTACATGTCCATCTTCTCTCACAATGTAGTAAAAATTGCACTAAGAAATATAATTTCCTTGTCTAAAACAATGTTCTTTGGGATTACAAATTGCACCTAGACCTCTCCAAAGAACAAGTTTGTTGCTTCTTGTTTGCTGATGGTGTTTTTAAAAGGCATGAGAACACACATATTATTGAACGTATCAACTACCATGGATAGGTAGTCATGTCCCTTCCTAGTTGTTGGTAAACATCCCACAAAGTCCATGGAAATGATTTCCTAAGGATGAATGGGTACAGGTAAGGGATGATATATAACCTGTTTCTTATTACTAGGCTTTCTAGCATAGAAAAGTATACATCCTCTTATAAATGTAGTTACATCATCCTAAGAAAATACATATACCTTTGCAAGTTGGCCACTATTTTCCCTATACCAAAATTCCCTGCAACTTTGGAGGTGTGAGCCTTTCTGATTACCTATGGTCGCTCACTTTTAGGAACACATAACTTATCCAATATATAGAGTAACTCATTCTAGGGATAATAATTCATTGTGTTGTCACCATCGTGCAAATTAATTTGGATTTGAACAACTTTTGAAACACCTTCTTGAGGTCATCATCCTTTATATACACCTCTCTATATGCATCATGGATGAAAAGCTTTATGTTCATCAAAGTTCTCAAATTTGTGATATTTGATGTGGGTGTCCTTGAAAGCATGTCAATCAACTTATTTATGTTTCCCTTCTTGTACTTGAAAACTAAATGAAACTATTGTAAAAATCCCATCCACTGGTAATTCCCAGTCTATCGTAACTTACTTTGGGCATGCAGGTAAGATAGTGGCTAGTGATATGTGTGGATTACAATCTCCTTTCACATTAGATAGTGTTTCCATTTCTTTATAGCTTGCACCAAAGCATAGAGATCCTTGTCATAGGTAGGGTAGTTAAAAACAACCCCATGAAATACTTCAGAATGGTAGCATACATGCCTTCGTCCCTGCATCAAACCACATGCAAAGCATACCCACTTGCATCTATCTCCACTTTAAATGGCTACTCCAATTCTCATAATGCAAAAACTAGTGTGTCACTGCTTTTTTGCTTTAACCTCAAAGGCCTTTTGTCAACCCTTTCCCGACTAGAAACTCTTGCTACTCATTGTTTTGGTTTAGAGTGGTGTTGCTACCACTGATAATGAGACCATGAATATCCTCAAGTACCATACTACCCTAACAAAACTTTTGACCTTAGAAATATTAGTAGGCACTAAAAACTTCATGATGGACTCCATCTTGGCAGAATCTATCTTCAACTCTCCTCCACATATCACATATCCCAAATACACCAAACATTGTTATGCAAACTAACATTTTTTTAGATTTTCCAACAACTAGTGCATCTTTAATGTATTTAGCATCTATATTAAATGTGATATGTCCTCCTCCGAAGTAGCAATGTATACCAATATATCATCCAAATAAAAAATAATAAATGAATATATAAAAAGACATGATGTATCATTCATTCATCTCATGAAATAAGTTTGTGCATTACATAGGCTAAACCACATAACTAACTACTTCTACAAACTTTCTCCGATTTCGAAGGCAGTATTCCATGTATCTTCTTCTCTAGATTGAACTTGGTGATACCTTGCCTTTAAGTCTAGTTTGGTGAAGTGTTTTTCTTGCTGCAACTAATGCAACAAATCATCCATCCTAGGTAAGGGATACTTGTCAATACATACATAACAATTCCCATAATTTTTAGTAATTCCTGGTGCAACTTCTCCTTCACTTAATTTATTTTTACAACAAATTATCTGTACAACCCAATGTTTAGCAACAAAGAGTCTAAAAACTATTAGATCTGGTGCTCAACTTCCCTCTTGTGTGGTATACCTTTAGTCTCCTGGAATGCACCCAAGTATGCATGTGGCAACTCTTTCAGTTGTTGTTTTTGTTCCTTAACACAACTTTCTAGGAATGCCTTTGCTATCACTGACTCTTCTACATACTGATTAAAAAAAAAAAGTAATTAACTCATGAGAAGTTAGCCACAATCATATTATAACAAAGTCTATTACAAATTAAGAATCTCCATAATAAAATGAGTAACCTCCATGATTAAAACAAATATATTTATTTTTAAAAATTAGAAACTATAGTTCTGAAAGATAAATTTTAATATTTAATATATATAATTTTTAATCTAATATAATTTAAAATCTCTGATATTAGGTTTTTCCAATTTTGTGACCCTGAATAATAGTTTTAATATACCAGGTTCTTTCCTTATATTTACTGAACAGTAGACAGACAATTCAAAGAAATTTGATTCGGTGAACTCGTGAGCGCACACCACTTCAAGATAAACGAATGAAATCACTTGAATTATTCCTTAAACAACCAGATATTAAATTATCTGCCATAACATAAGTAATTGTCAAAATTAAAAAGGAAAGTTCTCAAACCTGTCATTCAGATTCTGATCGACAGGTACTAAATATGAGTAATTGCCAATTTTGAAAAGTTACTAAATATGCATACCTGGATTGGACATGGCATCAATAAAATAGTTTTGTACGGCAATATCAATATCAATATAAATATCAGAAATCAGAACAGGAAAAACTTTGATACGTTCAGGTTGCCATCGTTAACAAAATTTAAAAATATCTGGATTTCACGTACATGCATAGACTCAATTTTTCATGGCTAAGAAAATTGCTGAGTTTTTCGTAGCTATGAAATTTCTGGATTCACTCCTGGAATTTCAAATAATTTGTTTTGCCTGTCCAATGAAAGTTTCAGAACGGTTGTTTGTTTTTCAGGCCCGTCAATTTACATTTTAAATGTAAATTTGACTATCAAATTATTTTTGTATTATTTATATATATATTTATTTTGGAAAAAATAATAAAAAAACACAAATATAAATAAAATATTATTAATAATAAACAATTCATAATCCTAAATATTGTAGTTTCTTGCTTTATAAAAGTAAAATATTTATCTAAAAATATTGATATCTATCTGACCATGACCCAAAAACTACCCTTCGGAATAATAAAATAGACAATTCATAAAAAAAATTATTGTTGTTTTTTCGAAGTAAAGTTTTATAAAACAGTAGTGAAAATGTGCTCATGACTTCAAACAAAATGGAACAACAAGAAGTTTTCCCTATAGCATGTTGAAATATAGAATTTTATCAATAATATTAAATAATTATTAGATTTCTTTGTCTAAAGAATCAGAGGGAAAAGAAAATATGTTATGATAATAAGTTAGGACCTAAGTAATAAATTGGAACCTCACATTTTTGTTGTTATTTTGAAATTAATATTTATCTAAATATGTTGATATATATCCGGCCATGGCAAGAAAGATCGAAGAGGCATTATGTCCTTATCAAATAAAAAAACATATTTCCAAACAAATAAATGATGAATAAAAAATTTAATGTCAAAAAATAAAAGGTAATAAATTGAAACAATAATATATTTGTAACTAAATAATGTAACAAAAGGTTTGGTATCAAATGATATGTTTTTTTAACTAATAAATATATAGAGAGAGAGACCCAGAGAGAGAGAGTTCTCACAATAATGCAAATTCCACCTAGTCTTTATACAAGTAATTCTTGTTCATATGATTTGAAGGGGATTGCTCTGGAACTTATGTGGATTGCAATTTTTCTTTAGGGGTGTATATATTTTGTGCAAGTGGATTGTAACTCTCAAACATAGACTTTGGAACTCTTTATGGGTTTGACCTCAGGAATCTAAATCTCGTGCTATGAATTTCTCTGTGGCCTTCAAGGGTACCTATTAACAATTTTAATAGTGTGGTGGTTTCTCTCCTAGATGAGGCATGGCCTACCAGAAAGGTTACCTATGCATTTTTAGATACACCCACACACTCTACATCTCATATACTAAGGATATGATTTATGATGAAGTGTTAAACCCATGTAGGAGTCATTAACAAGTTATGGGAAATACTTCTATTCAAGGAATCACACCCCTTATGAGAAGTATAAGCATACTTACTGTTATTACAACTAGACTTCAACCTAGGAAATTTACCATTGTGGGTTTGGTGGATAGGAAATGATATTTCCCAACGCTACAAAATGTGTTAAGGTTATAGATAGGAAAAGTTGTAAATTATAATTAATAAGATTCCCTACCATGTGGTGAAATAACATGCATAGTCCTGTCATTAGCAACTATACATGGAAACACGCCAATATAATGTGGATGGTATGATCTACAATTAGAAACCTTTGAATAAATGGACTTGTATATTAGTCAATTGCCATATATTTCAGACAAATATCTCTCTTCACTGTGCATGTAAGAGTGCTAAACATTTGTGCAAACACCATTCCAGAATTGGAAACCCAATAATTGTGTAGGAAATTATTAAGTGCATATCTCAATAGAACTTAAAGGAAATACTAGAAACATAGTATAGTGGGAAGGTAGGCCCACAATCAATATATCAAAAGAGATAAGCCTATTACATAGAAAATTTCAATCAATATGCCATCGAACCACCAAATATCGCTCCAACGAGTATTCAATGTAATAAAATTGAGGTAAGGGACCTTAAATTTTTGTAGAGTCAATGCAATTTCTATTCATGAGGCCTTTAAAAAATCAGTTCATTATTGTAACCCTTGGTGGCCCAACTTTAAATAAACCTAAGACCTTCATCATTCAAGTAGAATAAAAAAATCAAAGTTTCAACAACATTTCTTCACTTAATACAATATTATCTAAGAGTACTACTACATAGGAGGTATGTATATGTAATGGTTGTGAGAGTTGACACTCGTAGCACATACGCTATCCTTCAATGAGATTAACACTTGCATATAATTGTGTGGTGCAACAATACTTCATACCTGATAAAAACCTATCTGAAAAATAAAGTTGCTCACAAAAATTTTACGTTAAGTATCATGTTTTTACAGATCAAACAAATTCATATCACTAAATGCCAATGTGTAGCCAGACAGGGTTTGCTTCCGTGGAAAAAATATCCTTGAAAAAATTCTAGGAGAGAACAGAAACGCATAATGCACAAAACCCACAAACAAATCACAAACTACTCTAAATGTATTCTAAATTGTTAGTCACAATTGCCTAGGGAGACATGTTCCATCTACCATTATCTGCAAAAATAGATTATTCCCACAAACATCAACTTTGCCATGAGAGATTGTAACTTCTCAAGCCATTTTTCATTCCCACACTTGAGAAGCAACTTCAATAATTGGCTAAATAGAGAAGGAATATTAGTGCTTATTTGTGGAGAAAATGGATAAAACAATAACATCAGATTCAAGCTCTTGTCAGTTAATGCACTTAAATAAATTCTCACAAAATATTATTGGTTCATGTAGGTAATATTATGAAGAAATTGATGGGCACTGAAGGAATCTTGTGCCAAAAAATTAGATGGCGCAACCCATACAGAATTGAAAGCATTGCTACCACTCGAAAAGGTGTGACATAAAGAACTATTATAGAAAACAAGATAAATATGATATACATATTAGTAGCACACAAGTCTCTCTAGCTCAAGAGACTCTAGAACCTTTCTCCTTGAGTAGCTATGTCTCCGACCACAATATGTATATTCCCAACAACATTTCTTAACCTATCATACCTATTCCTCACAACATCAGGTGACCAGAAAGTAGGAAAAGTATCAAATTCTTCACCAAGCCCATCTGGAAACATTTTCTCTGCATGAGAGAGATGAGTATCCATATGAGGTGGATGTCTAGGTTAGAATAAAAAATACCACATCCCAATTAAGAACATATACAATAGAAATGTGGGCAGTAAAATCTCCATATACCATACTAGAATGAGGAATAGGCCATGCACTAGCATAGTCATTATATGATTCTTTGAGTGACATATTTGATCAAACCATTTTCTAATGCTAACTCTCTAGATAACATAGTCATTACGCAGAAAACTTTAGAATTAATGTGGTGCATACTCCACATTTAGGAGTTCAGATCTAACATATACTTCACTACCTCTTTTCTTAAAGGAGGCTCAACCCTACTTTTCCTCCTGGACACTATTTCCATAGCTTGATACCTAAGAATTTCTAGTTGACCTACAAATAAAGGATCATAACAGTAATATACAAGATCTGGAGTAAAACATGAAACTACATGGACTAAGACACATAAGGTAGAAATGCATGCCATCGTCATTCATGAGGGAGCGAAATGGTCGCGGCTAATATAGTAGTGTTGAATATTACACCATCGTAGGAAAACTCAATATTAGATGTCATAAAAATGGAAATCACATTTATTAGCCAACATAGGAACAAATCAATAATAAAAGGAAAAAAATATGGAATTAGATAACAAGAGATCCATATCTTGGGTAGTGTTGTTTGGTTAGCTCTCACACTAAGCTAAAAGAGAGAAGCCGAAATAAAAAAAGAGAAGGTCAATGAAGATAGCGGGATAAGTGAGTTTAAAGGTAGTATGGCACAGAAGTCCCTTATGGCGCGAGTGCAAATAGGAAACTGAAGGTGCTAAATAGTTAAGCAAGAATCTGCATTCCATATGGCGGAAAAATACAAAGGAGAAGGACACACACAACATATTCTGGGGGGATTAAGGAGAAGCAGAAGGAGATAGAGACCTACCCCCCCGGAGCACGTGACGTCACAGCATGACAGAAAAAATCATAAAAATTATGCAGGGTGGTGAAGTGTAACAGGAAGCCTCACAGGCCCCTGCCGAAACATTAAGTGGGCCCACCGAGGAGTACCTTTGGCCCTATGTAAATGAAAGGTAAGGTAAGTTTAGGGAACCCCGTACAAGACCAATATAGGTATTAACCCGGCGCGTGGCTTGCAACTACCTGGCCCCTGATAGCCAACAACCTATCGCCACATGTCCCATTGTCGACGTCCTTATGACGTCATCCCTATAGTTGTCACGTTAGCCTCGTTTTTCGCAAATCTTGGCCTGTTTAACCTCATTTTATGCCCAAAATTAGTAAAATACTTGTTTTTTATGAATTCGTCATGCATCGAAGCTCCAAATCCAGTACCAGGTCATTTCAACCCCCACATCACTGTCCCCCTCAGGCTTTCTCACTGTTCGCAAGTAATTAATCATTCCTCCGCCTCACCGTTTTCCTTCTATTTTACTTTTCAAAATGGTCATGGGTAAAGCAAAGTCTAGAAATTCGGAACCTGAAACCCTACAAGCCCACGAGGTCAGGGCTATCCCTGGACTTGAACCCCTCATTGACGCTCACGCATGAATTCACGACCCATCCTACCCCTTCAGTGTATCCCGTGTTAGAGCTGAGTTGTTTGAATGCCATTTGAAGGGCCAAGATAGGTTCAGAGTCATTCAGTCAGGCCTGTATTACCATATTGCTCCAACCACATTTCCAGTTCTCGAGTTCATAAGTTGTCTCAGTGAAGCCTATGATGAGCACAGGGATTTATTCCTATCGGCTCAGGGTAATAAGATTTTCCACATATCCCCTGAGCTCATAAAGGAAGCCCTTCGTTTCCTTCACAGTCAAAGTTATGTTGAGTTCACTGAGTTTTCCTTGTCCTGTCAGTTCTCAAAGTTTCCCTGGAAGCAAAAAAGCAAATTCCTTGATTTTATTTCAGACTCTCGTCTTACAGCTATCCCACCTTCAGATGTTGTTCCCTTATCCACTTTCAGAGACAATGTCCAGCCGACCCTTGCTTTCATTTCAAGGTTATTAGGTCTCAAGGAGGTCGAACGGGTGTCGAAAGAATGTATATCTCTCCTCTAGCTCATGTCTCAAAAGGGTATTCTTTTGGATATCCCTACCTTCTTGGCTTCAGCTATCCAAACTCAGTTCCAAGAGCTATCCTCCTCTGGGTATTTCTAATTTTTTTCATTAGTATTTTATCTTTTCCTGTTTGAGCATGTTGACAAGTTTGAGAGTCTAGGCCTCAAAAATATTTTGAGGACGAACACCCAACCAAGAACTGTCTTTGAGTGGAACATCTCTGTTCGTCAACAGCCTAACGGGAGGGGGTATACAAAGTTTTTAAATGAATTCATGTCCATAGCCTATACCATAATACATGACAACCCTCAGCCCAAAATGCTTCCTAAGTAGAAGGACTAGCTGCAGTTTGATGAGGAAGATAGCACAGGGGACTGGTAACTGTATGATGATTACACTGAAATCAGGGTTTATGGCGCGGAAGTACCCCCTTACCACCTGCCGGTGTTTCCAGCTATGTGAATCTTTGCCCTTGAGTTAATCCGTCAAACACTGAAGGCCGACCAGATCCACTTCGTGCCTGTGAAGAAAGGATACATTCTCAAGCTCCCTACCTTTTTTGGCCCCTTCACCATAAATTCAAGACACACCCTTGTGGAGTACTAAAAAGGTATGCTTTTGATGACTATTTCAGTGGCTTTTTAATAGAATTTGTGAACCTTTTGTATCATGAATTTGGAAAGTAATAAGGAACTATAACAAAACATGTGAGAATTGATGTGCATAACCTAGCCACTGATAATGGTTATTTTCTATACAGGAAAAGGAGAAAACGAAGAGTTGCCGCTCCAAAGGAAAGGACAAAGTGGAGATAACTGATGTCTCTCTGGACGAGAACCGAACGCAAACAAAGAGAAACAGATCAAAGAAAATCAGCTCGGAAAAGAAGGAGAGGACACCAGCTCAGCACAAAAGAAAAGACAGGATGAAGAGTTAACAGTTTGGCGAATCCCTCAGGATCTTCGATCCTGAGGGATCGCTGCTTTATTTATCTTGTTGCTTGGACATCTCCGTCGTCGTCTTTATAAAAAGAGACAGCACTGTTATTTTAAGATATAGAGAGATAGGATACGTTTTTATGTAATCTTCTGTAAGACATCAGCTTTGGTTATTAAGTTTCGTTGAGGACTGGTTCGATGTATTTTTGATCGATGCATTAATAAAAGCTTGGTGATTATTCCATCTTCGCGTCTGCATTAACTTAAAGCGGTGTATCCTTGGAGGCTAAGGGCCCGGCCCCGAAGGACACTTGCTTCTGTACCATTACGACTTTACTTCTGTGTGGTTTGTTTATTATTGTTATTTGATAATTTGATATGCTTTACAAGTTCATATTATATGCTCTGTTCAAGTTTGAATCATTGAGGTTTCTACAGATAGAATTATATGTTGACTCTGTATCAAGTTATTTATCCTTTTAAGAGTTAATCGCACATTCTTACTGTTATATTACAGAGCTGTTATACTAAAACGTTCGTGTGGTGTGCGTTCCTAATTTATCAGTACTGTTCTATAATTCATTCGTTGTTATTGCTGTTCCATTAGTGTGATCTGTGTGAATCGCCTTTAGAGTGACAGAATGCCCTTTGATTGCAAAGAGTGTATAGATTGAGTTTGGTTATAACCCGCGGGACTTAGTTATTCAATTGCTGTTCCATTTTAGAGTTGTTGTTCCATTCCTGAATTGCTGTTAATTCTTTATTTACTTTACTGTTCTATTTATCTGCATTTGATGTTTTGGTGTGAGAGATGATCTAAGGCTGTAGTGAGCATTGGCAGTCACTGTCTAGCTCCCAGGCTCGTGATCTATGCTCTAGTTCCTTTTCCATCAGTTTCCGAAGGGATGGGTTATCATTGCCGAACCCTTGACTGATGAGTTATTGAGTTTTCTGAGTGTGTGATTTATTTCTTTAGAGTGATTTAATTTCAGTTAAGCATCCGTTTACTCTTGTATTTCTTAAGCACTGTACTACTAGCATTACTCTGACAATTGAGCCTCGGATTGAGTCACTCTTTGTAATGACAAAACGCTCTCGGGTTGACATATTAATGTGAGGTAATTAGAGGTGAAAGAGTCCCTTTTTATAGCTCCACATTTTGGCGCCGTTGCCGGGGAAAGAGTGCAGCCATTTGTCTTTTTCAGAGTAGTGTACGAGCCTGCTAGGGAGGAGTTGGATCCTAAAGACGGAAGGTAAGAACCTACGTGCAGAGCATGTAAAAGACCTCGCTCACTATCCATTTCAACGTATTTGTTTTTTGTTTGTTTGAATAGAAATTGGTAGTTTATTTTTGAGTGCATGACTAAGCGAAAAAAGACCGGAAAAGAATATCAAACCTCATCCAAGCCCGAAAAAGCTATGGGCCTGCAATCTTGGCCGAACGACCTTTCATAGACGCAAATCTATAAGAAAATGTATTCAAAATGCATCGCAGGCCTCAAGAAAAACATTTCTAAGCCGCCTACTAGTCCCCTTCAGCCAAGATCACCATCCGGGAGCCTGCGCCCGAGGTGCATAGTCAAATCGAAGAGCAGGACTTTCAAGAAATTGAAAAATTCTACCTAATTGCAGAAGGGAACTCTAGCAACTTTTGTGAGGAGAAGGAGAAACAGTGGGAAATCCAGAACCAAAATCCCTATTGAAACAAATCACCTTTAGATAGCCCTTGACAAGGGGAGTGGCCACGAAATCATCATGAAGGAACTCAATCTCCTCGCACACCGTATTCCCTTATTATTCCAGATAAAGGAAGCGCTACAAAAAGAGCCCCCGTCAAAATCGTTCCCACTCAACCTAGGAATACCTCTTAGATATCCCGTATGTTTACTGGGTATATATTCGATCCTATGGCTCACAACCAACCAAATGCTCAAAACTAACAAATACTCAAACCTCTACATTACAATATCCTATAGTGGATTCCGCAGCAAATGCACCCATGAAAGCTATCCTTTTCAAGATATCCCCACATTTCACGCGACTCCACATCGAAGATCCTATGCATTCCTATTCGAATTCGATGTGTTATGCTCTGGGGTAATGATACACCACCGATCCCCAAAATTAAATTATTCCCCTACATTGAAAGGGGCTTAAGATGGTTTATGGGGCTAGGTGGTGGGTTATCAACAATTGGGATCAAATGAAAAGAATCCTCTTAAAGAAATACCAGGATTATTGTAGGTCTAGAGAATTAAAAAGACGAAATATTTCAAATGACAACGCATCAAATGAAACATTAGAGGAGTATGTGGAACGTTTAAAGATAATTTACAAGATCTCATAAAGATCGTCTACTCCTTTTAATTACAATGTGTTAAAAAATCGCATTAATGAGGGGCATGAAGGAACAATGGATTGAAACATTAAACATTATGGGCAAAGGGGATATTTATCATGAGAATTTTACCGACATCTCGATTTATGTATTAGGAGTCTTAGAGGCGTACAAGAATAAAAACGACAGAACATGATCGGTTTGCAAGAGATAACAAAGTATCGCAGAAGGAGTAACACGTAAATTGGAAATTTATTAGAAAATTTTAAAACCGATATTATGGGGACACTAACTACACAACTTGATATTGTGCAGTTAAAATTTAAGCAATGGGAGGCGCAATGTATTCTGGCAATCTTTCCCGCCCCCGATGCGTAAAAAACACGCCCACAAGGAGTGTCCATTGGATAAAGTCCAAACATGCGCCTATCCGTACAAAAGATCACCCATGGAGAGTTGCCCCTCACTTCCTAGATTGAAAGCAGATATACAGCTGTAAGAAGAACCGTATCTAAGTGAATTCGATCAACCGCCGCCCCATGGCGCCCGAGACAACCCGGTATGCTCTAATTCTAACCTCTTTCTTTCAAAGCCCACGTATAATGCTCAACAATATGGTATGTGGCAAAATCAATCTCAAACCCCATTTACAAACCGGTCACCACAATCGTTTCCTCTTCAAATCCATGGCTGAATCAAACAAGCCAAACAGGCCGGGCCGAATTTCCTTATACTCCACCATATTGGCAAAATGGCCTATACCCTTCACACAAAGGACTCCCTCTACTTCACAAAGTTCACCTTGCAGATGTCAAAGACTAATGTACCACCCAACTGGAACTATTCCGCTCCCTCAACCTACTTTGCCAGCCTTACAACAAAATCCCTACCTAACTCGAGACCGCAACTCCCTGTACCCAACCCGATCCCAATCCAGCCGCATGTGTCCAATCCATCCAAATCATAGAATCACCATGACCCACTTAAGGGAGTGCAATGACCTTCGCTAAGATCCGCTTATAATTGAAACTCGAGGGAGATAAAACAAGCTCATATTGAAGATCGCTTACCTGCAGAACATCACACAACAAGAGGATGTAAATAAGCAACAAACTCATAATCAAGCAACCACATCCTCTCCTCCGGTTCCCGAACGATTAGCCATACCTCGATCCATACAATATCCCGACTTTGACATTCGGGAGAATTACAAAATATGTGTACATAAAAATTCCATTCCCCCAAGCCATTCAAGACATTCCCATATATGCTAAAACTATAAAAAGAATTGTGCATAAAGAAACCACATGAATATAACAACAATCCAAGAGTCCAAGTAGTCGTATCCCTATCCGACCTATTGTCCGGAAGAGAAACACCCCTTAAATATGAAGACCCCGGAACCCAATTATAACTGCCTTTCAAATTTATGGTCGCACCCTGCCTTCAATGCCTGTTTGTCTAGGGGGCTGCAATTAATATTTAACAACCACAACTTGCCAAAGCTCGGCATTACATCCGTAGAACCCACCTCCACTCCGTTAGAATTGGCCGACCGATCCGTGGTTAGACCGAAGGTACTCTACATGATGTCATGGTCTCGTAGAATCCGGGAGTATCCAACCGATTTCCCGATAATTAATCCAAAAAACCCGACTTGATGGACATCCGCTAATTTTAGGTAGGCCTTGGCTTGCCACCGCCATGCCTACATTGGCCGTCGGCAGGAAATATGACCACATAACCAGTGATCGAATAGCAAAAATTTAGTTCTATACCCTCCGGGTCACAAACAAGTGTCACAATGATTAAAACTATTAAACACCCCCGTATCATACTCACCGATAACATCGATTCCATTAACTATACAAGAGGCACTCGATTTCAAAGATCAAAAAGAAGACGATGCCATTAATAATTTCATTACTCAAATCGAACTCGCGCACACAAAGGTCACATGATAGAAGCGTATTTGGATAATGAGTTGAAGAAGATCCCCCGAAAGATATTCATGACCAAACAATAATTAAGTACTTCGTTGCAAATAGTAAACCGTGAAATTGCATCTGGAAAACTTTAAACATCAATGCTAATCTCACAATTGAACAAGAAACAAAGCTCATCCATCCGTTAACAAAATATCAAGAAGCATTTGCATGGGACTACCCCCGATATGAAAGGAATCGATCCTTGGCTATGGCCACACCACATTTATATAGAAAAGGATGCGACCCGTGCGTCACCCGCAAAGGAGACTTAATCCCCATCTAAAAGATGTCGTAAAAACTCAACTTCCTTTGCTTTTAGATGTGAATTTTTATCTACCCTATTTCTATAGTAATGGGTCTCTCCACTTGTGGTGGTACCAAAAAAGAATGGGAAATGGAGAATTTGTGTGGATTATAGGGAACTTAACAAATACAAAAAGATCATTTTCCTCTTCCTTTCATAGATCAAGTATTGACACTTCTTTGAAGGAAGAAGTTCTTTTCTTTCCCCGGATGGCTTTAGTGGATACAATCGTATCTGATTAAACCCCGAAGACCAGGATAAAACTACCTTTACTTGTCCCTAGGGAACATTTGGGCTTCATCGAGTTTTACCTTTTTAGCTTATGTAATGCTCCCCGCCACATTTCACGTAGGGCTATCCTTAGCATTTTTTGGCAGTATTTAATAAATGATGGACTTGAAGTTTACATGGATGACTTTACACCATATGGAGATGATTTTCTGATCCTCACTTAGACACCCTAGAGAAAGTCCTACAACGCCGCATTGTTACCAGGCTTTGCTTAAGCAATGAAATGTTTCTCGATGATGATCAAGGACTTATCCTAGGACACTATGTCTCAAAGAAATTCTCGGCATTCATGCAGACTCCGCCAAAATACAAATACTTGCTTATTCCCACTCCTACTACTCAAACAGTAGGTACGCAGTTTTCTTTGGATTTTCAGGTTATTATAGACGATTCATAGAGCATTATTCGCACATTGCTCCTCCGTTATATGCACTTAACTGGTAATGTTGATTTTCTTGGACGTAAAAATGTGACCGTGCTTTCGAGGATCTAAAGAAACCGTATCCACAGCCCAAATTCTTCGAGGACCAAACTGGACCTACCATTCCGTATATCATCCTGATGCCCCTGACATGCCCATTGGCAGCTCTTAAAGGTGAAGAGGATAAAAACCATATGCCATCTATTATATTAGCAAGAATTTATCCCCCGCTGAATTGAATTATACTCGTTATCGAAAAAGAATTCCTAGTCAATACACGTCAATAAATTTAGACATTATATTGCTGTTATCCCGTTATCTTGTGGTTAGCTGCACTATTCTCGCTATAAAATATTTAGGCAAATAAGCCCGCTACAAATGCCGTATAACTCGATGGTTAATCTTATTGCAGAATTCGACATCACAATCAAGGACCGGCCCCGCCAAAGAAAACCCCCACAGTCGATTTTTCTTTCGAGAATACTAAAATCAAGCGATGCAAGTACAGTTGTGCTTGAAGATCAATTTCCGGATGAGCACTGCGTTTCTTGCCGTTGTCGCAATGACCCCGGTATGCCGATGTTGCCAACTACCTCGCAAAGAGGTAACTACCAAAATTAACTCCCAATGAGCGCAAGCGCATCATTCAAAAAGTTCTCGCTTTCGTGGATTGAGGCTATTTATTTTTAAGCACAGGAGCAGACATGCATATCAAAGCATGTGTTAGAGAGGATGAACTTGACATCCTAAAAGCCCGTCACGATGGACCGTGTGGGGGGCACTTCGCTGAGCGTAGACCTGGACATAAAGTATTGCACAGGATATTACCGGCTCACGATCTTCAAAGATGCAAAGAAGTTTGTCAAGCTCGGTGTGACAATTTCGCCACGAGCAGACGACCGGTCAAGCTGATGAGATGCTCGAAACCACACGCTTAGTCATCGAACCATTCGAGCGGTGGGCTCTTGATTTATTGACCCATCAACCCTTCATCAAATCGTAAAACATATATTTTGGTGGCAATGCATTACGTTACCAAATGGGTTGAGGCACATTGCCAAGAGCCACAGACTCCCCCGTCATACGCCTCTGCTCCTTCTGTTTATTCGTTATGGCCTTCCTAGGGAAATAATTACGTATGGAGGACCACAATTTGTTGGGCATAATTAGCTGCAACACTTAACAATTATCATGTCTGAAGATAAGATCACTACTCCATATCACCTAATAAAGAATGGGCAGTAGAAAGTAGCAATAAGAGATATTAATCAATCCTAACAAAAAACCATTGCGTCACATAAAGTGATTGGCCATCCACCGCCCGAAGCACTCTGGGCATATATAACGACATGGAGGAGCACCACCTATACCACCTTATCAACTAGTGTTTGGAAAACAACCCATTTTTCCTATAGAATTCAACCAAACATTAAGTGATAACATGAAGTTGGCCTAGATCTAAGCGAGGCACAACTCAATCGATCATGTACATCAATGAATTAGACTAAATTCGGCTCTCTGCACCATAAAATACGCATTGATTCAATGTGCCAGCGAGCCAAATGGCATGATGCGCTCATCAAGAACAAAGCTCACGAGGAGACCGGGCTTTGTTAGTACGATTCTCGGTTTTTAGGACTTCCCCGGAAAACTTCGCACTCGATGGTTGGGACCATACGAAACTGCATGGGTAATATGACAACGAACCCTTACTCTAATCACTATCGATTTGTCTCCGATATGCATTCAAAGTAAATGGCCACGTAGTCCTGCTCCCTATCGTAAACCACTTACTCTGAATCCTTCACAAGAGCCTACGCCGAGATACTCGATTCGGAGATCTAGGGAGAGGAAGAGAAATCTTCCTTCAATTCGTAATTCATTAAGGGTCTATTTTTATAATCAGACATAAGTTCTTGTTTTGAGTGATTCTTGTACATAAGTTTGAATTGAACATTTTCTTGTCATTTTTGCTGTTCCTTTTTCTTCCACATAGTTTGATTTTTGCTCTTCTAATAGCATATGCGTGTTTTTTTTATGATGTTGGTTTTGCTTGTTTTACTGTTCCTTTTCTAAAGGAACAACATTCGGATCTCTGCTGTTCCTTTTTCAAAGGAACGATATTGTTACATTTCTCGCTGTTCCTTTTGGTTACCACTGTTCCTTTTCCTTCAAAGAAACATCGTTCTTTTATTGCTGTTGTGCCTTTTTCAACGGAATGGCATGTTGAGTGTTTTATAGTATTATTGCCGTTCCTTTTCCCAAAGGAACGACATTTGCATTTTTTTTCCTTTTTCTATTTTCCATCGTTGTTTCTTTTCCAATGGAACACCATTAGCATACTTTTGCTCTCTGTTGCTGATCTAAATTGAGGATGCTTTTTGCCCGTCTTCTTTCTAGTCTTCAAGCTTCAGCTATGTATTTGTGCGATGAAATATAAGAACACAACATACCGAAATCTGCAAACCATAAATCGCTATATCTATAAGGCTCTGCATTAATAAGAGGACAAATGGAAGGACATACTTATTTCTTACCTTTTTTTGACATGGTTTTACTAATTTTGCCCTGATTGGTTATCTTTATCATGCTGATTCCCTTAAATTTTCTTTTTTTCGATTAGTACTTGGGAATAAGAGCAAAGAGCTTATATCTTCCTATTGAGATGATAAGACTTCTTCCACCATTCCTACTCTTAAGGAGTGTTGAACCACCCTTTGTGTATAAATAAGGCAAAGTATTCTATAAAAAATAAGAAAACATATGTGAACATGATATGTCAAATGTCAAATGCAGGATAGGGGGTCTCATTGAGAGCCAGCCTACCATGATCATGAGGATGGAAGTGAAGTGGCATTCCCATTATGGCCACCATACCAGGGATATGATCCAAAAGGTATATCAAGTAAATGAACCTTGGAACAGGAGGTCTCATCACGAGCCGGCCTGCCCACGTTTCGCTCCTTCCTCGTGAATGGCATTATGGTTAACTGGTCACCAAGCCAGCATAATGGTCTACATTTTGACATAACAACATTCCTAAGTATACACAAAGGATCATGGTTCCGAGGGTGAAAAACAACTCTGCCAAGGTTATGGACACCTGTTGGTAGCAGAGTAATGTTAATGGTATTGAAGTCACCTTGTTTACACCAATGGGTAAGATATTAATACTCTTTTGTTTCTTATATCCTAGGCATTAATCATATGTTATTTCCCGATTTATACACCGCATGAATATTTATCATTACCAATCATGGCAACAGAAGTGACCATGACCGCTTAAGATTTGGCAAGTACGATACATGCCCTACCCATCAGCCTCCTATCATAACACAGCAGCCTCTTATATCACATGCGATCAATTCTCCGCCTCGATTTCGGTAATTTGTTGTCCTTTTCCACATAGCATAATTTCATATGCTGTTCCTTTCTGACTTGATTGCAGACTGGGTGCCGCTCCTTTATTTTCCGGCTGGGACAGCCTATCACACTACGGGGGGGGGGGGGAGGTTAACCTCATCATTCCCTGTATTACGTGTCAATTCACCATTCGGGAAAACTAGTTCACGACGGTTTGGCATGGTTTCACGGCATGGCATATTTTTATTTTCACACAAGTTGTTTTTTTTGCACTGTTGCATACTCTGTGTTTTCTTTCTCGAAACCTTGCGATTACCACCCTCTCTGTGTTTCAAACCGAAAATTTTGTTGTTGTTCCATTTAGAATTCACAGTGAAATCATGGGAGGAAGGGCAATTCGAAGTGAGCCTCAACAGCTGACGATCTCCGCTGCTGCCCGGGAGATCCTGGAAAGGGCGGGATGGTTGAATTATTTCAATCGCCTACAGGAAGCTAATGAAACCGTAGCAATGGAATTTTTGCAGAATTTACAAGATGACCATTCCACAGTAAGAGGGAAACAGATAGCGGTCACTGATGCCATAATTGCAGAAGTTTCAGGACTACCAGCCACCGGACCGGTATGGACATTAAAAAAGGAACGATTACAGAAGGTCATCGACATCTTCCAGGACGAAGGCCAGAATTTGACAATCAAGGGGAAGGGAGTTCTGCCAGCAACCCTAGGATAACCCTGGACGGAGCTAGCAAGAACAGTCCAGAGCTACATTACCTACGAAGGAAGAAAAGACGTGGTAAGACCACGACATCTTAAACTTTTAGCTGTTCTAAAACAGAAATGCTCTGTGAATTTACCGGCACTCCTAAACTCGTTACTGCATGATGCTGCACAAAGTATGAAAAAGGCACAGCACGTAGAGGCAATCGTTAGTCACCATGGGTTGATTCGACTTGTTGTTAGTTATGGTCTTACCCAGCAGCAGAGCAGTTGGGAAGAGCTCATTGCAATGATTGAGGGGGGATTGACAGAGCCATCCCCGAAACGTAGACATTCTATAAGCCCACCAGAACAACCGGCAAAACGCAGAGAAAATGTTGCTAGTACATCACAACAACCAGAGACACACCAAGAATTGGCAAAGCGCAAGCATGCCGTTGATCCACCCGAGCAACCAGAGGAACCCAGAAAATCAGCTCGGTTAGCTCAGATGAGAGGAAGCATAAACAAGCCCAGAAAATCAGCCCGGTTGGCTCGGATAAGAGGAAGGCTGGAAAAGCTTCAGGGAAGCACCAGCCAACCAGTAAATATTGAAGATGAGCAACCCGAAGAAGAAGTACCCGAGCCTTCGGGAACAGAAATAGAAGCAGAAAATGAACAGGAGGAAGAAATGGGACAGCAGGAGGATAGCCCATTACAAGACCTACTGGGAGAAGATGACTTGGCCGCCATCCTAGCCAATATGAGTAAGTATGGTCAACCTTCTAGTTCAGAGGACCCTCACGACAAACCCCAAGAAGAAAACATGCCTGTTCATGATGAGGAGGAGGAAAATACTGAACGGGAACACTCTATTCCCAGGTCACAAGAGGAAATTCTAGAGGAAGTAGGAGCAGAAACAGCATTTGCTCAGGAAGAAACAGAACCAGTCGAGGTGCATACCCCAGAACAGCCGGAGCAGAGCAGTGAGGAAGAACCCCAAGAGGAAGATTTAGCAACTGGTCATGATCCAGTCCACCATCGACAGACTGCTGTTCCTTCAAATGAAACGATGGAAATTAAGAAGTTGCAGAAGGAACGGACTAAATTGTTAAATACGATAACCCAGCTCAGACAACAAATTAGGATTCTGAAAAAGAATCAGAAGGTAAAGAGGAAAAAGAGGGCCAACAAACGGCCTGCGGTCCAAAACCCTGAGGATCCAGCTGTCGTTCCACATGATGCTGAGGATCGGGAACAAACGGATGTTCGCGTTAAAACATAAAAGGATGATAAGAAAATTCAGACAGAGGCACCACCCTCAGGGGTAATAAGGGTTCTAAACTCCAAACAGCATAATAAGAAAGTTCAGGTAAAACTCCCGGCCTCCACTGACTTATGGAAAAAAGATTCGAAGACAAAATCCTTGCACAAGATGATGAAGCAAGCACAGCAAGAAGTTGAACAACTCAAAGAGCAAACGGTTCCCCGAGAAAAATATGAAGAGTTGCAGCAGCAACTAAGGGACGTCAGTCAATCTAAAAGCCAGGCTTTTGAAGGGTGGATGAAGGAACAAGAGGAAGTCACACAGGTAACTTGTAGACTAGATACTGCTATCAAACAGATGAATGACTTGTGTTCTTTATACAATAATGTTTTAGCATGTAGGGCCCCTGCTAAAAACTATGCTCTGTTTTTATTAGAACGATATTTACAATTACAAATAAAAGCTGTTAAGGCAGGCACCCCTATACAAATCAACAATGTCAATGATTTTATAGACTGCTGTAAACATTATGGAGTGAAAGTCCAGAGATTGTTGTGTGAACTTTATTTGCACGACCTTGTGCTAAGTCAGGAGACTGAATTGAACCCTGGCCCCTCCATTGGCGATATCTAATTCCAAGCATTCATTTCATTCGGGGTTAATCAGATTAAGTGGCTCAAAGCCTATGATACTTTCCAGAGTCAGGAAAATGGCCTAGATTTACGAGTTAGGGCTGAGCCTAGGAACCCAGTACAGTTATGGAAAGCTCATATAAACCACATAAGGACTCCAGGTGTCATTGAAACATTAGGACCCATGCATGAGGCACTCATTCGAGAGAGTTTAGAGTATTTCCTTTCTATCAAAGACTTGGCCATTAATGCAGCCAAATTTCGATATCGAATCTCTGATCCAAACATCCAGCTCAGAGAACCATTTAAGTATGAGAACTTTGAGTTAGCCGCTGACCGTTTGAATCTCTATGGCCAGAGCATTCTGAAAGCAGGGTCATCTTGGTTAGGATATAGATTTCGCGCTCCAATTATTTGGCACCCTGCACCCGGATACCAGGCCCTGTATGATATGCCTGAGGGGCAAGCAGGTCAGTTCTTTGACTATTTAATCACTCAACATGGTTGTAGGCCTCCGCATGAGACTCCTTCTCCAACATATTCTCTCACTGCATTGCATGTCAACTACAATGTTTTCATGAGGACATGAAACAAGGTAAGCAGGGGGGTGTGTGGAGTACTAAAAAGGTATGCTTTTGATGATTATTTCAGTGGCTTTTTAATAGAATTTGTGAACCTTTTGTATCATGAATTTGGAAAGTAATAAGGAACTATAACAAAACATGTGAGAATTGATGTGCATAACTTAGCCACTGATAATGTTCATTTTCTATACAGGAGAAGGAGAAAACGAAGAGTTGCCGCTCCAAAGGAAAGGACAAAGTGGAGATAACTGCTGTCTCTCTGGATGAGAACCGAACGCAAACAAAGAAAAACAAATCAAAGCAAATTGGCTCGGAAAAGAAGGAGAGAACACCAGCTCAGCGCAAAAGAAAAGACAGGATGAAGAGTTAACAGTTTGGCGAATCCCTCAGGATCGAAGATCCTGAGGGATCGCTGCTTTATTTATCTTGTTGCTTGGACATCTCCGCCGTCGTCTTTATAAAAAGAGACAGCACTGTTAGTTTAAGAGATAGATAATAGAGAGATAGGATACGTTTTATGTAATCTTCTGTAAGACATCAACTTTGGTTATTAAGTTTTGTTGAGGACTGGTTCGATGTATTTTTGATCGATGCATTAATAAAAGCTTGGTGATTATTCCATCTTCGCGTCTGCATTAACTTAAAGCGGTGTATCCTTGGAGGCTAAGGGCCCGGCCTCGAAGGACACTTGCTTCTGTACCCTTACGACTTTACTTCTGTGTGGTTTGTTTATTATTGTTATTTGATAATTTGATATGCTTTACAAGTTCATATTATATGCTCTGTTCAAGATTGAATCATTGAGGTTTCCACATATAGAATTGTATGTTGACTCTGCATCAAGTTATTTATCCTTTCAAGAGTTAATCGCACATTCTTACTGTTATATTACAGAGCTGTTATACTAAAACGTTCGTGTGGTGTGCGTTCCTAATTTATCAGTACTGTTCTATAATTCATTCGTTGTTATTACTGTTCCATTAGTGTGATCTGTGTGAATCGCCTTTAGAGTGACAGAATGTTCTTTGATTGCAAAGAGTGTATAGATTGAGTTTGGTTATAACCCGCGGGACTTAGTTATTCAATTGCTGTTCCATTTTAGAGTTGTTGTTCCATTCCCGAATTGCTATTAATTCTTTATTTACTTTGCTGTTCTATTTATCTGCATTTGATGTTTTGGTGTGAGAGATGATCTAAGGCTGTAGTGAGTATTGGCAGTCACTGACTAGCTCCCAGGCTCGTGATCTATGCTCTAGTTCCTTTTCCATCAGTTTCTGAAGGGATAGGTTATCATTGCCAAACCCTTGAATGATAAGTTATTGAGTTTTCTGAGTGTGTGATTTATTTCTTTAAAGTAATTTAATTTCAGTTAAGCATCCGTTTACTCTTGTATTTCTTAAGCACTGTACTACTAGCATTACTCTGACAAATGAGCCTCGGATTGAGTCACTCTTTGTAATGAAAAAACGCTCTCGGGTTGACATATTAATGTGAGGTAATTAGAGGTGAAAGAGACCCTTTTTATAGCTCCACAACCCTCTCCACAGTGGAAACATTGCTTCAAGGGATGGACTTGATACAAGGAAATTTTTTTCCTTATGACCTAAAAGGGATCCTTTCCAATAGGAAAAGGAAAATAAATTCAACTACTTATATACATGAGACTAGGCCCTTCATTGAGTGGAGAGCTAACCTTGTTACATGGCCTTTTGATTCACAGATGGAGGTTGAGTCTTCAGCTGCAGAAGGAAGGGGCGACACTGCCTCCGTAGAAACAAAAAGGAAAGGACAAGTAGATGAGGCAGGTGTTTCAGGAGGTCAAATAGGCATGGGCATGGGCGAGGGATCCCATCCCTATAAGAAAAAGAGAACTGAAGAACCAGAGATTGTATGGGAAGAGCCGCCACAGGAAGAGTTTATCTGATACGGGAAGCCTGACAGAAGCAAGGCTGGTTTCATAATTACTTACAACGATGCCTCTTCGTCGAAAATTTCTAGGCTGTCGCGAGCCATTTCGGTTAACAAAGTTGAGGTAAGAGAAGAAATAGGCACCAGAAGCATAACTACACGGGATAAGCTGAGGGCTAAATTGGCCGGATTCATGGACAAGTACCATACCTGAATTACCATCGAGTTACATATGGATAAAGAACAGCTTATAATTTCTATTACAGAGGTGGGGCTGGAGCCTACAGCCGAGGGGACTAGTTACCGAGCCTTGGAGTTCGCTTTAAATTTTGCTAATATCCCTATAACAGACAAGCTTGGTTTGCACTATTGTGTTGGAGATATGTTGAGATATGAGGTGGTAAAGCTTGCACTCTCTCTAAGGAAACTTGAAGACAAGTACAACTCAGTATTGGAGAATCAGAAGAGAGAAATATCTAGTGCCAGAGCTATAAACAACAACCTAGAAACTCTCATGAGAGCAGTAAGGGACAAAGGGGCTGACGATGCGGTTTGGAAGAAGCTCGTTGACGATCTTGAGGTAGAGAACTCTGAGTTGAAGAAAAGACTAAATATCCCCCATGGAGAGCATGTAAAAACGGATGAATTAATCCAAGTGGAGAGAGATAAATCAACTCTCATTGACTCACTGACCAAGGAACAAGAAGGAAACACCAAAATGACCATAGAGATGGCTGACTTAAGGCAGAGATCATATAATTTATAGGAAAGATGAGACAACCATGTATGTGTGGCTCCAAATTCTGACAAGCCCGAAACTACCCTAGAGCAGCTAACCAAAGCCTTATTAGATTTAAAGGTTTCAGAGAATGAAGCCCGAACAACTCGCCACAGACTAGAAAAGATGGAAGCTGCATTGGTGACAAATGATAAAGTGGTAGAGGCCTTACATGCTGAAGTCGACAAAATGAAAAGAGAGAAACAGATACAAGATAAAACCATCAAAGGTTTGACTACTCGGATGAAGGGCAATGTAACGCTCCTGGAAGCCAGGCACCTAATCTAGACGAACATCATATTAGAGGTGAGAAAACATTGGAAATATCTCACTCTGATGGATGACAAGAAAATCACAGTGCGTTTGTTTAAAGTAAAGTTGCAAGAAGGGCGCAAGGAAGGAGAAGCAAGGGTGGCAATGGCTAACAAGTACATCAAGTACTATAGTGAGTTATATTCTGAGGAGTTACTCACTCAAGGGATCACAGACCGTTTCAGAGGAGTGATGGAAGTTAGGAGAGTGATCAAAAAGGAGACTGCACGTGCGAATGCACTGAGTTCTCTAGAGCAGGACATAAATGGAGTTGAGCAATTCGATCATGAATGGGATAAATTGGTGGATGCAGGCCTCCTGTCACGCTGGAATCATGAAACGACTACATTTTCAAGGCTAACGGCCTATGAATAACAATTAACAGAAAGCATGAACTAGGTTGCTTTACCTTTAGAAAAAACTGCCCGCCTGAAAGAAGAAACCATAATTTCCGCCCTAAGTAAGAAATTCTCTCTCCTTTACCAGATCAAGCACTGTTTAGCCATCTGAGTGGATAACATGGAGCTTACAAATATTTAGGCTCTATTCGAGACTTTTTTCACCATGCCGACACCAGGGGAGAGTGTATGGCAAAAGTGCAGTGATTATGTCAACACTCCAACATCAAAATCCTCTCACCAGTCGCTACCTCCTCTCAGTCCCAAAAATGGTTCATCCAAGTCATTAGCACTTCCGAGTTAGCAGTTATTAAGCACTCCCCTCCGTTCCAAAAATGAAACTCATGTTCTGGTCCAGGTGGCCAAGTTACCTCTTATTTCTTATGTATTGTAAAATCGGGTGAAATAAATGCACTTTTATTTTTCATTTTATTGTTGTTTTTTCGGTTAGCGCCTTCGTTAAGGCCACTAAGCAGATGATGAGAGGCCATTTTCCTCATCATCATTTATGGTTTTCGATGGAGACCCTAAACAAAAAGATACCTTCAGGGAAATATTTTGTCTAATAAATATCTTTTTGTAGAGCTCATTTTAAAGCTATAAAAGATGAAATATGAAGCTAAGAAAGGGTTCCAGATTTTCAGAAAAGAAACCGTTAATTGTGAATTTTCCTTTTTATAAAGTTTTGAGATACTTTCATAGTGTATGTTGGAAGATCCCATTGGGAAATAGAAACGAAGTTATTCTGTTATGTAATGGATTCCGAATGAGATGAGTTACAGTATGTAATTTCTTAGTAGTGCTTTAATATAAATGTCCATTGTATTTCCATCATTTTCCTGTTATCATAAGCTTTCAAAATGTGACTGTTCATTATTTAGATGTGAATTTATCTTGAATGGTACTCATATCTATCTATCTGCTACACTTTAAATATGGCTCGAGGCACGATATTCTGTTCATGTTCTATTTACATTTCCATATTTCTTGTGATGTTAGTGGGGTGGATTATTATGCTAGTATAAGCCTATCTTATGCTAATATTTCCTTTCACATTCTGCCACTGTTTTCCATACTCATTGATTTTGGTAACTGTTTACTAGTTTCATGTTCGGTCCTCCTCACAGTAGTTAGTTTTATGCCTGCTTCTAATGCTTTCTTATAGTCCCTTATGCTCTATCATTGGATGTCATTATTGTCCACTTTCTATCTCTGATGTCTTGGTCCCATACCAGAAAAATTTAACCCTTATTCCGTAACAAGAGGTCTTGTAGTATCAGCTTGTAAAAACCTTTCTGAACCCTCTTGTCTTAAGATGTCCTAGGCACTAGTCTTTAACAACTCAAGGCTATCTCTAGGAGTTACAACATCTTTTTGGCGCCATTGACGGGAACGAATTTGAAGATCTTATCCCTGTGATACGACAAAATCACATTCACCCTTCAAAATCAGGTGAGTACAAAGGATTGAGAGTTTTATATCCCTCACCTTGGCGAATCCACTGTTCTTCAAAGCATAAAGCCCATCGCAACCCTGGCGTATCATAATGCCTCCTGTGTCTGAGCCAGAGAAGATTTTATTCAAAATAATCTGGAAAGAAAAACAACCTTCTCAAACTGATATACCCAGGTTCTCATTAGAAGACTCTCCATCCTCCTCTCAGCAAACTCAAGTCCAAGTCCCTGGTTCTACTGCTAGAGTACTTGAATACAAACCAGATAACCCTAGCCTTGAGCATTAAGAGATAAAAGATGAAGTAGAGTCAATAGATACTTCTGGGTTTTTCTCGCATCCCACTCCTGAAGCTGAAGAAATTAAGCAAGTGACTATCACTCAGATTCCACTTGCCCAAGCCAATTCACAAGCTACCTTTCAGCACATACCCATTTTCATTCATCAAAACCCTCCTTTAGTTCTTTTGGGTATGTGTTATATTCTTTCCACGACTAAGCACGCGCGGGGGGGTGATAGCTCCCCCTTTGCACTGGGCACAACGGGGGGTGGTAGTCCCCCCTGTCGGGGTCTGGGGCAACGCCCCGGCGAAAATTTTTTGGTCCTTAATTTCTGGCGGGTAGTCCGCGTCCATGGTTTTGTGCATGGTTTTGCACATGGTATTGGGGTACGATGGTTTTCGGCCCCTGGTATTTTTGTAGATCCGGTCAAGGGAACTACGGTTATGTTCTAATCCGGGGTTTATGGATTGGGGTTTATGTATGCTTCGGCATGTATATATATGTGTGTTGTAACACTAAAAGGAATATAATGAAAAATCAAGCTGGTCGTCCCGATTTGGGATCCAGGGGAAAATCTCTGTGTTTATCTGTTTTATGTTTTATGCTCTCGCAATTGTTTATTTTTCTATTATAAGATTCGTGTGTAGATAATTTCTGTTCAGGGTTAAAACCTACATTTGGTATCAGAGCTGTTTCGGCTTCAAGGGGACGCCTTTGTTGTTGAGGGTTTTTTGCTTGGGCCTGTGGTAGACCCTGTGCAGTGGGAGATCTGCGGGATCGATTCTTGCGGTGAAAGAATATGGCGAGCGGCGGAAAGATAGAGATCGAGAAATTTAATGGTCAGAGTTTTGAGTTGTGGAAGCTCAAGATGGAGGATCTGCTGGTGGATAAAGATCAATGGATCGCGGTAGATCCAGGTACTAAACCAACGGCAATGTTAGATGAAGACTGGAAGAAACTGGATCGGAAGGCTAAGAGCACAATACGGTTGTGTGTCTCAGATTCAGTATTGTTGAATGTATCTGGGGAAGCTACGGCGAAGACCTTGTGGGACAAGCTAGGGACTTTGTATCAATCTAAGTCTTTGGTGAATAAGTTTTTCCTGCGGAAAAATCTGTATAACCTGAGGATGAAGGATGGAGACTCGGTGACAGAGCATCTGAACGCCTTCAATACTGTGGTAAGTCAGTTGTCGTCTGTTGATATTAAAATCTCAGATGAAGATAAGTGCATCAGTTTATTGTGCTCTCTACCAGACTCGTGGGATAGTCTGGTTATTGCAATAGGTAGCAATACAACTACCTTGAACTTTGATGATATTGTCTCAGCCTTGCTGTCGGAGGAAATGAGACGGAGAAATATGGAGGGTCAGAATGGAGATGCCCTATCTGTACGAGGAAGGTCCCAGAACAGAAACAAGAATAAGGTTTCGAGTGGGAGATCTAAATCTCTTGGAAAGTTTGTAAAGGTGTGCTGGAAATGCAGAAAGGAAGGGCACTACAAAAAGGACTGCAGATCTAAAGCTCCTAAGAAAGGAAAGGGATCTGATGATGCTCCTTCTGCAGAGGCAAAAACCACCTCGGATGAAGGTGGGGATGTGTATTTGGCTTCTTCTTCAAATACACATGTAAATCATGAGTCATGGTTGATTGACTCAGGTGCATCCTTTCACTTCACTCCCCATAGGGAGTGGTTCTGCGAGTATGAGAAATATGATGGTGGTGATGTCTTCCTGGGGGATGATAGGAGGGCCAGAATCATCGGACGTGGAAAGGTCAAGCTGAAGCTGTAAGGTGGAAGGATTAGAACACTTCCTGGTGTTCTGCATATTCCTGCATTGGCCAGAAATCTGATTTCTGTAAGCAAGATGGATGATGCAGGTGTAAAAACAGTGTTCGAGAAAGATGCCTGCAAGATGGTTCGGGGAGCACTAGTATTAATGCGGGGAGTTAGGACTGGAACTCTGTTAGCTTCTAAGGGCAACACCGATTGTTGATGATTATATGGGATTACGACGGATTTCACAAAAGTGGACGGAAAAGCCTGGTGTGTACGGAGAAAAGACAAAGTACTATGGCATCAAAGGCTTGGACATATTGGAGAGAAGGACCTTCAGATACTGCATAGAAATGGTATGGTAGAAGGTATGTCTAATTTCTCTCTGGATTTCGATTTCTGTGAACATTGTGTATATGGGAAGAAGAATCGGGTGAGTTTTCCCTCTGGTACTAAGAGGGCGAACAAGATATTAGAACTTGTGCACAGTGATGTGTTTGGGCCTGTGTCAGTTCCGTCACTGGGAAAGTCTGTGTACTATGTTTCTTTCATAGATGACTTCTCAAGGAATACATGGATATATTTCTTGAGGAAGAAATCTGAAGTCTTTGACAAATTTAAAGAATTTAAGGCTCTGGTGGAAAACCAGACAGAGAAGAAGATAAAGGTCTTTCGAGAGACGGATAATGGTGGGAGTTAAGCAAGAGGAATTTGAAAAGTTGCAGCAAGAAGTGTGGTATGTACGACGAAGACTATCCCATACACACCACAAAAAAATGAGTTGAAAGAATGAACGAACTTGCGGTGGAAAAGGCAAGAAGCATGCTCGGTGGTACGGGTTAGGACAAGAATTCTAGGCGAGGAGCGGTGGAGAGTACCGCATGCTATACGGTATGGTCCTTCATCAGCGTTGGAGGATAAGACCCCACATGAGGTATGGAGTGGTAAGAAACCCTCTCTTTCACATCTAAGGGTATTTGGATGTGATGCATATGTACATGTTCCAAAGGAGAAAAGGACCAAGTTGGATAATAAATCTGAAAGGTGCATCTTTATTGGGTATAAGGATGTTTAAAGGGTTACAAGCTTTGGAACCCAGAAACAAGGAAGGTTGTGTATAGCCGAGATGTGGTGTTTAGAGAAGTGAAAGATGTTGTTAAACATGAAGTCCTACCAAAGGAACCCGAGAAGATAGAGTTTGAGCTAAAGGAGGATGAATCAGACTCTACAACAGAAGAAGACTCAGAAGATGAAGAGCCACAAACTCCAAATTTGAGAAGATCAGTTCGGGAAAGAAGGCAACCAGAAAGGTACAGTCCATCTACTTTCTGTTCAGGTTTTGCCTTAACTATAACTGATGATGAACCCAGAACTATCAGGGAGTCAGTAGATTCAGAGGATGGAAAACTATGGAAGGAGGCCATGGTTGATGAAATGGCATCCTTGCACAAAAATGATGCATGGGATTTGGTGGAGTTGCCGGCTGGAAGGAAGCCCATTGGGAGCAAATGGGTGTTTAAAAAGAAGATGAATGGAGAAGGCAAGGTGGAGAAATACAAAGCTCGGTTGGTAGCAAAAGGTTATTCCCAGGTGCCGGGAATTGATTTTGGTGATATTTTTTCTCCTGTTGCCAAGGTTGCTTCTATTAGATTACTTTTATCTGTTGCTGCTGCATTTGATTTTGAGATAGAACAGATGGATGTGAAGACAACATTTCTTCACGGGGATCTAGAAGAGGAGATCTACATGAAGCAACCTGAAGGCTTTATGGTGAAGGGTAAGAAAGAACTGGTATGCAGGTTGAAGAAGTCTCTGTATGGGTTAAAACAGTCACCAAGGATGTGGTACCAGAAATTTGATACCTATATACGGGGACTTGGCTTCACCAGAAGCAAGGAGGATCACTGTGTTTATTTTAAATTAATTGGTGACCGTGTTATTTATTTGGTCTTGTATGTGGATGATATGTTGTTGATTTGAAATGACAAAGAAATTATCCAAGATTTGAAGACCCAGCTGTTCTCCAAATTCGACATGAAGGATCTTGGTGCTGCAAACTATATTTTGGGCATGGAAATTAAGAGAGATCGGGCAAAGAGGAAGCTCTGGTTAAACCAGAGGAAGTATGTCGAGACTATATTGCAGAGGTTCAATATGCAGGATAGTAAACCGGTGAATGTTCCTATTCTTGTAGGTGTAAAGATGTCTGCTGAATAGTGTCCCAAGACACAAGAAGAAGAGGAGTATATGTCCCGTGTTCCATATGCAAGTGCAGTGGGTAGCCTGATGTATGCAATGGTCTGTACTAGACCAGACATTGCACATGCAGTGGGAGTATTGAGCAGGTTTATGTCAAACCCGGGGAAGGAGCATTGGACAGTAGTGAAGCGAGTTTTCAGATATTTACGTGGCACTAGTGATTATGGCTTGTGCTACCAGGGAAGACCAGGATTGGAAAGAATGTTGGACATTCGTGGTTTTGTTGATGCAGACTGGGCTGGAGATCTGGACCAAAGAAGATCTACAAGTGGGTATGTGTTTAGCCTATTTGGAGGCGCGGTCAGTTGGATGAGTAAAAGACAGTCTGTAGTGGCGCTTTCAACTACAGAGGCAGAATACATAGCAGCCACTCATGCAAGCAAGGAAGCAGTTTGGTTGTAGATATTGTGTTCAAGTATGGGGTTGGTACAAAAAGCTATAAGGATAGGTTGTGATCATAGCCAAAGTGCAATTTTCTTGGCTAAGAACCCTGCTTATCATTCAAAGACAAAGCACATTAATGTTCAATATCACTTTGTTAGAGATATGGTTGAGGCTAAAAGGGTGTTGCTGGTAAAGGTGGACACTTTGAAGAATGTTGCAGATGCATTAACAAAGTCTGTGAGCACTCAGAAGTTCTCTTGGTGTAGAGAAACAATGGGTGTTGAAGAATTAGGCCAATGACTAAGCCCTCCTATGGCCCCCTGTGGAAAGAAAACAACAAGTGGGAGAATTTTGGGTATGTGTTATATTATTTCCACGACTAAGTGGGAGAATTTTGGTCCTTAATTTCCGGCGGGTAGTTCGCATCCATGGTTTTGTGCATGGTTTTGCACATGGTATTGGGGTATGATGGTTTTCGGCCCTTGGTATTTTTGTAGATCCAATCAAGGGAACTACGGTTATGTTCTAATCCAGGGTTTATGGATTGGGGTTTATGTATGCTTCGACATGTATATATATGTGTGTTGTAACACTAAAAGGAATATAATGAAAAATCAAGCTGGTCGTCCCAATTTGGGATTCAGGGGAAAATCTCTGTGTTTATCTGTTTTATGTTTTATGCTCTCGCTATTTTTTATTTTCTGTTATAAGATTCGTCTGTAGATAATTTCTGTTCAGGGTTAAAACCTACAAGTTCCACCTCCACCCATGGCAGTTCCTGGCTTCCTGATAAATAAATATGCCCCTCTGGAATTACCACATATTTTAAGTGACATGCCCCAAGACTACATGGAGCTCTTACCCTGCTTTACCAGGGAAGACTATAGTGCTGCTCAAAATCATCTTGAGGATTTTTGTGCTTTCGTAGAGAATTTCAATGTGGAACACTTGGACGTAGTGCAAAGGTTGTTCGTTCAATCTCTGGATGGAGAAGCTAGAAACTGGTTCAAGACTCTTGGAGAGCACACCATCACCAACTGGGAGGAGATGGAAAATTCTTTCACCCAAAAGTGGGGAGAGAAAATAGGCCATGGCTATTGTCTCACAGAGTTCAACGCTTTAAAGAAGAGACACAATGAGGATGTGTCTGAATTTATAAAGAGATTCAACAAGCTATCCACTAACCTATCGGCTCATATGAAACCTCCTCAGACACCTGCTAAGGTAGTGTTTGTGGGAGCATTTGACTCTGAGTTTGTTTTCACCCTTAGAGAAAGGAAATCTGCTTCACTGGACCAAGCTCAAATCGATGCATTGGAGGTAGAAGTCAACTTCACTTCTACAGGGAAATCAAAAGGAAGGTTGGACCACGATTTCAGACGAAGAGGTAAAGATGAAGCGTCTTCTTCAAACCAAGAAAGAGAGGTGTCAAATTATAAGATTGAGGAAATGAACAAGATGATTAAGAATATTTCAAATAAACTAGTGAAACTAGAGCTAGAATAAAAGAATGCCTCTTCCTGGCCATCTCAGATTGCTCCTAACAGGGGTTATAACCTACAGTATCGAAAGCCACCCCTATAGATATTGAAAAGGGATAGAAAGGAGCAACAATATCACATACAACCCCCTCTATATTTGGAAGGGAAAATGGAGGGTCCTACTGAAGATGTTCCTGATGGACAAGATGATTAGTATCTTTCCTATCCAGAAGGGGAAGAGGTAGATATTTCTCTACAGGAGGAAGAAGAAGAGAAAGTGAACTCCACTGAAGATCCTGAGATTGATGATTATTGCAGACAGTTCGTGGATTTCATGCAAGCCCAATTCCACAAGAAGTATGATCTTTGGTCTTCTAGGAAAATGACTCTTACTCAAGATGAAGATGAAGAGTCACCTCTAAAAGAGTCGGTCTCTCAGAAGGTTGATAATAGAGGTAAGAAAATTGTTGAAGAACCCTTTCATCAGAAAATTACCTCTCCATCCTCATCTAAGTCAATACCTGATCCCCTTGAAAATCCTAGATATATTCTTGCTGATGAAAAGCCTCTAGTCCTTCCTAAAGAACCAAAGGATGCCATCATAGAAAAGGGTCCTGTTGTTTTTAATCTCGAAAAAGAATTAGAGAAAGTTAAGATCCTTGTCCCCTTATTTGAACTTCTGAAGTAGCCTTCTTATAAAGCTCAGGTGTCACAATTCATGCTCCCTCATGGAGTAACTCCACCACCTGACAGTGTTAACCTTCAAGAGGAGAGGCCTATGGTAGTATTTGACCCACATGTAGAAGACCTAGATTCAGCAACCCCACCTTTTTATTTATCCTTAGTCATTCATGATTTACTGTTGCACAATTGTATGTTGGACTCAGGGCATCACATAATCTATTGCCTCTGTCAGTCATGGAGCAACTAGGGTTGCAGATCACTCGCCTGTATAAGGACCTCTATTATTTTGATTCCAAGAGAGTCAAATTCCTGGGGATGATTAAAGATCTAGTGGTGAACTTGGCTCAAATTCCATCCAAAAACATTGTTATGGACATAGTGGTCGCTGATATCACAGCCCGATTTGGGATGCTGTTGTCTAGGTCATGGGGGACTAAAATTGGCAGGTCAATTAAGCTTGACCTCACTTATGCCACCATCCCAGTATTTGGTGGGAAAGAAAGGAGGCTATATCGAGAGTCTAGATTTGTGGAGATGGTGATCAAAGTTGATGGTTTAGTCAATTCTCCAGTATAGCAAGGAGGTGGAGTTTTCCTATCTAATGCTCGAGGAGGATCAAGAGTTTTTACAGGAACCATCATTCAAGTTGTGGAGACTGGAACAGTCTACAAGTAATGAAGAAAGGGGGATGTGGACTCTGCACTTCGATGGAGAAAATTCAAGGGAAGAAAATGGAGCGGGTGTCCTTTTAATCTACCCTACTGGACAATTGGTTCCCTTCTCTTTTAAGTTGGAGTATGAAGCCACCAATAATGTGGCAGAGTATGAGAAACTACTTTTGGGGCTACAAATTGCCAAAAATATGAACGTTTCGAATGTCAATGTTTTTGGAGACTCAGAGTTGGTGGTGAGGCAGATTAAAAATCAGTGCCAAGCTAAACACCCTCGGTTAAGATCATATAGAAATGAAGTATGGGACCTAGTGGAGAAATTCTTCCTAGCATTCAACATACAATTGATACTGAGGGATCAGAACAGGATGGTTGAGTCCCTTGCTGTGGCAGCAAGTAATTTCCGTCCATCCCAGAATCCGCTCTTGAGATACGAAGTGGAGGTGCATTATTGCCCCTCTATCCCGGATAACGTCAAGCAGGTTTTTGAAGATGAGGAGTAGGTGAAGCGCTTCATGGAGACTATTGGAGAGTTTTATAACTTGTTCATTGATGCCGGAGAAGAAGAGATCGAAGAGCAGCCTCAAAACAAATGGCAAGAGACAGTGGTTGGGCATAGGGTGCTGCAGTTGAAAGGGAACGTGATCCCCAGAGGTCTGGTGCCTTTGGAAATACTGTTTGATAAAAAGTATGTCCCTATTAACCCTAACAAAATGATCAATTAAGGTCAAGTAGATGATGTAAATATTGGGACAGAAGAGGATCCTAAAATCGTAAAATTGTCTAAAGGAGTGCCAGAAGAGTACAGAGACCAATACTTCAAATTGTTTCATTCTTACAGAGATGTTTTCACTCGGTCATACCAATATCTAAAAAAAATTTGGTACCAGTATCATACAGCATAAAATCCCACTGAGAGGAGATGTTAAGCCACATAAGCAAAAGTTGAGGCAAATCAATCCTTTGCTGCTCCCTTCCATAGAGAAAGAAATCAAGAAGTTGTTGAAGGCTAAGATCATTGTCCCTTTAAGGTACTCAGAGTGGGTGCCCAACCTGGTCCCTGTCATAAAGAAGAATGGGGAAATAAGGCTATGTGTAGACTTCTGGAACTTGAACAGAGCATCCCTTAAAGATAACTATCCTCTCCCCAAGATGTATCACATACTATAGAAGGTAGTGGGATCCTCTCGAATGTCTATGATGGATGGTTTCTCTGGATATAACCAGGTGGCAGTCCTCCCCAAAGTTAAAAAGAAGACAACATTCACCACACCATGGGGTACATTCATGTATGCTCGAATGCCTTTCAGCTTGATAAATGCAGGAGCCACTTTCCAGCGAGTGATGGATATTGCTTTCGTAGGAGAGAAAGAAAAGTTCATGGTGATATATCTCGATGATATCATCGAAGAATGATGCTGAACATATTGAACATTTACGCCGAACTTTAGACAAGTGCTGCAGGTATGGCTTGTCCCTAAATCCTCAAAAGTCCATGTTTGCTTTAGAGGAAGGAAAATTATTAGGGCATATTGTAACTAAAGCCAGAGTGACGATTGATCCAAAAAGAGTAGAGGTAATTAACGGAATATCCTTAGCTCGAAACAAGAAGGAGGTCCAAGTATTCCTCTGATGCATAAATTTTTTGAGAAGATTCATCCTGAACTACACTGAAATAGTTCGGCATATCACTTAGATGCTTAGAAAAAACAATGATGTAAAATGGACACCAAAATCAAGAGAAGCATTCAACAGAACTAAAAGTGCCTTTGCAAAAGCCCTAGTACTGGCGGGACTAAACTATGTTAAGCCATTCACGATCTTCTCATTTGCATCCCCACATACTGTAGCTACAATATTATTACAGAAAAATGAAGATGGGTATGAGAAACCCATCACCTTTTTTAGTCAGGTGCTTCGAGACACCGAGTTAAAGTATAACATTTTGGAGAAGCAGGCATATGCCCTAGTAAAGTCCCTAAAAGCATTTCGAATGTATGTGGTGCAGTCACCCATAACCCCTTTCATGCCTACAGCCACGGTGAAAGACATCTTGATTCAGGGGGACAGTGAGGGAAAGAAAGGTAAATGGATCGCTAAGATTCAAGAATATGAATTGGACATTTGCCCCACGAAGCCTATCAAACGACAGGGGCTAGAAAAAATCTTGTCCAAGTCAAACTATCAGGCTCTAGGCATAAATCTATCTATGGAAGGTGGAGAATTACTTGAAGGTATAGATGAACAGCCCGAGATAGAAACCACTGTGCAGAAAATGCACATGAAGTACCTGCTCAGTACTTGGTATAAAGATATTGTGGACTACCTTTTAACTCTCGAGCATCCTTTAAACTTCGATAAGACTAAATATCGAACTATGAGGTTGAAATCCCAAAAATACATCGTTGTAAATGTCCGATTATATTGGAAGGATCCTTCAGGAATCCTACTCTTATGTTTCATAGAGTGAGAGGTGGAGGAAGTCATGGATAAATTCCATGAAGTCATCTGCGGAGGTCATTATAGTTGGCGGTCCAGAGCTCACAAGATATTGAAAGTGGGTTTCTTTTGCCCTAAATTGTTCGGAGATGTACATGCTCGGGTCAGGGCGTGTGAGAAATGTTAGAGGTTTGCTGAAAAACAGAAATTTTCACCCTTACCCATGATTCCAGTATATATAGAAGAGCCTTTTCAACAACGTGGAATCGACTTTATCAAGGAAATCCACCCAGCATCAAGTGGTCAGCATAAGTGGATCCTCACGGCCACTGAATACATCACCAAGTGGGTAGAGAAGATACCCGTGAGAAATGCCACTAACGCAGTTGTGATCAAGTTCCTGGAAGAGAATATCATATCCAAATTTGGTTGTCCAGTTAAGGTTGTGACAGATAACGCTCAAGCTTTCAAGTCTGCCAAATTCACCAATTTCTGTCAGTAATACAATATCACCTTGGGGCACTCTACAACCTTTTATCCCAAGGGAAATGGACTGGCCGAGTCTTCCAATAAGACTTTGGTAATAGCATTAAAGAAGGCTATAAATGAAAGTCAGGAAAACTGGGATTCTCAGCTCAAATTCGCCCTCTGGGCAAACCAAATCACTAGTAAAAGGTCAACAGGTAAGTCACCTTATGAATTGGTTTATGGCTGAGCGGTAGTTTTTCCAATTCAACTTGCCCTACCTATGGCTAGGTTCCTCCAAGATAGCCAAGAATAGCCTAACGATCTCACCAGAATAATGAACCAGTTGGTTGAGTTAGAAGAGACTTGGAGCCAAGTGAATGACAGGTTAGCAGAATATCAGGAGAAGATGAAGGGCTTGTTCGATCAACATGTCAAAGACAAGGAAATGTAGTCTGGGGACCTAGTACTAAGATGGGACATCAGAAGAGCCGAAAAAGTTAAGCATGGAAAGTTTGACCCATTGTGGTTCAGGGCATTCAAGGTTGCCGAAGTGAGAGGCAACAACACCTTCATATTGGAAAACTTGGAAGGTGACTTGATCGAGGCACCAGTAAATGGCCAGTTATTAAAACTATATTTTCAATACTGACAAAGGTCTCAGAGGTTGTTGTATATAGTGTATATATCTATCACTTTTACATTCACTTTTGCTATTTGTTTTTCCATAGGAGTGTTTGAAATTTTTGAAGGGGCTCTGGCTCTCAAGGAATATGTTGCAAAAGGTCTGCAAAGTTCTCAACACACTCGAGGACGAATGTGCCATTCCTAGGTGGAGCCAATGTTGTTTGGTTAGCCCTCACACTAAGCTAAAAGAGAGAAGCTAAAATAAACAAAGAGAAGGTCCATGGAGATAGTGGGATAAGTGAGTTTAAAGGTAGTATGGCACAGAAGTCCCTTATGGCGCGAGCGCGGATACAAAACTAAAGGTGCTAAACAATCAAGCAAGAAGTTGTGTTCCATATGGCAGAAAAATAAAAAGGAGAAGGACACACACAAGGTATTTCAGGGGGATTAAGGAGAAGTGGAAGGAGATAGAGACCTACCCCCCGAAGCACGTGACGTCACAGCACAGCGGAACAAATCATAAACATTCTGCGGGGTGGTGAAGTGTAACGAGAAGCCCTCACAAGCCCCCGCCGGAACCTTAAGTGGGCCCACCGAGGAGTACATTTGGTGCTATGTAAACGAAAGGTAAGGTAAGTTTATGGAACCCCATACTTAACCCGACGCATGGCTTGCAACTACCCGACCCCTGATAGCCAACAACCTATCGCCACATGTCCCATTGTCGATGTCCTTATGACGTCGACCCTACAGTTGTCATGTTAGCCTCGTTTTTCGCAAATCTTTGTCTGTTTAACCTCATTTTACGCCCAAACTTAGTAAAATACTTTTTTTTTTACGAATCTGTCATGCAGCGAAGCTCCAAATATAGTACTAGGTCATTTTCAACCCCCGCGACGCTTTCCCCCACGGGCTTTCTCACTATTCACAGGTAATTAGTCATTCCTTCGCCTCACCATTTTCCTTCTTTTTTACTTTTAAAAATGGTCATGAGTAAAGAAAAGTCCAGAAAGTCAGAACCTAAAACCCCACAAGCCCGTAAGGTCAGGGTTGTCGCTGGACCTGAACCCCTCATTGACCCTCATGCACAAATTCATGACCTGTCCTACCCCTTTAGTGTATCCCGTGGTAGACCCGAGTTGTTTGAATGTCATTTGAAAGGGCCAAGACAGGTTCAAATTCATTCAGTTAGGCTTGAATTACCAGATTGCTCCGACCACATTTCCAGTTCCCGAGTTCATAAGTTGGCTCAGTGAAGCCTATGACGAGCACAGGTATTTATTCCTATCGGCTCAGGGTAATAAGATTTTTCGCATATCCCCTGAGCTCATAAAGGTATCCCTTCATTTCCTTCACAGTCAAATTTATGTCGAGTTCACCGAGTTTTCTCTCTCCTGTTAGTTCTCAAAGTTTCCCTGGAAGAAGCAAAGCGAATTCCTCAGTTTTATTTCAAACCCTCGTCTTATGGCTGTCCCACCTTTAGATGTTGTTCCCTTATCCACTTTTAGAGATAATGTCCAACCGATCCTTGCTTTCATTTCAGGGCTATTAGGTCTCAAGGAGGTCAAACTCGTGTGGAAATAATGTATAGCTCTCCTTTGGCTCATGTCTCAAAAGGGTATTCTTTGGGATATCCCTACCTTCTTGGCTTCAGCTAGCCAAACTCAGTTCCAAGAGCTATCCTCCTATGGGTCTTTCCGATTTTGTTCGTTATTATTTTATCTTTTCCTGTTTGAGCATGCTGACAAGTTTGAGAGTCTAGGCCTTGAGAAGCTTTCGAGGATGAATGCCCAGCCAAGAACTGTATTTGAGTGGAACATCTTTGTTCTTCAATAGCCTAACGGGAGGGGGTATACAATTTTTTTAAATGAATTCATGTCCATAGCCTATACCATAATACATGACAACCCTTCACCTAGAATGTTTCCTAAGCAGAAGAACTGGTTGCAGTTCGATGAGGAAGATAGCACAGGGGACTGGTACCTATATGATGATTACACCAAAGTCAGGGTTTATGGCGCGGAAGTACCCCCTTATCGCCTACCGGTGTTTCCAGCTATGCGAATATTTGCCTTTGAGTTCATCCGTCAAACCCTGAAGGCTGACCAGATCCACTTTGTGCCTGCAAAGAAAGGATACATTCTCAAGCTCCCTACCTCTGTTGGCCCCTTCACCATAAATTCGAGACACACCCTCTCCACAATGGAAACGTTGCTTCAAGGGATGGACCTAATACAAGGAAACATTTGGCCTTATGACCCGAAAGGGATCCTTTCCAATAGGAAAAGGAAAATAAAGTCGACTACTTATGTACAAAAGACTAGGCCCTGAATTGAGTGGAGAGCTTACCTTGATACATGGCCTTTGGATTCACACATAGAGGTCGAGTCGTCATCTACAGAAGGAATGGGTGACACTGCCTCTGCAGAAATAGAAAGGAAAGGACAAGCAGATGAGGCAGGAATTTCAGGAGGTCAAGTAGGCATGGGCATGGGTGAGGGATCCCATCCCTCTAAGAAACAGAGAACTAAAGAACCGAAGATTGTATGGGAAGAGCCACCACAGGAGGAGTTTATCCGATACGGGCAGCTTGACAGAAGCAAGGCTGGTTTCACAATTACTTACGACGATGCCTCTTCATCAAAACTTTCTGGGTTGTCGCAGGCCATTTCGGTTAACAGAGCCAAGGTAAGGGAAGAAATAGGCACCAGAAATAGAACTACTTGGGATAAGTTGAGGGCTGAATTGGCCAAATTCGTGGATAAGTACCATACCAGACTGACCACTAAGTTAGATATGGACAAAGAACAACTTATAATTGCTATTACAGAGGCGGTGCTGGAGCCTATAGCCGAGGGTACTAGTTACCGATCCCTGGAGTTCGCTTTAAATCTAGCTAATATCCCTATAACAGACAAGCTTGGTTTGCACCAGTGTGTTGGAGATATGTTGAGTGATGAGGTGGTAAAGCTTGCACTCTCTCTAAGGAAATTTGAAAACAAGTACATCTCAGTATTCGAGAATCATAAGAGAGAAAGGGCTAGTTCCAAAGCTATAAACAACAACCTAGAAACTCTCAGGAGAGCAGTAAGGGACAAAGGGGCTAACAAGGATGTGGTTCAGAAGAATATCATCTATGATCTTGAGGCAGAGAACTCTGAGTTGAAGAAAAGACTAAATATCCCTCGCAGAGAGCATGTACAAATGGACGAATTAATCCAGGTGGAGAGAGAGAAATCAGCTTCTGCTGACTCATTAGCCAAGGAACAAGAAGGAAACACCAAAATGACTGCGAAGATGGCCGACTTAAGGAGATTGTCTGATTTACAGGTAATATGGGACAAGCATGTATGCGTGGCTCCAACTTCTGACGAGTCCGACACTACCCCGGACTAGCTAACCAAAGCCTTGTCATATTTAAAGGTTTCAGAGAATGAAGCCAAAATAGCTCGCCACAGACTACAAGAGATGGAAGTTGCATTGGCAAAAAATGATAAAGTGGTAGAGGCCTTACAAGCTGAAGTCGATAAAATGAAAAGAGAGAAACAGATACAAGATAAAACCATCAATGATTTGACTACCCAGATGAAGGGTGATGTAACTCTCATGGAAGCTAGGCACCTAATCTGGACAGACATCATATCGGAGGTGAGAAAACATTGGAAATATCTCACTCTGATGGACAACAATAAAATCATAGTTTGTTTGTTTAGAGTAAAGTTGCAAGAAGGGCACAAGGAAGGAGAAGCAAGGGTGGTAGTGGCTGACATGTACGTCAACTACTTGAATGGGTTGGATTCTAAGGAGTTACTCACTCAAGGGATCACAAATCGTTTCAGAGGAGTGATGGAAGTCAGGAGAGTGATCGAAAAGGAGACTGCATGTGTGAATGCTCTGAGTTGTCTAAATCAGGTCGCAAAGGGAGTTGCGCAGTTCAATCATGAATGGGATAAATTGGTGGAGGGAGGCCTCCCGTCATGCTGGAATCGTGAAATGATTGCATTTTTAGGGCTAACAACCTATGAGCAACAATTAACAGAAATCATGAACTAGATTGATTTTCCTTTGGAAAAAACTGCCCGCCTGAAAGTAGAAACCATAATTTCCACCCTGAGTAAGGAATTCTCTCTCCTCTGCTAGATCAAGCATTGTTTAGCCATCTGAGTGGATTACATGGAGCTTACAGATATTCAGGCTCTAGTCAAGACTTTTCTCACCATGCCGACACCAAGGGAGAGTGTATGGCAAAAGTGCAGTGATTATGTCAACACTCCAGCATCAACATCCTCTCACCGGTCGCTACCTCCTCTCAGTCGCAAAATTGGTTCATCCGCGTCCTCTACACTTCTGATTCAACAGTTATCAGGCACTCCCCTCCATTCCAAAAAACGAAACTCATGTTCTGGTTTAGGTGGCCAAGTTACCTTTTATTTCTTATGTATTGTAAAATCGGGTGAAATATTTATTTCACCCTCTGCACTTTTATTTTTTATTTTACTGTTGTGTTTTTAGTTAGCGCCTTCGTTAAGGCCACTATGCAGATGATGAGAGGTCATTTTCCTCATCATCATTTTTGGTTTTTTATGGAGACCCCAAACATAAAGATATCTTTAGGGGAATATTTTTTCTAAGAAATATCTTTTTGTAGAGCTTGGTTGAAAGCTATAAAAAGATGAAATATGAAGCTGAGAAAGGGTTCCAAAATTTTCAGAGAAGAAACTGTTAATTGTGAATTTTTCTTTTTGTAAATTTTTGAGATACTTTCATACTGTATGTTGGAAGATCCCGTTGGGAAATAGAAATGAAGCTACTATGTTGTGTAGTGGATTCCGAATGAGATGAGTTACAGTATGTATTTTCTCAGCAGTGCTTTAATATAATTCCCGTTGTATTTCCATTATTTTCCTAATATGGTAAGATTTCAGAATGCGAGTGTTCATTATTTAAATGTGAATTTATCTTGAATGGTACTCATATCTATCTGTCTGCTACATTTTAAATATGGCTCGAGGCATGATATTATGTTCATGTTCTATTTACATTGCCATATTTCTTCTGATGTTAGTGGGGTGGATCCTTATGCTATTATAAGCCTACCTTACGCTAATATTTCCTTTCACGTTCTGCCACTGTTTTCCATACTCATTGATTTTGGTAACTTTTTACTAGTTTCATGTTCGGCCCTCCTCACAACAGTTAGTTTTATGCCTGCTTCTAATGCTCGCTTATAGTAACTTATGCTCTATCATTGGATGTCATTATTGTCCATTTTCTGTCCCTGATGTCTTGGTCCCATACTAGAAAAATCTAACCCTTATTCCACAACAAGAGGTCGTGTAGTATCATCTTGTAAAAACCTTTCTGAACCCTCTTGTCTTAATATGTCCTAGGCACTGGTCTTTAACAACTCAAGGTTGTCTCTAGGAGTTACAACAGGTAGATAATCTGAAGTAAATCTAATATTGTAAGGAAATTTTGATGAAGCACAACCCTGCTGATAAAAATGGGGATAACATAGCAATATCCAAAACCTCTCTGATGAAAAATAGATATGATGTTATTTGTGGACCTAACCACTAATGTTTCTGCACAACATGTTTTATACTTCAGTTGACAGGGTAGCCTACTAAATCTATTAAAGTATTTAAACACTTTCCCAGTTTGTTACATAGCGCAAAATAAACCATATATATTTTAATCTGATGTATCATAATATTTCAAGAGCCACTTTGATTATTAACATGAGAGGATTGCTTATCTGAATGGACAACAAGCGACTGAGTCAGGGACAAGAACTATCCTCCCAACCTTAGGAAAACTGCAAATAGACCTATATCATGAAATTACCACTCTCGAGCCAGATTCCAGGGTGTAAGGGGACTGTTGTAGGGCCAAAAGAGGTTGATTTTTCCATAATTCTTGCCCCACGAACCAATATTCCCCCTCAGACAGCGTGTCGTTCTCCCAAATGTTCCAAAACTCCCCCCCCCCTCTCTTTTGCATTTCCTTAGGAATCAATATCATGCCTCTGCTATTATTTCTTAGCTTGGCCAAAATCGTGTGATACACTCAATGCTGCCCATATCTCAATTCTCTTCTAGATTTTTGTATTAGTTGGCCTTGTTATTGTTGACTAATTTTTTTGTTTTCCTTCCCAATATTTTCAGTCAATCACGTAGTTCCACTTAACCTTTTCCCCCCTTGTTCACCATCTTTCCCAAGCAACATGTCCACCTCAACTTTGGAATTAGTTGTCCCAATTTGACTCATCCAATGTGCATATTTAAAAAAAAAAAAAGGAATAGCGCTATCACAAGCCCCTCCCCCTTGGGGGAACACCATCCTAAGTGTTCAATGAATACATACAATGAGATTAACCACTTAAGAGACTAAACACAATTGATATGAAGATTTATATGTACAACTCATTTCAAATTTTAAAATAGAATTTATATGCACAGTGGCTCAACCAACCACTTAGTAATCATCACAGTATAATTTAGCCATTTTCCAATGGCTTCGTTTTTCATTATTTTGTTTCTTGATATATTAATTAATCCAACCTGGATCATTCCGTTTCCTAGGAGTGTTTCTTGCTTCCACTATTTATCATTTCTAACCTTGCTTTCCTTGTTCTTTTAGTGGAAAACTCCCAACTCATTATTTCCAAGAATAACTCCAATGTGCTTCCGATCCCACCCGACTATGCTCATGACTATTTTTTTTTAACTTTTTGACCTTCCTTTCTCTGCTTCCTAGTCCCTCAAGCAATCTAGTCACCCCCTTCTGTGCTTCCTCACATTAGCGAGATCTAAAAACCAAGGCATATTCCTTCCTCAATACTATCAACTGGTCATTGTGTGCTTATGGAAATCAGTTAACACCATTGGTGTTGGTGTCCCATAATGGCCTTGTTCCTAAAACCCTTGGCTTTTGTTTGTTGCTACGATTCTATCATGTGATCAAATTTATTCATATGAAATGAGTGTTCTCATGTCTATTCTTGCATCATAGATACATAGATCCCATGAGACTCGTCATCAGGAAAAAATGTAATGAATGTATATTATACCTCATTAGCAGTCTATGTTTGCAATGAACTCATAACTTTCTGTAACTCCTACAATAGCCAAGTTAGTGCATAAATCAAATCATCATAACTAGAACATCTCACCAGGTTAGCTTGAAAATCTAAGATGTCATGGATCATGTTCACAATTTAAAAGTTTGAAAGATAAATAAACCATTGATACTTATCTTGATTTTATGGCTTCTTATTTTCTCGTACACACTTGATTGCCTATTCTAGCAAGCACTCAGGTGCTATCATGTCCTCCATGTTAAAAGTGTCAATCCAAAGTGCCTACTCCAATTTTATAGGTACCCTATAGACTATTCATCTAGGTACCAGTTCAACAACCATGTTTCTCAAGCGCTACAAGTACCCTCCAAGCCAACTACCCAAGTACCCACCCCAAAATCATCCTATATCATATTCATGATACTCCAGGGCTCCAGGTACCCTCCAAGCTAACTTCCCAGGTACCCACCCATAGTCATGTTGGATCGACTGCCAAAGAAACAAGGGAATACAAAGGTTCATATCCACCCTGAATCATCAAGGGACTCTAGAGGTTTATACCTCCACCCAATGATGATTAAATATATAATCCCACTCATGATTATGGGCACTACCAAACCAGATAGTATTATGTTGAAAGAAGTATTGGGAATGCAAAGTCTATCTCGCCTCCACCAAAAAATAATACATTGTACATAAGCCCAGAAAATTAATGGACATGTATACATATGCACATGGTGCCATACCGCGAATAAATAACATGATGTCACATACACATAGCCAATACCAGTACATAAGACACAGTACGTTGTATACATATAGACATGTACCATGCAGGAAGATATACACATGACTCAACACATTACACATTGTAACGTAAAATATAGAGACCACAGTGTCTCTACTTATGTGAACCGAGCCACACTTCTTGTTTTGTTTTTCCATGTTCACAATGAAAGAGTCATGTTCAAATTCTTCTTTTCACGCCATCCATAAGCGGTCATTGTCCTTGCGACTAATTCTTCACAATTGTGTTAGACATAATGGAATTTTTATGCATATATCTATACATATATCATCATGTATGCAATAAATAAGTCGGCATGCATACAAATTAGGCTTAAGAGGACTCCCTTTTACCATTTTGTTGTCCATATTTTCAATGGACTTAACCATTTTATTTGGTTGTCACCTTGTAGTCATGCGACAATTTTTCCAACCACTTATGTTTGCATTGTACTTTTTATCATGTTCATACTAAATATGTAATTCATGTATTTCCCCTTTCTTGAGAATCAACTAACTTGCTTCAAGACCCACAAGTATATAACTAGCGATAAATTGTAAAAATAATTATGCATTGCAAGAGGCAACAATAAAAGTGACATCACAAAAGGAAAGTAAAATCTATAATCACAATCATAAAGGAAACTACAATCAAGAAAAAATGGAAAAGCATACTCAACAATCATTAAACAAGTAGTTCCAAATACAAAGTTAAAGGCATAACATAACAATATCAACACGTAGTAAAATGTTTACTGCATGTCCTGAGTCTAGCACTCATATTATTGTCAATCATCAATCATGCATATATACACATACAGGAATCAATTTCCTTTCCTATTCAACTTGTGGGAAAATTCTTTTTTTTTTTAATGTTCTTTTCATCACAAGACCAACTGTTGGGCCTTGAAATTGTCATTCACTTCCATTAAATTTTCGCTTATATGTCCATATTATCACCTTCACTCCACCTCCATTTCATTACATTTACCTTACCATTACCACTATTGGGTTATATTTGTTTTTTTTCCAAAATTTATTAATTCCTAGTATTTTTAAGTGAATCTATGGTTAAAAATTAGAAAATAATATGCACATACTTATACCTAACAAGTGGAATGAGTTTGTTTCCATGTGTAGGTCAAAAAATAAGCTTCCAAAAGACTCTTATGTGGCCTCCTAAGGGAAAATTCGAATTTGGATGGAGAAGATCATGGGATCATAAGGATATGTGTCTCATTTCCTATTTGTATTGTAACTCTAAGAAGACATGTGCCATATCACTTCCTATTTGGATTGCAACTCTAGAGATATAGGGAGAGATTCATGGACTCTCATTAATGATATAGCTTCTCATCTTTTTTATAAATAGCGGAAGCTTTCTCCTATCAAATCATGTGTAAAATTGGAGTTATGCTCAAGCTTTGAATACAGAATTATATTTTGGCACCTTACTCATGAATTTTCCTTCCTTTTGATTTGGTTTCGCCTACATATGGAGCATCTCGATTTACCATCTCTCATACTTTTAGATCAGCTACCTAAAATGTGTGAGATTTACTTGCTTTTATAGATTAAACTTTATTTTCTTTATTAGTATTAGTTTTAGAATAACTATGTAATCATTGTTCTTCTGAAACATTTTGTGAGGATAGATCCTTCTATTTTCAAATTGAACTAAGTTTGAAGCAATATGAATTCATAGTTATATAGTTTCTTTTACTTTTTTTTCATTTGCTTTCCTAGATTAGAAATATCAATTAATTGTATCAATGGATGTTCTTAAAGGTCATTTCAAGATGATGATTCTAAACTAAATGATTGAATTTCTAATTCATACAGTTATTGAGTCTTTCCTCTACGCATTTTACTTGCTTTCCAGGAACTTAGAAACTAAGGTATAATTGATTTCTTACATAACATCTCAAGAGGTTAATACTTCATATTGAATGTTGGATTAAATCAAAACATACATTAGTTAACTTTACATGCTTTATACATTTGCTTTAGATCCTCATTTAATTGCATCACTAATGTTCTAAAGGTCATTCCAAGAAGTTGGATTTATCATATTTCTAGACTAAATGATTGAATATTTAATTCATGCAATTATTGAGTTTTTCTATTTGCATACTTTATTTGCTTTTCTATATTATTAGGTATAGTTGGTTACTTAACATCATCTCAAGAAGGTGACACTTCATATTGAATGTTGGAATAACTAAATATAAATTAGTTGTTTTCCTTTACATGTTTTGAAATTCTTTCTTAGATTTAAATTTCAATTCCTGCAAGTATGATTATGTGCGCTATATTTTTTTTTGAATTTTCTTTCTTTATTTTCGTTACTTGATTTCATAGGTTAGTTGAATTTCATTTTCATTATTTGATTTCATATAGTAGATGAATTGGTTTTCATTATTCTGTAGTTAGATTGATCTAAACTAAAAGATAATTTCTAGCACATATAGTGCACACATGCTTCACAAGCTTATGAAACCCCCGAGTTGATAAATTAAATGACAGGAAATTTTTTTGCCCCAACATTTTGGCATCGTTGCTAGGGAAGTGTGCATAGGACCTAGCTTTCAGTCTAGAGTGTATTTTATTTGTTTTTGTTTTTTTTACTAACCATCTATGGACAAAGGGTCTAGAATGTAGTCGAAAGACGACATTGAGTAATGGTATCAAAAAGCGATTGTGCCACAATATTCATTTATTTTTCAAGAGATCCTTGTGGAAAATCGAAAGGTCAAGTCGATTTCGCATATCCTTACAAACAATCAGGTACATTTTTCAAGTTTGGATATGAATATTTCAAAGATTCTAATCTGTAAATGGCTTCATTGGAAGCATGAATATACTTAAAAATAATATATATATATATATATATATAGTTCTATTTTAGAGAGATAGGAAAAATAATAATAAAACCAAACTTAGCTAGAATTTTAGGAATTTTTTTATTTTTTTGTTTAATTCATTTTGAATAAATTTCAGTGATGCAGTAAGAATCACTTCGTTTTTTTTATCACCATCAGAAATAAAATTTGTGTGTGAGAATATGAATTTATTTGACGAAACTGACTAGTATGCTCTCTTCCTGTGCCTCGTTGTGACCTAGAAGATCAAAAAATTAGATCAGTCAATTTAAAAATTAAAATTCAAAAATGCGTTAAAAATTTTGCTGGAAATTGATCTACAATTCTATTGAAAATCGTCGTTTGAGTCATGATCTGTTTTTTTCGGTTCTGCAAATTTTAATGTTTTGCATCCTCTCAACCTTTTTCTCATTTATTGAATTGCATGTGCACAAATTTTCTTTAAAAAAAAAAAAAAACAAAACATTAAAAAAGAAAAGAAATTTTCCTATGGAAAGGAGGCCCACGTATATGCATGAGGCCAGCCTTTGGCTTGGCCTTACACATATGAGCATACCTAATCCACGCAAAGACCCATGCACTGCAATAATAAAGTGAACCTTTTCTTTTCCATATTCGATCTTTCTCAAGCAACAGTTATTAGAAATCAATTTTAAAAGTTGCAGAGACAGAAAATGAAAGTGTATTGGATGAAGAAACTGATGATGAAGAGAAGATTACAAATTTTTGATGAAGAGAAGATTGCATATTCAATTGCAGAGACAAACAATGAAAGTGTATCACATGAAGAAACTGTTGATAAAGAGAAGATTATAGAATGTTGATGAAGAGAAGTTTGCAAATTCCATTGTAGGTAATTGGAATGAGGGAGATCGATTTGAAATTCTCTGTGAGAGACAAGCCATTACACATCAAAACCTGCAAAACAAAAAATAAAACCACATAAATTTTATTTTGCTGCAGAAGTAATTGCCAGAAAATGAAATTTCGAGAAATGCATAACTGTTAAAAACACCCGATTTTAAAACGCATTTTCTGAGCAAACGAAGGTGAATTAGGAAAAAAATAAAACATGGGTTTTTTCGGGAACAGGGTGAATTAAGTAACACACAAGAAATTTGCTGGATTTCGTAGCCATTTGGGAGAAATTCGGGGTTCTTCAGAGCTCCATTTTGTAGATTACGTGAGGAAAAAACTATTTGTTTTGAACTGTTTAAACATGGCAAGTTGAAAGCAGAAGAATCCAAGTTAATAAAAAACTCTGCTCCATATGGCATGTGGTTTAAGAGTCCAATTTGATTTAATAAATTTGATTTTAGACACATATGTGTCTCATGATTAATAAATAAATAATAATAATAATAATAATAAATCAGTTGAGAGAGTTGTGGCAAATTTCACATGCTCAATTCCACTTGGCATTTTTTCAACATAATAGATCATCCATCAAGTGCATAATTATATTTTTTAAGATTTAATTGGGATCCTGAAATATCCAAAAACTTTATCATATCAAAAAATAAATAAATAAATAAAGAATTTGCAACACATATGACAATTCAATTTGACAGATTTAATAATGACTTGCAGAACAATTGGAAGATTATTTATATGATTTCTCAATATTTAGCATTAAAAATATTATTGTTGTGTATTTTTCTATAAAGCTTTAACTTACAGGAAACAACGAATCTTTGTGATGCTAATCATATTACTAAGCACATTGCATGAAGTCATCCGACAATAGGGAGTTTATTTATTTTTCATGGTTATTTCTTAAAAATGGATTGTTATCGATATCATGAATTGGACTGAATATAACACTTTTGATTTTCCTTAATCTGTTTTATTTTAGCATTCAAATTTTTCGTAAGAATCAGAAAGGAATTGGCCATTTATTTTTTAACACACTTATGTTCTTTATGCCAAGTTTTTTTGCAGGTTTGGGATGATCGAATGATCATTGAAGGAAACCAATTGCTCGCACAATTGGTCTTAAAATGACTGATTTCATGAGAAACATAAGAACAAGTATGTGTCCATATCCATCAAGACCATTACTTTTCCTCCCTTTTGAATTATAAATCCAACCAAGCAATTCAAAGCAAGCCACAGTTATTTTCCCAGCAAGAGTCAGTTGTTCATTTTCCTTTATTCACATACACTTTCCATTACTTTTTTTCTACTCCTAACCCACAAGTAAAAGTAAAAAGCTCACTTACATGCTTATTTCCCATTGTCATTTCCCATTGTCATCTTCCATTTCCATTTTCCTTCTCCTGTCCTTTTCATTTCACAAATAAACCTTGCTTCAATGAAAATTATTGAGTCCATAGTCCTTTCCTATTCAACTTGTGGGAATTTTTATTTTATTTTTATTTTTTATTTTATTTTTTTATATGTTCTTTTCATCACAAGACCAACTATTGGGCCTTGAAATTTTCATTCACTTCCATTAAATTTTCGCTTATATGTCCATATTATCACCTTCACTCCACCTCCATTTCATTACACTTACCTTACCATTACCACTATTGGGTTACATTTGTGTTTTTTCCAAAATTTATTAATTCCTAGTATTTTTAAGTGAATTTTTGGTTAAAAATTAGAAAATAATATGCACATACTCATACCTAACAAGTGGAATGAGTTTTTTTCCATGTGTAGGTCAAAAATAAGCTTCTAAAAGACTCTTATGTGACCTCCTAAGGCCAAATTCGAATTTGGATGGAGAATATCATGGGATCATAAGGATATGTGTCTCATTTCCTATTTGTATTGTAACTCTAAGAAGACATGTGCCTTATAAGTTCCTATTTGGATTGTAACTCTAGAGATATAGGGAGAGATTCATGGACTCTCGTTAATGATATAGCTTCTCATCTTTTGTATAAATAGGGGAAGCTTTCTCCTATCAAATCATGTGTAAAATTGGAGTTATACTCAAGCTTTGAACACATAATTAGATTGTGGCACCTTACTCATGAATGTTCCTTCACTTTGATTTGGTTTCGCCTACATATGGAGCATCTCGATTTACCATCTCTCATACTTTTAGATCAGTTGTCTAAAATGTGTGAGATTTAATTGCTTTTATAGATTAAAGTTTATTTTCTTTCTTAGTATTAGTTTTAGAATAACTATGTAATCATTTCTCTTCTGAAACATTTCATGAGGATAGATCTTTCTATTTTCAAATTGAACTAAGTTTGAAGCAATAAGAATTCACAATTATATAGTTTATTTTACCGTTTTGTCATTTTCTTTCCTAGATTAGAAATATAAATTAATTGTATCAATGGATGTTCTTAAAGGTCATTTCAAAATGATGATTCTAAACTGAATGATTGAATGTCTAATTCATACAGTTATTGAGTCTTTCCTCTACACATTTTACTTGCTTTCTAGGAACTTAGAAAATAAGGTATAATTGATTTCTTACACAACATCTCAAGAGGTTAATACTTCATATTGAATGTTGGAGTAAATCAAAACATACTTTAGTTAACTTTACATGCTTTTTACATTTTCTTTATATCCTCATTTAATTGCATCACTAATGTTCCTAACGGTCATTCCAAGAAGTTTATTTTATCATATTTCTAGACTGAATGATTTAATATTTAATTCATGCAATTATTAAGTTTTTCCCTTTGCATCCTTTACTTGCTTTTCTAGATCATTAGGTATAGTTGGTTACTTAATATCATCTCAAGAAGGTGACACTTCATATTGAATGTTGGAGTAACTAAATATACGTTAGTTGTTTTCCTTTACATGTTTTGAAATGCTTTCTTAGATTTAAATTTCAATTCCTGCAAGTATGATTGTGTGTGCTATATTTTCTTTTAAATTTGCTTTCTTTCTTTTCGTTACTTGATTTCATAGGTTAGTTGAATTTCAATTTCATTATTTGATTTTCTAGATTAGATGAATCGGTTTTAGTTATTCTGTAGTTAGATTGATCTAAACTGAAAGATAATTTCTAGCACATACAGTGCATGCATGCTTCATAAGCTTACGAAACCGCTGGGTTGACAAATTAAATGACAGGAAATTATTTTTCCCCAACACCAACACTGGATAGGTTTTCTTTCCTTCTTAGTCTTACGAGATATTTTTATGCCATCATCAATTCCCTTCTCTGAGGTTTGAACCTGACATGTTAATTCCTGCAAGTGTTCTTATAGTTCCTCGATCCAATTTGCTAGTTCTTGTTATTTCCTAGTAAGTTTCTTTATATTTTTCTTGCATATCCCGATATTAGTTTCCAATTCCCTAAGATGGGCCTTCAAGTATTCTATTTCTCCCATGTGATACCAAGCACATCTAGTTTTTATTTCATTCATGAAGAATAAAAGAACAAACGTACTTACCACTGGTCATCTTTTCCATATGGAGTCAACATGTTTCCCTGGTAGTTGCAACCTCATTAGTATACATCATATTACTATATTTCCATATTCATAAAGAGGAAAATGTTTTCAAGTCGTACATGCCATTTCACGTTAGAATGCACTAAAAAAATTCTTTATAGCTGCAAAAGAATGGAACGAAAGGAAATCTTGATATAAATAGTGAAGTCTTGATATGATGGCCAAGTTTTTACTAAAGACATAAACTAAAGTTATAAGAACGTAATGATTTATATTTATAAATTAGTTTCACATTCAAAATTTAGGTTTCCAACCCATTTAACATTAGGAATTGTCTACTTATGTTATGTTATGCTTCTACTTCTATCTAGTTGGGTGATAACTAGATGCTTCATCCCAACCACCGAGTTCGGTAGGAAGGATTTTGAGAAAACTACCAGATTGCGTGAAACCCTGTCAATCAAACACACCCCCTTAATAAGATTTAATGAATATATATTTTTTTAAATACAATGGATGGGGGCTAGAAAGAGACATAACCAAGTTTAGTTATAAATAAGAAGAAATCAAAACTACAAGATTCTGGTCATCAGATAAAAAAATACAAACTAGAATTGTTCTTTCTTTTATTTTTAACCCATGCATCATTCCAAGTTTAATTTAACAAGTGGACTGTATTAGTTTTACTATGTTGGTGAAAAATAAAACATTGTGGGTGCCATTATGAGCATATGAACAAAATGTATTACAGTAATACAAGAAGTTATATATAAATTGATTAGAAAGACAATGGCTTGAATCAAATTGTTCTCATAAATGGGATACCACTAACCTACTTTTGAAGTTTAGAAATTTCTCTTTTTGACTATCCTTTTTGTCATCACATTTCACCTTTTTTTTATTATTCTACAAATACCCCAGCATACTAAGGTCAAGATAAATTTATACAAGGTACTAATCATCCATATTTAAATTATCTGTTTTAGTGAAATTATGACAAAGGTATTCTTGCAATGACCGAATTTTGCACATCCTTAAACTGATATCTGTTTTTTTAGCAAACTCCATTGTTAGACAGGTTGCAACGCTCCAGAAGAAGAAAGAAGGATTTCAAAATATTAAATTTGGCTCCCATATAGATAACCACCTACTGGCATTGCTTGGCAAGCTACGCGAGATAAGAGATCTTGAAGTCAAAGTCCAAGTCAAACTTGGAAAATGCATGTTGCAGTTAAACACAAGAGGTAGAGAATCAAACGAATGAGGCACTTAGCTGTTAAAATATAAAATCTCTTATGAATTTTTTTTCAATAGAAAGTCATAAAGAGATTGTACTCTTAGTTATTGATCTCATATGTGTCAAATTTTCCTACAACTTATTGATCTCATAGGTGTCGTTTTTATAATTTATTAAGTTCATAATCCCTTTTGTGGACAAATTGATACTCTGTTTTCATAGTATAAGTAGCTATTACTTCCTAAAGCGTGTGTGATGAATATTTGATCGTTAATCAATCCTGCACTCCAAGAGGGCACCCTGTGAGCTGTGAGTTTTTTTTTTAGTTTTGATTTGTTTACATTAATATTTCTTATAATTTGTTCTTCTTATAAGTTGTATTTCTAATTGTTTTATTTATGTTACAGAGTACTCATAACATAAAATACCAAAATGAGCTATTGATTCAAAGCATTTTTGTTCTTGAACTTAGTGCTTTATCATCCAATTTTAGTCTTACTTAGTTTTTTTTCCCAAAAAAAATTGTAACTTTCATCATATTAAATATTGAAAATTACATACTATAGATGTTGCATATAGCACATATGTCAAAATTGGTGGTCTGGACACAAATTTTAGAAATTTTGGGATCGAAATACATAATAGTAACTATGATATTGGTAAACAAAACAAAAATGTACAGATATAGGTCTATAAATTGGCACAAAAATAAAAAATGAATATTATAAGTTATCCATCATAGATCTGTGTATCAATAGGGCATGGAAGCCCCCTGTGAATGCTGATCCATAAATTCCTATGAAAATACTGATAAAAATCATGTCCATGGTGTTCCTATATCAACCAATGACCAAGAGGTTATTGCACAGCTTCCTTGGAAAGGATGTCGGAAAGCTAGTTCCTCTCCGTGTAGATGCGTTGATACGAAATATAGTCAAAATGTGATTTTATAGCATAGATTAATTCCAATAAATTTATGATTGTGTGCATGTGACATTCAAATTGAATATTGAACCAATTGATAACAAGTTTGGAATCACCAAATAGCTGAAGTTGCTGGCATCCCTTCTCAAATGAAAATATAAGGAGGAGTCTAAGGTTGTTGATTTCAGAATAATTGTTTATGCCTCTCCCTAAACCCATACACATTTTTAAGTAATGGTCATCACTAAGATATAAAACAACACCACCGCCACATCCTAACTGTTGAGATGAACCGTAAAAATAAGCCCAGTGAATAGATTTATCGATGGTTTCAACAACGATATTTCTACATGGTTGCTTGGGGTCATTATCTGGGATCAAATTATATAGTTCCAGAATATGAGATATTTATAATTTTCAATTGCGAGCCCTTTCATGGAAAAATGAGATTATTCCACGCAATCCATATACTCGAACATACGAACAGTGGAAGGTTGCGAAGTTTTGCAGGGTGAAACTGGTTCCACCAGGATTCCCATGTGCTACGGATAGATTCTACTGACCATCTATATGAAATTTCCATCAATTGATATATCATATTCCATAATTGAGACACTATATCACAATGCAAAAATAAATGATCAGTAAATTCATAACTGTGTCTATAGAGAACGCACCAAGTGGGACCCTGAAAGGAGCATCATTGTAGGATATCACATGTATGGGATATGTTGTGGAGCCAACACCACATAAACAACTTGGCTTTGGGAGGGATTTGTAACTTCCATAGAAGACACCACCACCAAAAAAATATCTGAGGTTCGTGATCAATGAATATAAATGGATATCTTGCTTTAGGATAATAATTACCATGCTTCGATATAACCCAAACTAATTCATCCTCCCTGTCCTGTATCCGAATATGAGCTTCCGAAAGAGCATTGATATGATTTGACCAAACATGATGCCATCAAGCTAGGATCCTTAGGTTCAGAGTATATTTCCAAGCTTGACGAAATATGGTAGAATTATCAGAATACACAATTTGGTTTAGTGTCCTTATCCCAGATGAATCCAAGAGGTGATTGATATCAAGTGGAAGAATATGTGCATTTTCGCTATCAGGACAAGCATTCGTCCCGATGTGAACCTTGGTGCCCACCTCTACCTTCCAAGATAGTTTGGCACAAATATAATCCATAAAATTCAAAACAGATCACCAAATGGTTGATACATCTGATCTATTCCAATTGGGGATTCTGATCCAATCGTCGATACACAGAGGGTGGATGTATTTTTTAGTGACAACTTTTTTCCAAAGATTTTTTGTAGAGAGGATCTGCCAACCCATCTTGGTTGCAATGGACTTGGAAAAGTAGTCTAGAATCTTCATCCCCCAGCCTTCCCATTTCTTAGGTAATGTAATTTGGTCCCATTTTATCCATGCAAAAGGGCTACACTCATTGTCACTTCACCAAAGTAGCTTGGAGGACAACTATTGAATTCTGGATATGATTCCTTTTGGGATCCATGCTAGTGGCATCCAATATACACGAATAGCCTCTAATACATATTTGATGATAAAAAGGCACCTCGCCCGAGATAACCATCGATGATGCCATATGTTTATTCTTCTTTCGACCTTGGCTACCAACCACGTCCAATCAACAATTCTATAGTTATTGGGATTGAGGTGAAAACCCAGATACTTAAGTCCTTCTTCGAAAGGTAGGATTGTGTATGGAAACCTCTAAAGAGAATAATCAATTTTTTACTGTGAGAAGCCAATAGTGATCAATGTATAATTCTCTTGATTACTGACCATCCCTATGGCTTTAAAAAATAATTTAAGAGTAGAATTGAACACAGTAGAGTCACTGATCTTGTCATTCAAAAAGATGAGGATATCTTAGAAAAATAATGTATGGGACAATATGATGATTTCTACTATTTTGACACCTTTAAGTCTCCCCTGGTTCTTTTCTTTAGTGATTAGTTTGCTCATGCCTTCCATTATTAATAGAAAGAGTAATGGACATAATGGGTCAATTTTAGTCTTAGTTAGTTGTTCTATCATTCAATTTCAATTCCTGTTAGTTGTTTTCAAGTTCTGATATGCTAAATGGAAGTAAATTTTAGGAGTTAATTGCACACATTAGTAATCATCCTTGGGTTGTGATTTCATTTCTTTTACATTAGATTTCCTTACCATTTCCTTTTAAATCAATTTTATCGTTTATAGATTAGATTTTACTATCAGTTTTCTCACAACATTTAATTTTTTAATTTTTTATTTGCAATTTAGCTTAAAGATTTACTTTCATCGGCTAATGTATAATGAGTTCAATTATGTAGCAGTAGAATTAAGTTATTTTTCTTTCATGTTTTGATTTTCAAGAAATTCATTTTAATATTTAGAATTAAGTGTGGATTTTTACAATTTAGATAGACCTTTTATTTCAAAATATTAACCTAGTTAGTTAGGAATAGGGATTGAAAGAATATATATTCCATTAGTTCCAAAATTGTATGAAAAGAAATCATCCATACTTGAAATTAGTTTCATTTTTAGAATTCACTTAATTTACAAAAGAAATCCTAGCATATATAGTGCACATACATTTCACAAGTACACGAATGCTGGTTGACATATAATGAAGTAAATTAAAGACAATTAATTTACCAAACATTTTGGCACCATTTCGAGGGAAGTGTATATATGATTTATTCTTGTACATTATTTAGTAGCCTTTTTAATTTCAATAAAGTTGAAAAATGATAAAAATTATTTATGCATAGAGAATGAGATTCTGGGGGTATATTTGTAAGTAAAGGTATAATTTCAATTCCAACATCGCCACTCACTCCACCTAGACCTTGTAGTGCCACATCATCCACTGATACTCAAATTCCATCATTTTCAAAAAAACATAGACTTCCTGAGGTGCATAGATATTAAATACAACCTAGAGATTCACCAACATCCTCTACTGAAGCTATAGTCCAAGAATCTACATCCCCAACAGAAGGAGTAATATTTCTTTCTTAAACTGGAGAACAACTTCTAGGACAAGAACTAGAAGTACCTATTGAAGAAGAAGAATAAACTTATTATAATATTCCATTAGTAGAAGAACTAGAAGAAGAGCTAGGTAATCCAATCATAGAACTTTATATTAACTATGAGGAATATACAATGGCAGGGTAAGGAGAAGGATAAGTACATAATTTAAATGGTGAATTTAGGATTGGAGGTGGAAGAGGTAGAGGAGGAAATAGAGAAGGAGGAGGAGGAGGAGGTGGTAGAGGAGATAAAAAAACCTTTTGGATTTCCCATATTTGATGATAATACCACAGTCACAATGAAGAATATCTCACCCTCTATCCTCCCTAATTTCCATGGATTAATACATGAGGACCCTGAAACATTTATTTTTGAGTTTGAAGTTTTGTGTAGATCTTATGATTACTTACTTTATTCTCAAAAAATAAAATTGTTTTCGGCCACTATTAAAGATGGAGCACTTAAATGGTTAATGGGATTAGGGACACATACTATCAGAACATGGGAAGAAATGAAAAATGTGTTCTTAGAAAATATAAGGATTATTGTATGCCACATAATTTTAAAGATGAAGTATTTAAAATTATGCAAAAAGAGGATGAAAATCTTGAAGACTTAGTTGAAATATTTTCCTATAATATTAAAAGGGATAAGATGCATAATCTAGATGATGAAAAATTGAAATATCTTTTGCTAAAATATATTAGACATGAGTGGATTGATCTCCTCAATTTAATGGGAATAGGAGATTTTTCTTAGATTTCATTTAGAGACATATGTGAACTATGTACACATATTTCAAGAGGTAAGGCTAGAACTGATAAAAATCCAAGAGACCTTGTCATGACAAAAATTAATAAATATGCAACCGGAATGGTAAGTAAAGCTGAAATAGGCAATTTTCTTGACAAATTTAAAACACATATTTTTGGGAGTCATAGTGAAGAACTAGATACCCTTAAAATAAAAAACAAGCAAAAAACTGAAAATGTTGCATTATCTATTTTTTGGCCAAGATGTAGAAAGAAACATGCCTAGAGAGAATGCACCCTTGATAGTGTATAAATTTGTGTGATATGTGTAGAGAATCATAATACTAAGGAGTGTCCTTTGATACCTAGTATTAAACTTTTCTTTCAAGATGAAGATGGGACAAGCCAAGGTGAATTTCTTTGTTTTGTTGCTAAAAGACCATGGAAAAATCCACATCCAAATATGAATCAGGGCTTTAACACTCAATCATATGCACAACCACAAAATAATTGGACTGCACCTATGCGTTGGAAACCCTAGCCTCCATAATCTCAAAATCCTTCTTGGACACAAGGTTGGAAAAATCATTATGGTAAATATCCTCAATATCCTCAATTGCAACCTTATTCTTGTTTTCCACCACAATATTTTCCTCATCCCACTCGAATTTCTTAGTTTCAAAATCCAAACCAACAAATTTGATTACCATTTCCTCAAAAACGAAATCAACTCCCTGCTAAACCACTTCCTAACCCAAATAAAAAATTAATAAGCTATTTATAATGTTTAAGGACAAAATTTTCAAGCTTGTATGATAACACCACTGGGTCTAAATGATGTTCAAATTAGATCTGGTAGAGTTTGGTAGAACAAGTCACCAATAATTATTATCCAAGATTATAAAGATGATGAGATACATGAAAAATATGAAAGTATTGATCAAGAGAGTACTCTTCTAAGGGAATATGTTCATATACAATCAAAGGATGATGAAATAAAAGAAGCTCCCGCAGTCCCTTTAATAAATCAACCTTCTATTTCTTTACAAGAATCGCCTTTTCCCGAAAGATTTAAAATTGATGAAGGAATAGAAAGGAAAATTATTATACCTTATTGTGACATGTCAGATGACCTTGAGAATGTTTGCATAAAAATTCCTTTACTACAAGAAATAAAGGAAACATCAATATTTGTAAAAACCATCAAGGAGCTATGTATTAGAAAACCAAGAAGAAAGAAAAAACATTAAAAATATCTAATTGGTAGGGAAAATTGTTGATATTACGATGGGGAAAACTATTGTCAAAAAATATTTAGATCCAGAAAGCCCCATTTTAAATATCCATATCAATGGTATTGATATCAAAAATAATTTAATTGATCTATGATCATCCATTAATATTATGAGTAAACATACTATGAAACAACTCAAACTTTCAAATCTTCAATATAATCCAAAATTGTTACAATTAGCAGACAGATCTGTTATTAAACCAGATGGAGTATTAGAAGATGTGTCTCTCTCTATAGATTCTTGGGAATATTCTTTAGACTTTATTATTTTAATTCCCAAGAACAAATTTGGAGGCCATCCATTGATCTTAGGAAGACCTTCGCTAGCTACAACAGATGAATTCATAAGCTGTAGATTAGGAGATATGTATATATCTGATAGAAATTCCAATAAGAAATTCACATTACGTGCAAAAATTATAACCGAAGTAGAAATTGAAATATGGATCAATGATGATTGTGTTTGTATGTTTGGCGCAGGAATGTACCAAATCACACCCGCTTAAGAGGGGTGGTTTTTCCCTCTTAAGTTCTTGGTCACAAGTAGAAAATAGAAGGATTCAAGCAAGTTAGTGGAACATGTTAGATAGAGAGATAGCATGCATATTCAAACATAAAAACTAAACCAAAATAAATAAAACAAAAGCTCTAAATAGAGTCAAACAACTTCAACAATCCAAACGGCGACACTTACGTCCCGTCTTATTGAGTGTTTGTAGGAATGAAGGATGAAACTTTTACCCACTTGCCAAGGGACCCTTAGAACTATGGAGTTCCAAGTCCCAATGAAAGGATGTCTTTACCTCTGAGCTACCTTGGCGCAAAGTCTCCCTCTCTCTACTATGGTGGATTGGAGTTGTTGGATGGCCAAAAACTAAGTCCCCTCTATCTCTGCTCCGGATCACACACTACTAGTATTACTTGGGGCAATTCTGGCTAGCATAACAATGTGTTCTCAAATTTTTCATCTCTTGGTGGCCTTTTATAGGAGAATTAAAACTCTCCTCCCCTCTCTCGGTACATTGTGGATGGTGACCCAAGAGAGGAGGGTGATTCCATTGTGTGCTCCCTTGATGTCCTAAGGAGGCTTGGATGATTGTCTTTGGGCGGCCTCAAGTGTGGGATCAATGTCCTAGAGTGTTCCTTGTGGTCCTGGAAAGTGACTTCCACCACTCTAAGGTCCACGTGGCTTTTTGAGGAAAAGTCGCGCAAAGGCGTGCTTATCGAATAATTATGTGCTCAAAAGCGCATTTTACTACTTCCTTCAATGTGCAATTCGATTTTCCTGTTAGACCTTAGAGTTTTCTAAATACTTCAGATTCTCTAATGTCTCTCAGCCCTATAAATCCTTCTGTCTGGCATTAAATAATTTCATCTTTGCTTGTCTGATTTTCTAGTGATAACAGTTTTCCCCTAACGTGTGAGGTCTAGGAAGAACTGTATAGCCGAAAAACATTATATTTTCTTTTCTGTGTACTGTGTGGAGAGAGAGAGAGACCTGTGTGTAGCCTGGAGTTGGAGAGACCCTGCACCGGGTCAAAGAGAGACCATGTCCTATGGAATCCCTGCAAGCAATGGTATAATAAAATATATACAAATTTTCTATGAGGCGGGCATGTCCCATGCTCATGATGCTTTGGCTAGTTAAAACAATCTACTTGACAGATATACATTATGTCTGTGTCACTATTATGGTAGTGATCTTCTAGTTGATGATGACGACTACTGACGCCCTCAAGGGAGTTTTTTCTTTGAAAATAGGTGGAATGTGGTACCCCTATGCATAAAACTTGGTATGGAATATCAACGCGCATTGTACACATAGGTGATGGCTGGGACCTTCCCGTGTAAGAATTGCTGAAAGAGATGCTTATAAAGGCATGAGTTTTCAATGAATTTGATCAAAGTGAAATGGTTGTAAGGTACGATACCATCTTGACATGAAAGCTTGTGTTATAGTTGAAGGTTAGGAGGATCGATGACATTTGTGGGAAATGATGTCTCCCACAGTGCTACCCGAGGATGTCCCTTTTGTGGAAAGGGGTGATCCAATGTACCGCTTCCTTTTTGGAAAATAGGTGTTGATGTCGACAAAAATGAAGCCTCAATCGAACGATAGGGTCACTGATACAAGGGATCAGGATACTGGATGTGATAGGTTTAACATAGGCATTATGGTGAGGGGTGACTGAAACTGATGATGGGTATTCAATGGCCCAAGGTCAGAGTATAAAAAGCAGCGTGGTGACAGTCATAACTATTTTTGATGGGGAAATCCCTAGAGTCGGTAGGACATCCAGGGTGGGTATATTTTGGTTATGAATGTCATGGTGGATTATGCGTGAGGGTGTGGTACTCTGACCAAGGGTGATAAGGGACTGCTTCCATGGGAGAAAAAAAGAATGGGTGGGTGGGGGACATAGTACACCGTTTGTGGTCTTTGTACACTTACCAAAATAATGAAATAATGGGGTTTGGTTTGTACAAAACACAGAGACGGGTGCCCCAAAACATGAAAGTGTTAGCTCACTGATGATGTGAGGAAGATGTTTTTATTGAGGCCCCCATTGGTTGGTCTCATGTGTGAGGTTGATGAAGCGGATGGAAAATGTCGTAGATGGCCTACGCTGATGGAGGTATGGTATGCCAAATGTGAGGCGCGGTAGTGCGCTTTCAATCTACTTGTAAAACCTGGTCGTCCGGGAAAGGGGTTTTTGATCTGAAAATGGAAGGACTTGAAAATGGGTACAAGGTATCCATTTCCATTTTAATTAAATGTGTGAAAAAACTCCAAGTATAGCTGATTAAACAACTACTTAGAACTGTTCTAGAGATTGATTGTAGGGGCATTTACTGGATATTTCACCTTTAAAGAAAGGATGATATCCAGAGGCTACCTGGCCCTTTACAGACTCTATCTATAGAACTTGTAGAAGTTAACACTCATAATATGAAAATGAAATGACTTGTATTTGATGTTCAAGATAGTCATTTTCCATAAAATATATATGCAAACAGTGATTCATGTCTTGCAAATGAAATAGAGTGTTTTTGGTAGCTGTATAAGAGTTTATGTGTCAAGGTAAGTTATTTTAATTTGTTTTTTAACTTATCAAATCAGAATTTTTCAGCAAGATAACTTTGGTGTATCATGACACATGTGTTTGATGAGTAGTTCACCCCTCTTGGGCTACATCTGTTGGATCAAGCCTCCCAAATTGAGCTTGTCCTCTTGTATTAAAAAGATCTCAAATGAAATACAAGATTATAAGTGTCTCAATAGAAAAATATTAATACAAATAATGATTCAGAAGACAGGAAATAGCTAAGAATGCTTTTCCAAATTCCCTAAACAGTGAGGAATTACCATAAACAATGATTTCTTCATCAATGTCCTGCTAGATTTTTGAACTTATTTGCTACTTTTCAGGGTGTAGGAGTCCTAAAATTAATTTTAAACCTCTTCCAATGGCTTCATAAGGTCTAAATTAGCTGAAATAGATCTTTGGATCACCTCAAACAGATAACCACAACTTAAAACAACTCAAACCCCAAAATGGCCCTAGTGGCCCTGAAAACTCTTCTGAAGATTTTCGGCCTCTTAAAGTATTCAAACAGAAATGAAACCTGTTCCAATGGTTCTAAAATGCTTAAAATAGTCAATAATGACTTTTGGTTCACCTAAAATGGTTAACCACATCTCAACATAGCTAACCCAAAATGGCCCTAGTGGCTCAAAAAGCTTCTCTGAAGCTAAACAGGTTGAAGATCAGCTCCAATGTCTCTAAAACCTATACCATTGGCTTCATAATGCTAAGAATATATGAAATCAAAAAAAAATTCTCTCAAAAAGGATCTCCCTATCAAAAGTTATGATCAAATCCATTTTTTCCCAATCTGGCCTAAAAAACCTCCACTAATTGTGGAGAACTGGAGTTAACTCCAGTTAAAATAGCAAGAGATGCCAAAATTGGCGGGTGCGCTCCAAATATATCCGAGTGGTTAACTAGGCATTAAATTTCATAGATGTAGCCACATTAGGACCTTCGACTTAACTGCCAACCAAAATGAAGTTAACAGTTATATAAACCACGTAATGGAACTTAACCGTGGCATAAAAGGTTTAATAATGTGTTGTCACATGAGTTTTGGGCGGGCGGTTATGGTCTGGTTATGGCCATGCACCCAGTCCAAACATTATGTTCACGTTGAATGGGGGAGCTAGCCCTAAGGGCTAGCCCCTTTAAACCTCTGCCCAAAGCTAATTTAAACCATGAATATCATTGTTGCGCAATATATGTTAACAAATAAACCGTAGATGGATTGGTTAGAATGCTTTGTTTGCGGGAGTGAGGTCACAGGTTCAAACCTGCCAGAGTCAAAAAAAATTTAACCGTGCCACTATTTCATCAACTAGGGGGCCACGTGGTGCCCTCCGGGCCTGCCACGTGGCAGCCCATAATTGGTCAAAAATTTCCCAAGTCAAACCAACTTGCAATCATACGGTGACACTTGTCGCTACTGGATTGGACTAGGTGGAATATTTTGAGGAATATTCCAAGGAATATTTTGAGGAATATTCCTTGGAATATTTATTTTTTAATTTTCAAAATTTGGGAAGTCAAATCTGGTCAAACTGAATTTTTGCAGTTTACTGAAAACTTCAAAGCTGCATAAATTTTACATACAGTGTCATATTTGACTGTCATTCATGGTGTTAGGATCGTATCGCCGAGGCCTATCCGGTTGTTCAGGTTGCAAGTGATTTTGAACACTTTCAATTTTGAGCTTTTTCGATGACTTGGACTTGAGCTCCTGATCACACCTTCTAAATGAGAGGCTTTTGGACCCCAAAAGATCACTGAAATGAAGAAAATGAACTGTAGTACAAAAAATGAGAGAAATAAAACATCCTCTTCTCTTCAGCTTCCAAAAATTTTCCTAAATTTCCAACTGTTCACATGGCGAATTTTGCTAAATGAGCCATGTACTTGTGCCAAATCCCTACCAAGTTTTCTCACCGTACCAATCTGCCATTCTGAAACCAACAATGACCCTTGCTGAAAATTGTGCCCTCTTTGCTTGCATGCCCTTCCAATTCATGGAATTTTGCACTGCTTTGCACTGACACTTCGTTCTCTTCACCAATCGTCACCAAAGGCACCTTGTGCAACATGCGACATCAACAACAAGTTGACAATGAAATGTGCTATACAATTGACACAATCATCAATGAAAAAAGTGTGCCCACAATCGACACAAGTCGAAAAACATGTGTGAGATAATCGACACAAGTCGACAAACACGTGGACACAATCGACACAAGTCGAAAAACAACAAGATACATCTTGACAAACATATGTATATGTATCGTGTACAATGAACTATATATAGTTCGCTATTTACAAATACAACCTCTATGTACATGTGAAACTTCAACTCTTATTTTCAAATACCAACAAGTACATCATCCCAAAAACATATGGGTGACTAAGAGCTTAAACTAAAAGACATTGCGGCAACATAAGTGAGTATCATGCTCATCTTTTACACCTCCATGGTGAAACTTTGCAACAACAAAGAAATTCCTTCAATTGAAATACATGCATACCAAACTGAAATTCGCATGTACAAAATGAAGATGACTTACTACAATAAGAAGTTAATCCACTTCTTACCGAGACAACTCCATGCCATCTTTTGCGAATGCAATACACCTTCATGTGAATCTTCCATTTCAACATCAATAATGGACTCCATAGATCCATTTGCGCCAAACTGTTTATCCTCTAGCTATATGTGCTTTGGACGATGAGTTGGATGCAAGGTCCAACAATGACTAACATCATGTCCCTTCCTTTGACAAAATGTGCAACTCTTAAGCACTTTCTAAGAAAGCTTTCTTTCCCTTTTCTACTTCCTGTGTGCTTTCTTTTTCAACCAGCATCTTGAAGCAACATGGTTAATTCCACCACAAAATGTGCAACAAAATTTTCCACCACAAATGTCCATCCTTTTTGTCTTCAAAAGACAATGAACTAGTAGAGGAAACAACTTTCCTTTTCAGACTTTCATCAATGTTCTTGTCTTGAAAACTGTTTGAACTTGAAGGCTCGCCATAAGCAACATGTTTACCCTCTACTTGCTGCAATGATGGCTTAACACAATGGAAATCATCCTTAGAAATTTTTTGACATTTATGCATAGAAGAACTTGGAATAAAGGTTCTCTTTAAATTTGCATCACATGCATTCAAGGATTTTGAGTCTTCGCCATTAAATTGCTCATAACCAAGACCAACATTCTTGGATAGCCCATCTTAAACATTATTTTGGACCTGATCCCCCTTGTATGTTTTTCAAAAGAACCAACACACTTTTCAAGGGAGGAAATTGAAGACAAGTTGGAATGGTTTACCTCTTTCTCAGGAATTTTCTTGGATAAAGCTTCTTGAGCTTGAAGGAGTTGTTTCTCCATGTCATGAAACCTTTGGAGAATTGCTTCCTTCTCTTCCTTCATATCCAAAAATTGTGCATGAAGCTTAACACTTTCTCTTTTATCCTCAATGAGAATCTGCACCATGTCCTTCACCTTAATGAACTCATTCTTCATGTCATCATTGAAGAATCTCGTGAAGGAGGAAACTTCACTTGTAGAAGAATTTGACATCATGTAAATGGTCAAATTAATAAAAGGAACTTCCAAATAAAAGTTCTCAAAGCTTTCGAACAAATGACAAGCTTTTAACCAAATGTCCTTAAAGACCCCTTCTTATCAAGCAGCCATAAAACACAACCTATTGCAGTTTGTTTTCCCAAAGATAATCTTGAGGTACTTTAGGATAAGGAAATAGCCTACAACTCTTTTTTCCTTTCCAAGATTTAGCTATCAAGATTGATCTTTTCAACTCAAGAAAACTCATACATGCAACCATTTGCAACCAATAAAACAGTAAGATTGATTGTTTTAACACCTTTTGCACAGAAACAAATGCTCAACATAAGCACAACCAATGCTCAACCTGAGCACACCCAAGCTTAACCAAAGCTCTGATACCATCTGATATGAAAATGGAAGTACTTGAAAATGGGTGCAAGGTATCCATTTCCACTTTAATTAAATGTGTGAAAAAACTCCAAGTATAGCTGATTAAACAACTACTTAGAACTATTCCAGAGACTGATTGTAGGGGAATTTACTGGATATGTCACCTTTAAAGAAAGGATGAGATCCAAAGGCTACCTGGCCCTTTACAGACTCTGTCTATAGAACTTTTAGAAGTTAACACTCATAATATGAAAATGAAATGACTTGTATTTTCTGTTCAAGATAGTCATTTTCCATAAAATATATATGCAAACAGTGATTCATGTCTTGCAAATGAAATAGAGTGTTTTTGGTAGTTGTATAAGAGTTTATGTGTCAAGGTAAGTTATTTTAATTTGTTTTTTAACTTATCAAATCACAATTTTTCAACAAGATAACTTCAGCGTATCATGACACATGTGTTTGATGAGCAGTTCACCCCTCCTGGGCTACATCTGTTGGATCAAGCCTCCCAAAATGAGCTTGTCCTCTTGTATTAAAAATCTCTCAAATACAATACAAGATTATAAGTGTCTCAATAGAAAAATCTGAATACAAATAATGATTCAGAAGACAGGAAATAGCTAATAATGCTTTTCCAAATTCCCTAAACAGTGAGGAATTACCATAAACAGTGATTTCTTCATCAATGTCTTGCTAGCTTTTTGAACTTATTTGCTACTTTTTGGGCTGTAGAAGTCCTAAAATTCCTCTAAAACCTCTTCCAATGGCTTCAGAAGGTCAAAATTAGCTGAAATAAATCTTTGGATCACCTCAAACAGATAACCACAAATCAAAACAGCGCAAACCCCAAAATGGCCCTAGTGGCCTTGAAAACTCTCCTGAATGTTTTCGGCCTCTGAAAGTCTTAAAACAAAACTGAAACCTATTCCAATGGTTCTGAAAGGTTGAAAATAGTCAAGAATGACTTTTGGTTCACCTAAAATGGTTAACCACAGCTCAACACAGCGCAAAACCCAAAATGGCCCTAGTGGCTCAAAGAGCTTCTCCGAAGCTAAACAGGCTAAATATCAGCTCCAATGGCTCTGAAACCTATACCATTGGCTTCTTAATGTAGAGAAGATACGAAATCAAAAACAAATTTTGTCATAAAGGATCTCCCTATCAAAATTTATGATCAAATCCATTTTTGCCCAATCTGGCCTAAAAAACCTCCACTAATTGTGGAGAACTGGAGTTAACTCCAGTTAAAATAGCAAGAGATGCCAAAATTGGCGGGCACGCTCCAAATATATCCGGGTGGTTAACTGGGCATTAAATTTCATAGATGCAGCCACATGTGGACCTTCGACTTAACTGCCGACCAAAATGAAGTTAACGGTTATATAAATCATGTAATGGAACTTAACGGTGGCATAAAAGGTTTAATAATGTGCTGTCACATGAGTTTTGGGTGGGAAGTTATGGTTTGGTTATGGCCGCGCCCCCGGTCCAAATATTGTGGTCACGTTGAAAGTGGGGGCTAGCCCCTTTAAACCTCCGCCCAAAGCTAATTTAAACCATGAATATCATTGCCGCACAATATATGTTAACAAATAACTATAGACGAGTTGGTTAGAACGCTTTTTTTGCGAGAGTGAGGTCGCGGGTTCCAACCCACTAGAGCCAAAAAAAAATTAACCATGCCACTATTTCACCAACCAGGGGGCCATGTGGCGCCCTCGGGCCTGCCATGTGGCAACCCATAATTGGTGAAAAATTTCCCAAGTCAAACCAAATTGCAATCATATGGTGACACTTGTCGAAGCCGGATTGGACCAGGTGGAATATTTTGAGGAATATTCCAAGAATATTCCTTTTTTAATTTTCAAAATTTGGGAAGTCAAACCTGGTCAAACTAAATTTTTGCAGTTTATTGAAAACTTCAAAGCTGCATAACTTTCACATACAGTGTCAGATTTGAGTGTCGTTCAAGGCATTATGATCGTATCGTTGAGGCCTATCCGTTAATTCAGGTTGCGATTGATTTTGAACACTTTCAATTTTGAGCTTTTTCCATGACTTGGACTTGAGCTCCTGGTCAGTTTAATTTCGATATGGTAAAACTTGACTTGATGCATGGCGGGTGAATGGGCATGAGGTGCTTCCCAGAATAAAGTGGCATGGCCATGGCGTCACTACTTTTGTGATATATGGTCTACTTTGGGTGACGAGCACCATGGAGGGGAGGCTCTATCAACCAAAGAGGATGCTTATCATGTGCAAGGTGAGGTGATGATAAACATGGTTGGGTCTTTGGAACCTATGGTTAATTTCTGAAGGAGAAATGATGTCAGGATATGCAGAGTTTTTATGGGACTCTATCATGCTGGGGGTAGAATGATACCTGCTCTGGAACTTTTGGTGGATGGAGTTATAGATGGTTTGCATACTACCTACAAAAACAAATACCCCAAGTGAAAGCATATTCTTTATTCAAATATTATTTGAAATACATGTGCTTAAAAAAGAAGTTGAGAGAGGGCATACCTGTCGGCACTGAATTTTTTTTTTTTGGGGGTGCGAATGTGTGGCACCATCCTTGGACGTTATGGAGTGTTGATCACAATGTTATTTTCAATCCGGTTATTGGACCTTATAAGCTCTCATTATGGTTCTCCAAAGTTTCTGAAAAGGGTGACACATAGGCGAATATGGCTCAATTTAGTTCATTTGTGTATGTTGAGTGTTGAGAGGTCAGAGGCTTTTGTGGAGTAGTTCTTGCTGTTGCAGTTAGCCTGAGCACCTAGGATTAGCGATTTTTTATTCAAGTAGGCTCCATGACGTCTTGCACTTTAATTTTTTCAGTGTTTCAGTGTCAGGGTCTGTACAAGATGGGTTTGTATGGATCTTAGGCTAGTTTTTACCTTGACCACGCGAGTGATCAAGGTAGAGGCGCGCACCTTGCACGCAAAAATAAGGTTTTTCACGCATTTAGTGCGCTTGTACTAGCTTTAGGTGCACCTTTGGCGTGTATGTTAGAAGGACAGACGTGCCCTCCTCGTGCCTGTCTGAGGAAGAGGCGCACGGAGAGCCAAAGCTATTTTTTGCCAAAATTTTGGAAAATTTGTCTGTTTTTAGTATTTTCAGCGTGGCTGATGTGTTCCTGTTTTGATGATAGGATGTTGTGGAGGGAGAGATATTTTCCCGATCTTCGTACTGCCTTAGTTGCTGATGGTCACGTGCACAAATAGCTGGTATGCTAGGGTCTTCTCAAGTTTATGGAGAATGACCTGATATGATCACAATATCGCCTTTTGCGCTCCTGATCAAATGCTAGAACAGGCTGTGCAAGGTGATGGTCCTACGGGGATACGACCTTGTTATCCTTCCTAAGAAAGATATCTATTTTGTGACCAGGTTGATGCCTCAGGGTGAGGTGCTTCGATATGCACTTCCCTCTGGGAGAGTGGATCTAGAGAGATTTTCAGCAAGCCACTGTGGCGGGGCGCCCCTAATGGAGGGGTGTATATATATTGCTATAGTGACAGACTTGGCTGAGTGGTGTGCTCTAGCAGCCATTGTGTGACTAGTGGGCTCATTTTCTCCTCATCAAGCATCGAGCCTGCAGATTGGTGTCTTGCACCGAATGAGGGCCGTGGATTTTTTTTTACTTTTCCCATTTCTATTACGACAGGATGTTGGCAAACTTTCCAAGGTCCGGGATGGATCAAAGCTATTTACTTATGCCAACATCTTATGCAGCATCATGTATGAGTAGGTGGTGCTGCTACGACCTACGGTGGCGGTGCCTACTGGGGGGCCACAAGAGCCTCGGATGAGGAGGTGGGCCCCTGTGATGCCTCGAGGAGGTGGAGGTAGGGTGGGGCATTATTGGAATGCCACCACGGAGGCTTCGTTTGAGGCCAATCCTCAGATGTTTCTGCCATTCCCTTATGCAAGGATGGACTTCTGAGGAGATCCAGACATGGGTCTTCCCGATGGATATTCTTAGGGGCCAGTAGGTATGTTTCTGTGTTTTCTACATTTACTTGAGTATTTATGTTTATATGTGTATTATGCTGACACTAACATAGTCTTTGTTACTCTTGTAGATGTTGGCGAGGTCAGTCGTCCTATGGATCGGTTGGTGGGACATCGTCCGCTTCGACGACCTCAAGGAGCTCGTGGGGGACAGGGAGGAGCTCCTATATAGCCTATGGGTGGGGCACCGGGTGGTGAGGTTGGCCCTTCGGGGAAGGGTAGCAGCTTGGCTGCTACAGAGATTGTTTTTGAGCGAGCTCGTGCCGATGTGGCAGAGGCTCATGTTGCTGAGCTAACTGAGCAGGTGGTAGCTTTAGAGGATACATGGGTTCTAGTGGACTGCTTGACCTAGGGGATGCTTACCCAAGGCTTTGTGGATGACCTTGAGGATGCATGGCTGGAGACCTTGATGGCCTGAGAGAGGGGCTATCGGTCGGTTTTACATTGGGTGGTGATCTCTGTGTTGATGATGGCTCCAGTATTGGTACTAGGAGCAGCAGTGGGTCCAAGTGCCCCACATAGGGGAGCACCGCCCTAGAGTATTTTTGTACATGGGGAAAGCAACCATTATGAGGATGCTTCCCCTATTTTTGTTGACTTGTATATATGTATCTTTTTGGGCTAAATTACGAGTCAGAGATACTATTTTTTGTACTCAGACACATACATTTTTGGTAAATATGTGAGAGATATTTTTTGTGGCTCTACACGGTGTGCCCCCCGTTTTTTTTATGGATTATGCTATGATAATAGATATTTATGTTTTCTATGTTTTTTTTTTATGTATGATGGTTTATCCGAGATGCATTATAGTTTAGAATATTGTTAGCTATGCGATCAACTATTTGGTTTTGAATCCTTGGTACATGTGTGAATGTAATGTAGTCAAATTTCCTACTTAATCTTTTTGCACGCAAGTATTTTCTAAAAATATGTGAATCCATTATATCAAATTTTTGGTTTAAATGCGACACTACTAACTGGGAATCAAGGTAGATATGTATATGGCGTATGCCCTGATTGAGGGCATCGTGCATAACTCCGATGATAGTGTCATATTCTGCCTGATTGTTTGTTGTTGTAACGATACAAACACCATTAGTACCGAGTGGTGATCAGTTAGGGTGATAGATAACCTAGGTAGCTGCTGCTAAACTTTGAGACCATCACGATGCTCCATCAGCAAATCCAATGTAAGGGTTGGGTTGGTAATCCAATGTGACACTAGAGCACGTTTTGTAACAAGTCTTTTGGTCAAACATTTAAAGTGTTTGTGTGTGTGTACGTTGACTCTAGGGGAGGGTCTTCTCAACCCTTATGGGTATAATTTCTTGAGTTATAGGATGTTGATGGGGTAACTGAGGCATGTTCTGTCTGGCTCAGTCAAGATGTATGCCCCCTTGAGGAGGCAATGTTTTATGATGTAGGGTCCTTTCCACAAAGTTTCAAACTTTCTCGGCCCTAGGGCTTCTTTTGAGACATCTTAGTGGAGGACTAATTCTCCCTCGGTGAATGAGCAAGGGGTGATGCGATAGTCGAATGATGCTTTTACCCACTTCTTGTGGGCCTCGTTGTGTTGCAGCAATTACCGTCGGCTTTCATCGATGAACTCTAGTTGTACCATTTGATGTTCTAAAGGCTGGGTATCATCGAGGATTTCGACGGTGGCATGTAAATTTGAGATCTCACGGAAATCAATGCAAAAGCGTAGGGTGCCGTGATTTTTATGAAGGGAACACGGTTGAAAACCCAGGACGTGGGGGTGGCTTCAGTCCTAGTTTTGATATATGATGATACAAATCATATATGGTGTATCGTGTAGTCAACATTTGGTGGGGGTGGAATCTCTGTGATAGGAGCTTGCATGAGTGAAAGGTTGGGTCCCTCGTTAGGATGGTCAATATCCTATGGGTGGAAATTGTGCCTGGTGTAGAGGTGCCTGAATGTTTCCATTAACGAGCATGCCTCTAGTTCGTGGTTATGGCCAGTGCAAATGGTGCATGGTACCACTGTGCCAACTGAGTAGATTGTCTGGGAATCAACACTACTCTTTGTCACAGACGTGGATGCTCGGAAAGGATCTGATGTAGAAGACAAGAGCTTATGCTTTTATTTCCGAGTTTTTGGCTTGGGTATGTGTAACTCTTCTGGGGAGTGTAGAATTAACGCTTCTCTTGCCACTCTGAGATTAGGGAGATGCTCACATTTTATTGTATGATGAAAATGTGAACAAATCTGGGAATAAGTGTGCATGACCTTCTCTTGGTTAGAGATAAGTCTCTGTGGGAGAGAAGAGACTATGCGAAAACTATTTGCGAGGTGCTTCAGTTCTTTGCACTAATTGAACCAGTGACCAATCAAGTCGCATAGTCCGCATGTTATCTTGGGTTGAACCTGGGTCATGCTTGGTTGGCGTGCCTTCCCAACTTGCCTCTCATGGTGATCTAGGTATGGAGTAGATTTCTTGGGGGCATTCTTCCTGCTATATCGGTTGAGAAGATCCTCGTGTTTCTTTTCTAATGTATGTATCATATCAATTAGAGGACGTACTTGTGGGATGTAGGTACAACGTTGTTCATGGTGATTTACCTAACATACTAGGAAAAACAACCTAGATATGGGGTTCTCGTCCTGCTCACTCGGTGGCGTGACTGGGTACCAGCAGCGTAGCGCTTCTAAGTCAAGGAAACGGGCGACCACATGATTGGGATTTTTACACAACGTACATGTTGGTCTTCTCTACAGATGGCGATGGGGTAATTAAGGGTTCCCTGATTGGTCTCTTTTTAGCTGACAGAAAGAGGATGGAACTACTTGTCACATCTTCTTAGGTTGTCGAGTTGTTCATAAATTCTGAGTCAGAGCCATTTTCTTGGGAGAGACGAACTATGGTTGAGCGCAAAATATCTAGCGCTAAGTGGAATCGGGGGATATAGTGGCAATTTCCTAAAATGTGGTTGTCAGTACATAAAGGACATGTGAACTGTGCTACCCAAAAACCAACATAGTAGACACGCTCAATAGGATACCATCTATGGATGAGTTCTAGGGCTACGCATTCCTCAATAAAGTGACTGCATTCATCGCACATTGTGCAGCGTATGAAAGAAGGAGGGAATATGGACGAGAGTCTTTTAGACGACTGTCACTCCTCCTGCAGGTATAGGATGACGCGAGGTTCATCTCCAGATGACTGGGTGGAGGGGTCCTCTTAATAGGATTGTTCGATGGCATGTAAGTCATCCCTATATCGTGGTATCTCTAGGAAATGATGGGTATAGTGTCCATAATTTCTACAGATAGCGCATGCGTGGTTTGTACACAATTATTTGCTGTGACTTTTGGTGGTAGGTTCCTTTTTGTGGGAACTTGGTGCTATGACGTCAATCGTAGAGCTAAGGAACAATTTTAACTTGTCCAGCTCTAGGAAAATGTGGGTAGGGTGGCCTACTACGTCACATATGGCGTAGCGTGGTGGGATTCTCCACCTTCTTTCCTCTTCTCTCAGTTTTCTTAGTCGTAACCATCGAATTTGCGATGGGAACTTCCTTTGAAGGGATGTTTGTGACAGTCTCTTGAATGGCTAGGGCCAACTCAGGATTGATATGGATTAACCCTATAGAGGTGATGTGCGCGACTCCCATTGGAGTAGGTGGGAGTAGGTACCAAACCGGTATTTCAAATGATAATTTTGGTAGGACCACCATGGCCATGACCTGTCGTGACACAAAACCAGCTCGGGGGAATAGGAAATGAGTTTTGGAGGTGACGTAGGCTAGAGGGGTTTCCATAGCCGACGGCTCCGTGTCATTAATACTTGTCTCCATGTCTTGACTGGCTTCATTTCTTAATGAGGACATCATGCACACTGGAGCCCCTGTGACATCAGGTGATGACTCAGGTATAACAGTGGGATCTCTTAGGAATGACCCTAGGATGGATGACGGTTTGAACTACTTGGGGCCATATTATTGGTACTATGCAAGCATGTCAGTAGACGTGTCTACATAGGGTAGAATGGCATCGATATTTGTTAAGGGTCACTTTTCGCTGTGTGTTAACTAATCGACAGTAACAATGTGGTCCTCATGGGGGAACATCATAGTTCGGAAGAGGAAGGAGGCTATGGCTGACATGGCATACATATAACTCTGAAGAAGGATTATATTGTAATCAAATTGGGTGTCCAAGACTTCAATGTTTATAAGGACCGTCTTTCCGGTTAAGCAAACTGTGACGTTTTGGTAGAGACCGACGGGGGCCGAAGGGTGACCATCGTGTTATCACTCAGAAAAAATGAAGCATGATTTGACAAATTCCTAGAGGTTCATGTGTCAAAGGTAGGGTTATAGGATTCATTTTTCATTACTTGGTCAAGAAGAATTTTAATTTTTCTTATTTAGCCTATCTTAAGGTCTAAACCTACCCTCATTAAAATCCCCTCATGTCACATCAACCATAATTTTCTGACATTTTTCATTTCCCAAGGTTATAGCACCGAAAGTGTCGTTTTAGCTAAGAAACCACACTTTCGTAGCGAAATACATAGAGAAATTTCACTTTTCGCTACACCTGCTAATACTTTCTTAGTGAAAATTCCCAGAAATGCACTAGGAATGCTACGAAAGTAAGGTTTCATGTATGTCATGTCAAATTAGCTGTTAGGTGTTAGAAAATGATTTGAAAAGGATAAGTTGGATGCCATTCAAGTCAGTAAGGGTAAAGATCAACGTATATAGTTAGGGCTGAAGTCATCATCACCATTTTAAGCATGTATGAGTCATCATTGTATTATGAGTGGTCATCGAACTTCAAAATATTTCCAAATTGAGTCATTTGTCATTCTCTATTCCTTATTTGCGTATTATTGAGCTCTGGAGAGCTATTTCATTGAGCCCAAGTTGTGGCTGGTTTTTTCAAAGGTTCGCAGATATCACTGATCAAGCGAGGCAGAGAAGACTTTAAAGAACCATGGCTACAAAAAAAAATACAAATAAAGGTGGCCACTATCTTAGATATGAGCCATCAAATATGAACCTAATAAATGAAGACACAATAGTTGTAGAAGTATTCAGAAGGACACGATGTTTATAGTTTTGTGAAAGACTACAAGCATGCCATGTATAGGTTTCCAAAGAATTTTCCTTCAACTTCAATGGAACAATAACTAAAGTGGGAATGATGAATCTCACTATAACACCATAGATCATTGTAGCAGCAACATGGATTCCATGAGGACAAGAAAAATGGTTCAAAGGGTTCAAATTCAACATGGAGGAATGAAAAGAGTTTATCAAGCTATAAAACAATGAAGTTGACCTTACAAATGCCATTCCAAGGAGCTGCATGAAGGAAAATTTCTCAAAGCTACTGCTTATTATCCATAAATATTTCATTTGTGAAGGAATATATCACAAAGTCTATTCTTACCACTTCAACCTTCTCCTACACTTTGTTGGTAAGATATCTGTTGATCTACCTTTCTATTTACATAGAATTTTAGCAAAAATGGCAGATAAATTTCAAGCAAAATATGAGAGAAGTGAAACTTCACTTTTTCATCATGGATAAATAAAATTATTGGTTTTAGATGAGTTATAAAGACTAGGCAGAGACTAGTCTTCATTTCTATTTGTTAGTGGTTTTGAAATGGATACCATTACCCCTAAAAGAACTCCTAAACATAGAGGTATACCATCACCTTTAGTGGTAGAATAAAGTGAACTAGTAGGGGGAGAGTAAAGTGAACTATTCATGATGGAAACAAAGCAGTTGAAAAGATTTAATACACCCACTATTCCACCTGCAAAACAAAAGTCAATAATGAGCAAACCTACAAAACAAGAGCCAATTGTGAGTAAACAAGGTAGAAAAGGATTACAAGAAGTCAAACAGTGGCTAAAGGAAATTTAGAAGACATACTACATGTCATTGATATTGAAGAGACTCCTATATTTTAGGCTGAGGATATAGATGAAGGTGGACAAAAACTCAAGAAAGCTAAATCTGCAAAGAAGCTAGAGTTTGAAGGTGAGGATGCAAGTTTTATGTTTCAGGCTAGGAAGCCCATGAAAAGACATGCTAGAAAACTGTTGGAAAGTAGTAAAGAGGTTCATCCAGCCACTGACACTGTCCAGCCACCAAAATACATTATTGATATTTCATCACCTGAAGAAAAATATCCAGTCAGCAAGCCAAAGAAAGGAAAGGAGAAAGCCATTAAAAAAATAGAGTTTGAACTCCTTGAAGAATATTTGAGGTTAGCTAATCATGAAATTGCATTTATGAAGAAGGAGGCAAGGAAACATAATGTCCAAAAGGTTCAGTTTGAAAACATGAAAGAGGTTTGGGAAGAGCAGGTTGACACTGTATCAAAGACCCTAAACAACACACAACAATTAATCAAATGGACTATTCCATTAAGGAAAGAGGTGAAACATGTCAGAAGAATGAACCTTCTCTTGAAATATACTAATAGAAATCTGAAGGATCAAGTTAAAGACCTCCAAGAACAACTAGAATTAATCCATTAGGAGTTGGAGAAGAAGGGTCTAAAAATGACAGTAGTTGAGGAGCCAATAGCTCATCTTATCATCAATGATAAGTTTTTTTTTCTTTTTTTTTTCTCTGAATTAGTCTAAATCTTTTAAAAAAGGAAAAATATTTTACATCTTGGCCGCAGCCTTGACTTTTCCTAGAAGAGTGGCATATTCAGCATATGAAGCACAAAAAATACTGCCCTCTAAGGGAAACCAGTCCAAACCATACATAGTTCTGCCATATTGCCCGCGTAGGGGTGTCAAAATTGGTTTCCACTATAATATGCATGTTTGATAAACTATAATACAAATACTACTAGCTACTATAACTGGAAAAACAAGAACAATTCCAACCAAGTAGGAATCATAAAGCAAAAACTAGACTCTAATGGTGTAATTAAGCATCATGCTGAGGAGGAGGTTCCTCCAGGATAAAGCACCTGTAAGCCTCCATATCGTCATCCTCCTTTTTCTTGTCTGCGCCAGAGGCTTCGCTTAGCTTGGAGCAATCTCGTCCACCACTGACCTTCTCCTCATCTTTAAGAGCTTTTCCTTTGTCCTAGTACACCTGCTGTTGCTGCTTGTCCATATCCTGTGCCGAAGCTGAAGAAGCTCCTGCCTGAAGCGCTCTGGGATCAACCTGATGGGGTTCTTCCTTAAAGACCACTAAAATAGAGGCAATAATATGGGGTTGGTTCAGAGAGAAATTGAAGAAAAATTGGGCGGTCTGGGGAGTGTTGGAAGCCAGATTGACAGGGGAGGTCGGAACAGGGTTGGCTTGATGAAATATACCATGCCCACTGTGAGTGTTCGGATAACTATCGATGAAGTAGTCCGAGGAGGGCGAAGAGGAGTCCGAATTGGAAGTGGAAGGGGTGTGATGGGGACAGCCTCTAGAGCTACCCCTTAGACATCTCATGCGTTGTATCAGACGCGGCATGGTGATGGGCACAGATGAAGGCGACAACGGAGGCGGAGAGACAGAACTGGGCTGGAGTGGGGTGAAAATAAAATCCAGAGAGACAGTGGATTGATTGCAGAGGCCTATGTGGGATAGGTGAAGCCCTTCACCTAATTCAATGCAACAGCTGAGATGGATGCATCGACCAGTGGCTGAGCAGTAGCAGGGATGCACAGCCATGGGAGAGAAAATTCTTTGCAGTGGAGGAGGGAGAAAGTATGAGCTCCTGCTATCATTCTCCATCTTTAAACACAGAGAAGCGTTGTCTCAAAGCTCCCCCATATTTAATTCTGCATTAATGTGATCCGCTGGTGTGTGCAGAGAGTTCCTTACGGAGGCGTGAGCAAGCATTATGGTTGGATCTCGACCTCGGCTCTAAATTAATGCTACGTTGGTGAGAGCACTGGATTGAATGTTGCGTTGATGGGTGGGCTGGAGATATCTCATGGCGACGGCTTGGGTGGCCAAGTGACCCCTCCACTTGCTGAACCTCAGTCCCATCAGCATCTTATCACCGATGTTCACCTGCATCTGGGATGTATGCATCATGCTAAACCAGATTATTGCATTCCTGTAATTGATCATAGTCATGGATTATGTTTTGAGAGCCAACAATAAGAGTGTGGTCACTGTTCACTCCCACATTGGCCAAAAGGTATGCAACGTTATTTCCTTCCCTTTTTACATGTTTGAATAGGATTTCTCGATTGGTGTTGAGCACTTGTTCAATTAATGCCAATCTAGCCTCTAGTCTCCATCTTTTAGCAATTTTGTTAGCATGGGCCCACTGGAGAAGTTGATTGGAAAAATTTATGAGAATTTGAGAGTCTCCTTCAATATCCAAGGGATGTAGACCATGAATATGGGACAAATAAATACCCTACCATAGGCCTTCTAATTCAGCTGAATTGTTCGAGTCCCATCCTATGTTGCCCAGAAAAAGAAGGTGAGGTTTACCTTTGTGATGTCTAAAGATTCCACCGAACCCTGCTTTGCCTGGATTTCCTTTGGAAGCACCGTCAAAGTTGAGTTTGAAAGTGCCCGGCGAGGGGGGGGACTAGTTGCTTGTCTCTGAAAAGGAATTGTGAGTTGTGCTGGGAGTTTTCAGTAGTTGGGGGATTTGAAGATTCCAATTAGCCCAGATGGCCTTCTCTTGAGGGAGAGTTGGAAGATCTTCAGCATGCCAGGTATGAAGTGCCAAGGTCTCCTAAATATTGAGACAGAGGTTGCTCCATATGGTGTCTGGAGGAGTGCTTTGAATCTTGAAGATGCGTCGATTTCTTTCCTTCAAGATAGTCCACAGAAGAAGGCCTGGAATAATTTGCCAAAGTTGGTTAAGAAGCTCGCTTTTGTAAGGATATTTCTGCCAATTGCGTATTGTGCTGATTATATTCTCTGAAAATTTGCACCTTTTTTGACATCTGAAGCTGGCCTTCTCCCATATTTGGTTGGCCAAGGAATAGGTATCCAGGAGATGTTGGGTGTTTTCTTCCTACTGATTGCAATTGGGACATTTTGACAGACCATGAAAATTTCTTTTCTGAAGTGAGGATTTTCTTGTGACCAAACAGCGAGAGGAACATGGAGACCTTGGGCCAAATTCCTAGAGACCAAATTTTGCTCCATAATGGATCGGGAGGCGTTGGATTAGTGCAGATTATTTTGTACGCCTCCTTGGTGGTGAAAGAACCTCTTGGGGTGTAGCCCCATCTTAGAATGTCCTTTTTATCAGAGTATCTAATTTTTTCTTTTTTGTGATTCAATATCAATGGATGTTTGGTGGTGCTCTGCTCCATCCCTGATCAGTTGGGCAGCTGGGTGCCATTTTTTGTATCCTTGGTCTGAGTTGGGGGTCCATTTTTGCTGCATCGTTTCCTTTTGTTGCTCTGCCCATTCCTCACTAGGTGGGGGATTTTAGATGCTACAAAGCCGAGGTTGTTGTTTCCATGAGTCCATCCAAAACCGAGCTGTGTTACCATCCCTGATTTCCCAGAAACTGTGTTGTTGGATCAAAAGAAAGTGTTGTCTTGCTACATTCCATATTAATGATCCCTTTTCTATTGGAATTAATCTGATGAGCTCTTCAGGTGGTCTATGATTAGCATATTTAGTAGTCCAGATTATTGCCCAAGGCGTGTTAGGAGTTGAAAGCCATTGCCACCATATTTTGGCTCCCATAGTAGCATTACTGTGAAGAGGATCTATCAAACCTATGCCACTGAATTCCTTGGGTTTACAAACAACACGACCATTTAAAGTGTTAGCCATCAGTATTTTTTTTTTACATGTTAGTGATGACTATATCCATAGTTGAGTTTTCTAGAAGCTGAATTCCATATGTCAATCTGTCATCTAGAAAACCCTCA